>CM061046.1:61803052-62231526 GCA_030762985.1 Adelphocoris suturalis
TGATACATCATATGTAAAAGTCTAACATTGTTTGTTGAGGCAGGAATGAAGGCAAGATACCATGTGCTATTTTTTAATATGTATTTAAGGAACTCCTTGTAGTATCTACGGGTTATACAATAAAATTGAATTGAATTGACTCGTACTTTGTTCTTCAACTAATTCTATACGTCCATGTTACAATATGAAAAGAAGGTATAAAACCCACCCAACTTGGCTGACGTTTTTCTATAAAGAACCACCATTGATTGATTAAAGATCCATTGTAGGCTATACCGCCTGACGTTATAATAAATGCACACCCGCTATCAACTTCAACATTGTCGTTTAACACCCATTCGGTGCGTCTTCGAAAAGTATTTACCAATTTAGATTCCGCTGAAGTGGAATTTCCCCAGTCGGTCGGTTGATCTTTACTGTCAAGACATAAAATTCACAGTTCACAACCTAAATAACGATAAAAATCGGCCATCGTTGGTCCTCAAGGCAATATACTCGTACCTCTGGAGAAAGAGAGAAAAAAATGCACTCCGCGGGGACCTTTTGTGGCGCTGTCCAGTCGGTGGACACCACTTTGTTGCCTGAGCTTTTGTTGAGGGCAGGAAGTTCTGTCTCCGTCTTCTGTGCAAAAGAGATTCCCAAGTTTTTTTCTTTCTTTCTACATTGAAACTGCTCTGTGTTGTGGTGGAAGAAAAGTTGTTGAAACACCTCAGCTCTACACGCTCTTTTTCAATGAAACAAATGTTGAGGGCTCTCTATGGACATTTGACCCCGATATTAAAAGGTAGCCAAATTAGTAAGGGCCACTTTCAACAACTTATGTAACTTGAGTTTGGACAAAACTCGAGGATCAAAACAGTGTTGGGCATAATCTTATCTTCGAATACGAATACGATTATCGCGATAATTATTCGTTGATTCTGAGTCAACTGCGATTATATTCGTATTCGTCTAATCGTATTCGTCTGTCGGCGATTTCAATAGGGCGTCCCTCCTGTAATATGCGAAGCCTTGCTAATTTTACCTAACTTCAGAGGGACGTCGTTAAAGCGAATTCAACGATTGTAGCTCAGCCTATTTGTCTCAAATCTATTTCAATAGGCCGTCCCTCTGAAGCTTGGTAATATTAGCAAGGCTTCGCATATTATAGGAGGGACGCCCTATTGAAATTGATGACCGTGACGCATTTTTATCGGTTGTATTCGTGTAGTCGCCGACAGACGAATACGGTTACACGAATACGAATATAATTGCAGTTGACTCAGAATCAACGAATAATTATCGCGATTACAATCGTATTTTCGTATTTGACGATAAGATTATGCCCAACTCTGGTTCAAACATTAGCGTTTTTCACCAACCCAGTACCTACTCGTTTGGAACAACGGAGATTAGGACACACTTTCTAACGTTAATTTATTTGTACAGCTAAAATTATAACAAGACTAAAAAAAAGGCCTTTCTGTCCTTAAATTAGTTTTTTTTTTTTTAATGTATTAAACTCCAACGTTTCTCTGATGCTTTAACTAATATCGTCAGACTTTCATGATTCTTTTTTGTTCAACTTGGAATTTGGTCTAGTTGCGGATCGCATTCCAGGAATTTCAAATTTAATTATGAAAGGGGGCGAATGGAGGGGGTAATAGTAATAAATCATGATAATTTATCTATTCTCGTCAGATTTTCGTGATCTTTTTTTTAAATTCAATTATCAATTTGGTCCAATTTTGGAACTTATGACAAGAGTTTAAAATTTCTACTTAATAGTTAATGGGAGGGGGGGGGGGGGTCCAGATAATAATCGGTCTATCAGTCTCGGAGTTTTGCATGTGTCAACAAATTTTAGTTTTGCGCATATGCCCTATAGTTATTTCTCCACCAATCGCGATAGAATTCATAGGGAATTTTTCTGGAACATATACTCATCTACTCCCCGAATTTGAACGAAATCGGACCAATAGATGATAAGTAATCGACGTCATAATAAATTGAAGTTTGCGCATGCCTACGAGACTAGCATTTATGTGACGGCAATGAATGACCGTCACGACAGTCCCCTATAATTTTCAATGCCGTCGAATCAACAGTAGTCTGTAGAATTTCTCATAACGCCGATTTCTCATCATCTGTTGGTTTGATTTCGTTCATCCTAGCTATGTAATTGGGTATATGTTCTAGAAAAATGCCCTATGAATTATATCGCAATTGGTAGAGTAATAACCATTGCGCAGCGAGAAACTAATATCGATTGACCGAAAAACTCCGAGTCTAATCGAACGATTTTGATGACATTTTCAGGGATTGTGCGGGATAGCTTCTAGATGGTCCCCGATAACTTTCATTGCCGTCACATAAGTATTAATCTGTGCTCATGAGCAAATGTTAATTTATTATAACGTCGATTCCTTATCATCTATTAGACTGTTTTCACATTTCATAGACAAAACTCCGAGACTAATGGAGTGATTTTAATAATATTTTCAAGGATTGTACGGTTTCTTGGGCGATCCCCTATGAATTTCATCGCCGTTGGAGTAATAGTAGTCAGTGCACATGCGTAAACGTTAATTTCTTATTACGTCGACTCATCAATCATTTCGATTTGACTTTGTTCTTCAACTAATTCTATACGTCCATGTTACAATATTAGAGGAAGCTGTACTGCCCACCCAATTCGGCAGACGTTTTTAAATTATTTTTTCATAAAAGAAACAAGTGTAGTAGGTACACAGAGGGGGCATTTGTTTGATGTTGGTGGTGCGTGGGTTTGAGAGGATTTCCTAGTATTTGACCACCAGTGTACCGGAAAGGATGAGCCTTTGTTGTGGAAGTCAGCATGTTTATTGAAGAAGCGATGCCTCCAGAAGATACAGGTGTGACAGCTCCAGGGCTCGGCTTTTGTAAACTGCAGTGGATTAGGCCACTTTTAAGACGGAAAAATGACAAAAAAAAAAAAAAAAAAAACTATTTTGACTTGGCAACCTCTTACAAATGCTCATGAAAAACTATCACTTATCGTGGTCCACTAGCTCTGTGTGGTCCTTCTTTGAAAGTCGCTCTGTAACGTTTCAACATAATCCTGTCCGTGGTAGTCTGTACTTGTCACTTTCTGACAGGCAGCCTTCCACTTAGACGCATCTCGGGGACAACAAGTGTGTTATGGGTTGGTCCAGGTTCAGGTAAGCTACAGCCCTATTTTCTATTTTGCTCTTGACTTTTCTCAAGAACGACAACTGAACTGTCAGGGTCTCACTTTCGATACTCGAGTAAATAAAGGGTAAACTTATTTCGGGCTATTAACTGGCAACGTTCCTCTCTTTTTCTTCAAACTCTTTATACTTATACACACTAGACCTCAAAGAGGAAACATTAAACATATACTAGTGGCCGATTGGTGGCATAAGGAAATGCCCTCGGAAAAGCAAATTCTACCTAATTTGGGAAACCTCGAGTTTTTTCAATCGGGAATTGGTTTCAATGAGAACCAATATTTTCTCAGAATGCAAGAACAGCATAACTGCAACAAGATCTCACCTTTTCACCTGCGTAGTCAATTTTACTTTTACTTTTCAAATTAGGGGAGAAAACTATGTTTTAACGTTTAAAAACATTGTTTTCTCAATGAAATCGAGGGTTCTCTAGAAAAATTAAGTTCTACGAAAATACGAGTTTGGGGTCGGTTTCTAAGCTGTCTCGATGATCGGTTTCTGCGTTTCTCTTTTTTTAAGCTGAATTGAATGGTAACACTGGCATACCTCCCCAAACTCGTTATAACCAGGTTTTAAACTTTAACTCACAAATTTGAGTTTATTTGATGTTATAAATTTTATGTTTTAGGGGTGAAACTAGTTAGCTAAAGTGTAAAATTCGGTTATAACGGGGTTTGAGAGATGCGAGTGAGTGTTACAGCTTGATTCAGCTTAAAAAAAAAAAAAAAAAAAAAAAAAAAAAAAAAAAAAAAAAAAAAAAAAAAAAAAAAAAAAAAAAAAAAAAAAAAAAAAAAAAAAACGTAGAAACCGATCCTTAACCTTGTATTTTCATTCATGGTAATTTTTCAAGAAGACCCTCGATTTCATTAAAAAAAAAAAAAAAAAAGTTTTTCAACATTGAAACTGGTACATAAATAGTTTTCTTTCCTAATTAGCTGAGTAAAAATAAAATTTACTACACTGTTGGAGGCAGTTTTAACCGTTTTTGCATCCTAAAAAAATATTAGTTCTCATAGTTCAATTCCTGGCTGAAAAAACTCGAGGTTTCCCAAATTTGGTAAAATTTGCTTCTCAGAGGGCTTGTTTATGTCTCAAACCTTAATTCTTAAAATAGGTCAGGCCATGTCCAGTAGGAAATTTAATGCTCTTTCCAACGGTATCCTCAAATTTGAATTTTAAAAGCAAATTAAGGGAGTAAGATCATTTTAGTGACAAAAGGTCGAAAAAACGGAAAAAAATCTTAAAAAATAAATTGAGAACTCAAAAACTAAGGGGGGAAAAAAAAACTTTCGATCAGAAATGAGCTCGACAATTGACTCCTGCAGTTTGGTGGACCCGTTTTGTGTTCACCCTGTATACTCGAAGATTCCTATTATGTACCAACTCAAGGATCACCTAGGGATAAGATATAGGTATACATACTCAGTAAAAAAGGTCTCCCTACACATAGATGCAAGGTTGTGATAAAAAGATTGGATTTTGCCAAGAAGCAGGTGTTGGAACCGTTTTATTTTTTATTTTTATTTTTTTTATACTGATGCGATAAATTCAACCTTAATTGGACAATTGGGAAAGACCAGAATTCAGCGGAAGAAGGAAATGACATGATAGAAGTAAAACTCTACTAAAAATCGCCTTATGGTCAACAGACTCTCCAGAATGACACAAAAGCCTGACGAATCAATGAAATTACCTCCACTAGAAGTGATAATTCAAAAAGGAGGGCCAAATAGTTATTAATAAAATCAATTTATTAATAGAATGCAATTTATTAATAGATTTTATTCAGTATTAAAATCAATTAGCGGAATGGTAGAAAATAAATAATCATTTTATAGCAAAAAAAGTTAATAATAAAATTCTCACCCAGTTATTAATAAAATGTTACGTAATGTTAAATGTTAGAATTGTGATTTGTTTGTTTGTTTGGATGTTTACAATTTAAAATTAAAAGTAGGTACCTATTTATAATTTAGAAGAGAAAAAATTTTCATTTCAAGAGTTTAAGTAATTGTATGTATGTAATATGAGTGATGTATTCAGTTAGGTGGTCTGCATAATCGTAAGCTCGCATCTCAAAATCAGAAAACATCTAAAATCAATCCTTTTGTTAAAATATAGGTCCTTTAGTTGGACAATTAGGTCAGGCTAACGTGTATAGGCGCGTGTGTGCGTTGAGGTGCGTGCACTAGCTCGCATCTCAATATTTATTTTTTATTTTTTATTTAGTGGTTTAAGACGCACCTCAACCATAAGGGTCATTAGCGGCATTGAACAAGGTATCCAAAGGGACACTGCAAGTGGCACGATTCCAAGGGGGGCCATACTACCCTCCACCATCAAACGGAGTGCCATCACGGACTCCACTGGCAAATTGGAGGAGGACAAAACAAGGGGTACAGTGATGACCACTGTTTAGCCCCTAGAGCTGGATAAAAAAACCTCAAAAATAAAATAATACAACTAAGACTAGATCTAGAATAGGCTAATAACTAAATATATGTCACTATATACAATCGCCAAAGTGAAATAAAACTATGACTAGATTGTACGAAAATATATCACAGAGCAGATATCATAGTTCGTAGTATAGCTCAGCGACTCTCAGGTGGTACGACAACAGGGATTGGATGTTGTCTGGATCCTCAACCCACTACATCAAACATCAACCCACTGTGGGGGGCCGATGATGGACTCGGAGGTCCATAAGGTATGGGCAGTTCTCCAGGAAGTGGCGGTTAGCCAGATCACCCCCACACCTTCCGCACACAATATCTCGAGCTCCTGCGTTATGCAGTATTTGTAAGACGGGTATGGCCAGTAGCAACCCGGTTGACGAATATTCGTTCCCTCCTTGGAAGTTGGGTTACGAATAGGCCCACCGGGCACAAGTCCTGAAGGACACCACGCAGACCAATGACCTCACCCTGCCATTGCTCTTGCATCTCAATAATGTATATTTGAAATCCTTTTAATAATATATAGACCAGAATCTGTAGTTGGAGTCGAAAACGAAACAGAGGGAATGAACTTTGGTTCTTTTTGAACCTTACAAATACAATCGTCCGCTTATCGGTACATTTTGATCAGACTGCGGGCCTGTCTACGAAGTCTCGTATATTGCGCTATAATTTACCTGGGTTGCCTATGATTAGCGCTTATCTTCTTCACCGGGAAGAAGAATGTACCAACTCAGTAACTCTGAGAATATTTTAGCGTTGTGCGTATTTCGTGCGTGCGTTACTCGTGTGTTATAGAGAAAATACGGTTTGATATCGCCACCTCCCTCGTTGAGGAGAGCTCGCCCGGGAGCAGTTGCTGAGTTGTCACGTTGAATAGCTAAGTAACCTGTACAGCGACGAACTTTTATGATGTGACCAGAGAAAAACGAGGTTTGCGACGGCCAAAGGAAGTATTGATTCATGAACTGAGGCAGGAAGAAAGGGTCGTTGGAGGTCCGTGAATCAGCTGACGGTCCATTGCAAGCGTCTCGCTCCCCGGCAAACACCTCTTTTCCACGGCATCTCTCCCAGAACCATCAAGAACGGGTTCCCAGATAAAATGTGGGAACTGTGCCTACTTTCTAAGTTCAAATATATACCAAGAATATGAAATAAAAACCACTCGCCAGTGTACTTCACCCCGTAAGCGGTAATTCCTGACGATGTCCAACACACCTTATGCGGCATTTGAAACTGTTGATGAAAGGTAGGGAACTGAACTCGGCTCATAGTGAGGAATCGTCCCACATTCCAGGTCAAAACCTCAAAGTTCACTGAAAGTTATTGTTACTAAAATAACATTTTTATTCTGTACTTGATTAGGAACATGATCTCGCTCGGTGAGCTCCTACTAGCTATAGGTAAATGGTTTCATTTCAAGTTACAATCACGTGGTGTGAACGTCTTACCTACACTGTCAAAAATGCATTGCGAACTATATGGTGAAAAATTTTCAGTTTTGTATAACAAAAATTAAATTTTTTTAAATCGTGTATACTGCCCATCATGGTAAGTAAAATAATGTGTTATTTCTAAAATTACCCAAAGATTTTCTTTTAAAAATTATTGCTATTGTTTTAACCCCAGATATTTCAACATCATGCATTGTTTTCAAGATACTGTTAGTTTTGACTGGAACAGGGTTGAGTAATAAGTTTTGTTCTGAGAAGTAGAGAAATTATGTGGCAAACATATTGCGCAAGAAAAAGTTGCTCGAAGTTGCCCTTTATTGTGATCAAACAAATTTAGTAATTCGTAAAATAGGAAAATTCTAACTATTCGTTATTAATAAGGGGCATACATTTTATAAATGATAGAAATCAGACCACTTATCTAACTAGTGGAAGGAAGCCCTCCAAGTCTGATGGGTACCGGTTGTTCTGGTGCTGAACACATGATTTATCTTAATGAACTCGTTTCAATGAACTTCGACTTGTAAGGTTTGATCCCATTTAACTCACTCTGCGACGTTGCCAGCTGTACTTTTCTTCCCGATCTATCCCGAGTATTTGCTGAAACATCTGTTCCAAAATGGAACCTTGAATTTTGTAATTTTTTCATCTAGTATATACATATTTAAGTGTATACAGAGTGATTTAGCAATCGAAGACCCCACCCTCTTAACTTTCTTAGTAAATGTGTCAGGAATCACAACATTCAATTGGCAACCCTCCTAATTTTTAGCATAGATAGGTCATATTTAACATAGAAATATGATATTTGTGCGCATGTGTACAGTGCACGCTAGCTTTGTTGTTTTAAATGAGTACAAAACTTTTTTTTATTGCAGTTCCGAAATCTATATGAAATATCATGGAAAAATGGTCCATCACTCGAATTTTTGAGTGCTCAGAAACGGGCGCATATCGCGCGTAGCCACATGAGATGCATGATTTTGGGGGTTTTTCTCACGCTTAATCACCTAGGTAGTGATGTTTATTGATTGATATTAGCAATACCCCTCTGGTGGGGGGGGGGGGGGGGGGTTAAAACAATAAAAAAATAAAAGTCTGTCAAGTTGGGAGTAGCACATAGCTTCCTCGTGTACACGAATGTATAGATCATTGGAACGTTTTAAATTATCTTATGATTCTATAGCTGGTTCCTATGGTTGAAGGAAATAGTAAAATAAGATGGAGTATGTTTTCAGACGACTAGTGCGTGAGAAAATTATGCTTGATGGAATTTATGTTTGCTGATGCACTGAGTGAAATATTAATTAGGAAACAATGAAACTGATGGGGACCACCCACACTCTAATCCGCACATTCCCCGGAATTTTCATCAACATCGTACGAAAACTGCGAAAACTAAGCTTATTACTAAGATTTAACATTTGCGCAAGCACAGGAGCTATTGTTGATTTGATCAAGTTTGAATTTGTGTGAAATGGTCTAATCGTCCTCTCCCAACTATCCTTTAAATTAAAGCGAGATCAGACGACCTCGTGAGAAAATTATGCTTTAGGGATCAATGGATCTGATAGGGGACCATTTACACTCTAATCCGCACATTCCCTGAAAATTTCATCATAATCAGATGGAAACTGTGGAAATCAAGCTTGTTACAAGGGTTTGTAGACACACGACAGACAGACACGGAAACAAAAGTTGTTCAGAATGGTCTACAACGTAAATGCAAGTAGAGTATTTGATTTTGAAGTCAAAAATTTGTTCATCTCCCGAGAGTGAAAACAATGCTCCGCTACATTTAGATGGACTAAGATGAAACATATTAATAAGTAATGCATGCATTACAGGGACGTCCCTATGAATGGATTGTATATAATTTTGGTGAGGGGGAAAAAAAAGTATCATGATCCACACCATTTCACCCTTTCACCGACGGTAAATTAATAATTTATTGTCGAGGTCGCATAACTAGACTAAAATTTGGATCCAACAAACTATACAAACAGTCACGAAAAGTCTGATGAATATTCACGATTAATCGTAATAACCCCCTCCATTCACCCCCTTCCATCACGAAATTTAAACCTCCTGTTACATTTTCCAAAACTAGACCAATTTCAAAGATGAACAAAAAAGAATCATGAAAATCGGACGAGAATAGTTAAAACATCATGATTTATCAGTAAAATTCCATAACTAAACCGAATTCAAAGATGAACAAAAAAGGTCCAGTCATGCTGCATGATCGTAGAGCGAATTTTCTTTAATTACCTATCGTATTATAATATGTTAAATTGCATAGAAACTTCATCTATTTGAGTATAAACAACTTATTAAAAACCAATTTTATGGCAAAATTACGGCTACAATACTCATTCTGAATCTGCGATTCAAAAAAGATTTTGAAATTTTAGCTTTTCTGGTGAGGTTTATCTATTTTTCAGCAAATATTAATAGAATATAAGTACTTTTTTGGAACAAATTTTATGATGTTTTAGTTCGTTGTTGATCAACTTTACTTGACTTTAAGATTGCTTAAAAATATAAATTTAACGATTTTTAGCAATTTTCAGCGATTTTATAAGTACATTTTTAGAAATTTGACCAATTTAATGTGCTCAAAAAGTGTCGGCCAACGAACTCATCTTTTCGTTTGGAAAGCTTGATTTTATGGCGCTAGAACGGAATTTTTATCATAATCCTAAGGACAGTTATCGTCTGGAATGACATAACTACAAACACACATGATACCTATGTACTTATGAAAAAGTTAAACTCTCGGATTAGTTTCAGAATGTCTCAAAACAGAATTCAATGAAGAAATTTCTCGAAAATTTTGATTTTAAAACTTTCCGAGCCATGTCAATTGCTTTATTTCCTAAGAAAATTCGGTAAAAGAATCACAAAAATGAGCTGAGCAGCATCGACAAAATTTGTATCACACACACACACACACACACACACACACACTCTCACACCCACACACACACAGATTCACTTCATGAATAACAATGGTATGTATTGTTGTGTAGAGTAGTATGTAACCTTCTCCTACTTCCTCCTAAATTAGACAGACGTAGGTAGGTTTGTAACGAACAATACTATTTTTGTTTCAAAAACATTCCGTTAGTTTTTATTGTAGGAAGGCACATTTACAATATCTCATCATACACCAATGGTTTATTTCACGGATTCGGTCATAGATTGATCTGAAATGGAATTGTATGAAGTTATTTTTTTTCTCATACTTGGGTTGTCCCCTACTCTCGTGGATAAATTCCATTAGGTCGTCTCTCTTTTTAACGAAGCCTTGTCTATAAGACATAGCTTCAAAGGGACGTAATAAAAACGAAAAGAATAGTTCTTTTCCCCATTCATTTTCTCACATCGCCAAGCGTAAAAAAATTGTGTTTTCTCAAAACTTTGTTCACTATGTAATGTCTTATATTCTTAAAAACCAGCATAAATAGTTGAAAGGACAGCATAAGTGATAGGAATACGAACATTAAGCACAAGGGCTGACGACATGCTATTAGGAAATCTATTGAACGTTGCTTAATGGGGCCGGGGCACCGTAGAAAAGAAAAAAACCTGCCATAAAAAGACAGTTGGGGAAAAAAAGGGCTTAGGGCTGACCATGCACGCAAAGACCTTGGCACGGTAACTATGAACTCAAACGGCTTTACGATCTTAATAAACATTTAACGGTCGCCAGCTTGGGAGCAATTGTGTAACATTTCACTCACACAGGCGTAGACAGTGGGCATTTTTCATGGGTTCTGTCACGAAGTTCAGAAATGGATTTTATGGGGTTCTTTCTTCTAACAGTCCAAATCAGTTCATCCAACTCAAATCAAATCCATAAGGAGTCACCATTTCAACGATCTATATTTTTGTTATCTTCAGTAGGTAGGTTCCTACTTAATTAAATATCGTTACATTGAGATCAGGGGGACTGGTAAAGTGTAGATGTTTTAATTAATTGCATTAATTTGCCCTCTGCAGGTGTCTATTACTACGCAGGCATATTGATGTCAACCATCGGATCTGCAATTTGAAATGGACCTCCTTTGTAATACCAAGAACTCAATATCAGTGCACACATCAGCTATGGGGCTTCTGAGCCTAATTTGTTTTTTAATCTATGATACTGAAACCTGAAATGTAGCTCCTTTAACGTATGGAGGGACTCAGATCAGCTTCGGAGCCTCTGCGGCTAATTTCTTTCCTAATCGACTCACGTGCTGTTATTTAGATGGAGCTCCTTTGGAACTCCTCGGATACTATGCGAGGTCAGGAGGCGAACTGATCAGCTGAGGGGCCGCTGAACCTATATTCTTTCCTTACTTATCGACCCTTTTTTAGCATTAACTGTGAACCGTAATATTCAGGGGTCTTGGTACTGTAAATGTATGGACCGTTTTGGCACAAAGGCACGGTGCGCCATGCAATAATCATTATATATTACATATGGGGTTTAATAATTATATACCAATGACGTGCGTAGAAGGGCTATCAATTACAGAAATAATAAAGTCTCCTTTGGGACACATTGAAAACAATAGAGAATTTTTGCAGCCACCAAGAGGCGGCCTACTACGGTACCGTATTCAGCGAAATGGTTAATGCGCATGCGCGACGTACAAACAGCCGGGCGTCTCGTCATCACACGCCGTGCAAAACCGCAATCCTACGTTCTTCCATGACGGCTTCTCCACGACGAGTTCACACCGCGTCGAGCTACCTAACCTGACACTTTATGAACAGTAAGTACCATTACTTATTTACTTCTTGTCGGTGTCTCAGCCCTCAGTGTTACTTTTTCGATTTACTTTTTCATTCATATTCATATGATCTTACCTTATCAATATCATATATATAACATCATACCTATACATATGATCGTTCTGGTTGAGGTGCGGCTCAAACTATTGAATAAAAAATAAAATAAATCGTCACATAGCAGTCTGTATCATGTAATTACCGCATCCAATAAGTATATCATTCTACCATTTTTCGATAATGGATGAACCCAATCGCCTGCTTCGGCTTTTCAATGAAGGGTTGATTAATGGAGGGGATATGGACGAAGCTTTTGATAGACATACCTATCACAGTTAAAATATGTGGAGAGGAGGGTTCCGGTGTGAGAGGTTTGGCGAGTTCAGCTCAGAGCAACAGAGGGACGAAGAGATCGTTTTAATGTTAAGATCTCAATGGGAGCACCTACCTCTATTGCTAAATTTATTGGAAATACAGATGGAAATCATACTGCCTGGATGATACCGGATATTTCAGTTTGAATGAAGAATATGTTCAGTTGACGGGTATGAAGAAACTATAGGTAGGTACCGCTCACAAACAACTTCTCATTTTTAGCGAATGTTAAAAAATATTTTCAGCTATACTCAACTGTATTTGTTCTGATTTTAATTGGCTGATTTATTTGTTACCTTGGTTGTCCGATTCGGAACCAAGGTATGATCGGAATGTCAGTTGGACAGCAAAGAGCCTTTGACTTCAATGGTTCAGCCATTTAATTTTCATAAACTTCAAGCTTCAAGTCACTCTAAACGTCACTTCTACGGTCGTCGCGGTTGTCACAAAACCGTGCAAAAAAACAAAAGATCCAGTTAGCATCCATGTGCTCGCCTTATCTCGGGGACTACGGTTTGGACGGTTTCGTTCATGGGACGACTGCAAAAAGTCTCTAATTACGTGGCACGGAGACGCACTAATCAGCTGTGGGGCCTGAGCGACCAATTTTTTTCCCAATCGACTTAAAATGACGAAATTTGAAATGGAGCGCTTCTCGAACACGTAGAATACATTTACAAGTTATGGAGGTTCAGATGAGGGACCTCAAAGGCTAAATTCTGTCCTGGTTGATTCCAGTGCTGAAATTTGTAATAGAGCGAATTCGGAATGCCTAGAAAACAATTTTATTAAATACGGAAGACAACTAAGACTGTTTTTTCCTCTAATCGACCTACTGAAATACATTAATTGTAATTAATGTGAAAAGAACATAGTTTTAAAACAGTATGCAGTCTATGCAACCCTTCTACTTGATAGGAAGATGACTTAGTCATAGATCGTTTCGTTCCTCAACTTCACTAAAAAGCGTAAAATTATGGGGTCCTGGTGGTGTAATGCAGTGAACCCATTTGCGATGCTCGAAGCCCCGAGTTTTGATAATAAATTAATATACTAGGTATGAACGGGGTTTAATAATTACGTATAAGGGTTTCGCAGAAGGGTTATCTAATACAGGAATAATAAATCTTGGATTTATGGTTGGTTCGATTTTCATCCCTTGATCTGTGGGAGTAATTTGGGGGAAGTTTGTCCTACCAAAACCCTAATCCATCTCATCAAGGGCCGTCAGACTCCGGGACGCATGACCAAGTTCAGAAAATGCTGGATACTCCTATTTTCCTTCTCTTGCGCTGATTTGCAAGGGAAATGAGAAGGTGAGTAAAGTAATAAATTAAGTGGAGTGGAAACTTCTAAAAGGTCAACTGACATTTATTATTATAGGTACTCAGATAATTTTCAATTTGTTCTGTAAATATTCGTGCGTATGTTCTGTGGCTATTCAAGAGTCCCTGGAAACTTGCTGAGTCTTTAAACTCTAATTTTTCCAACCTAATACCTCCGTAGATTCACTTTTTCGTTTCCTGGTTGATTTACCGGACGCGACGCGACCGAGGAAATTTGCGGAACGTTTCTTGAGGTGCCGGGGTAGGGCTTGAGAGGATACCAGAGAGACTTCTGTGTAAGTGATGTAGGACGGATGTTGGGCTTACCGCTTGGCTTGAAAACGGCTTTCTGCTCGATCCTGGATTTCAACTGGGCACCGAATCGCTCGTGAAGGGCCTCCCTCCTCCACACACCCATATTGTTTGGACTGAGTTTGGGGAGGAATATCCTCACTCAGACGGAGGTAGAGCTGTAAGAGGGCAGGAACAAATTCTATGCCCTCAGGCTCGCTACCCGGTCAGGCATCTGATGACAGCGAAGGGTCCAGTAAAATGGTAATCTCCCATCTCAAAACCGGTACCACGGGTTGGGGGAGCCCCAGGATACCGGCAAACTGGCACTATGCCAAAGTGTCACCAGCCTGCCCCCCTGATGAGGTAGAATTCGTGGTGGTAGTGGGTGAGCACACCCCAGCCTTGGAACACGGGGCCCAGGGTGCTTAGGGGAAGAGATCACATCACTATGGACTTGTACCCTGATAATGTGTCTCGGCATGTAAGTTTTGCTATAAACTTGGATACCAGCTCCCTTAGCTGGGAGAAACTGCTAGAAGGAACCTCCACCTGCAGTGCAATGGCTTGTAGGTAACTTGCAAGGAAAGCTCCGAGCAAGAGCTTCTGAACGGTGAGTCATACCGTTCCTCCCACCCTCTTTGGAGGGCGAGAGTTGTGTCCCTTGTGGCTTGACGGCGGGGGGAGAAGCGCAGTCCACGAGGGTTAGGCTCTATTAAACAAATGTCAACCTTCAGTAAGAAGTGGGATCTCTCTTATGATCCTGGGTTTCCATCAGCAGCATTATCACATTGACTAGGTATGGGTTGCTGTCTTCAACTTCCATCCGTCTTGGCTTTTAGGTCCACAGGCGCTGAAGAAACTGGATTATCCTGTGACCGGTCAGCTTCCGACTGCTCCCTCGAAGTAAACCTCACTCCTCCAACGGGTACACAACTTTCTGCAAAAAACCACGAGCTCTGCTAGTAAAACAGTTTTGTTTTAAATGTAGTAAACAGTAAATGTTTTAGTTTAAATGTAGTGGATTTATATATGTTTTACTTGGTGTAGGTAGACCAAGTGGGACATTTATATTCTGGTTACGCGGGTTAGTCCCTGAGGTATTCCTGTAAGGAATGTGAGCGAAATCGCCAAGGTCAGCTTGCTTGGCGGGAGGAACTGAGGGGTAGTTCGTGTCGCAGCCGCGTGGAGCACTGGGCTCGCATAGTGGGTGCTGGGTTCGATCGGTTTGGTGCTGAGCCGTTGTGTAATATTCCGGCCTAAGATTTATATCTGTAGGAGGAATATGTTGGGCTTGGTTGAGGTACTGAAAAGTATCCTTTGTTTTTAGCACATTTGGAGTGTATTTGGCACTCGGATCGGCCAGGTAGCCTTGTGTAGAATATCGTGGATATTCGGAAATCTTTGTCGAATCGTGATGATTGACTTCAGAGCGGGTCTGAAAGGTATCCTCGAACTTTTGTGTGTGTGAGGTTTGATCTAACGTTTCCTTCATGAATACGTTAGGTGAGAAGGCGATCTCTTCGCAAGGATCGAGCCTTGGGCCGTCGCTAGGAACAGCGGACGAGTCGAGCAGCGGGTAGGGAGCGCTGCGTGGGCTAAGGGGCCCGGCCGCGCCGTGTTCCGCCTCCCCTTGCATGAGGAAGTAGGACGGGCGGCGCTCCATCGAAATATCCGAGTTTATTAACTCGTTTTCGATACCTCTACGTATAGAAATAGAGGGTTTGGAAGGTGGACTCGCTTGACAGAGCTTCTTTCCTTTGCTCGGATGTCAGGGTCCTACCTTGTAGTCTTGAAAAAGACTTCCTTGGACGATAAATTAGAGTGGATGAGCTGAGTAATTTATCGGCGTGCCCACAGCGGTCGGTGACGAGCCTAGTGCTACGAAACCCGGGCGACACGTCTCGGAACGTCCCAGCGGGCGTACGATCTAATGAGAATATCAATAGATGTACCGGGTGGCGTCCTGACAGAAGAACTACGTTGGACAATGAGCAGGATGAATAATCACTGGACTCGTAGATGCCAATGCGAGATCTGTGTGGAGAGAAGGTATGCCTTGTAGAAAGCAGTAGGAAGCCGTTCTGAGATGAACTCGGGAGCAGAAGGATCGTCAGCATAGAGCGTGTAGAATCTTCGTACTTCAGAGTGTAGTCGTCGAGAGCGGTGAGTAGAATGAATTTCGGAGGGCTCCGAGCGGGGTATTTATAGGGAGGTGGCCGCCTCCTGCCGCTTCCTGATTGGTCCGCTTAATTTCATTAATTCGACTGTGTAATCTCATTGGCTCGCACATTGTTTTCTCAGTATCTGCGAGTATGATAGCTGAGCTGGTCCTCCGGGGTGGTTTCCCCCCGTCCGTCGCTGCGACGGGGTCCCCGGAGGTGGCTTACGAGCGTCCGTTGCGGAGACGACGACCTTGAGGTGTCTTCCCTGCGTCCGTCGTTTAGACGGGGTCCTCGGGTGGTTTTCCTGCGTCTGTTGTTCAGACAGGGTCCCCGGGGTGGCTGCTGGACCAGAGGTGGTTGCTTGCCGCCTCCTGGTTGGTTCGCCTATTGTCTCTCGTGTAATCAGTGTTTCTGATTGGCGAGTAGGCTTGTTAGAATTGTCCTTGTTAGTTTTAGAGGACGTTTGATTTTCTGTTTGAGTTTTCTCATTCAAGGCGACTTGGTTCGAGATACTTGTCGCGTCTCTCTCGCCCAGTAAGTGTTTAGGGAGGTCGCCTTGTATGTTATTAGTTAATATTTCACTTTTGAGAGAGAATTTCGTATTTTCTCTCTGGTGAAATATTTTGTTTGACGGAGTTATAACTCGACGTCTTATAAATATTTGTGTGTCGTGTCTACCTCTTTTTGGTAGCCCTGAAAAGGGCTGTTGAAAAGAGGGGGTGGTTTTCACCACAGGCGCCCCCCCAAGACGTCGTGTTATTAACGACGACGCCGGTTGGGGAGAACTGGGAGGTCCACACGGAATTCTCCGTATGAAACTCTCACCAGTTGGGGCGGAGGCGGAGGTGCAGGCCTCGCGTCCCGCGCCTGGGGTGCGCCCCGGCCTCGCCGGTTTCGACGAGCGCCGCGGGGCGGCCGTGGCCAGCCCGAGCTTTGCCGACGGGAGCCAAACCCGCGAGGGTTTGGCCCGCGGCCGCGGCTGGGCTGTTGCGGAGGTGCTCGTTCCGGCTCCGTCCACCCCGCTGCGCTCATCTCGTCCCACCGAGGCACGGGCACGTCGCCCGAGCTGATCCACTTGCGTGGAACCGTGGGGAGCTGGTGAGGGGGTGGAGCCCTGGGCAGCTGCGGAGCGGGTGTAGCCGGCGTCGTGTATGCGGCTGGTGTCTTCCACACCACCTCCCTCGGAGCGCTGGCGTCCGCCGGTGTCTTCTTCTCCGGCGAAGGTGGTAGCGGGCTGATTGTTGCTGGAATTTCCTCGGCTAGGAGGAAATCCTCCGCTTCCTCTGTGATCATGCGTTCGGAGTCGGTAGGAGTTGAAGCTGCCATGGTCAAAGTTGGTATGAGCTCCGGGCGTGGGGTGTTCCATATTTATATCTCCCACTGTTCCTACCTGAGAAAAGTGGGCGTGGCCTGCTTCGAGTGCAGTCACCCACTTCTCGTCGAATTTGGTAGAGGGGACGCGCCCTCTGGCGGATTTTCGGGGAGTTTCCTCCTTATTTTCTGCCTGATTTTGGCTTCGTGACACAGCTTCGTCTGTGTTTAGAGTGTAAGCTGGTTTTATTTGCTGTTTGGGAACTTTTTTCGTGTGTTCGCCAATTTGTACTGTAACCGAAAACTTATCTCTTTTAACAACTTTGAATGGTCCCGTGTAAGGACATTGCAAAGAGGTGAGCTGTGTGGGCACTCTGATATAGACATGTGTACATGTATCCAAATTTTTGGGCATGTTGACGGCATACTTCGTATTATTATGTTTAATATGCGTAGGCCGGAAGAAGAGAGGCTCAGAAAGGTTTGTAGAAGTTACGAAAATGTCTCCTGGGAGCGGTACGTCAATTCCGTAAACTTTTTGGAATGGTGTAGTTTCCGTTGCTGGGTCTACTGCCGTACGCATGGCGAGTAGTACTTTTGGAAGGGCGTCGAGCCAATTTTCGTTTTACGCTTTGAGAGCCTCTTTCAAAGATCTATTTCTGCGTTCTACCATTCCGTTTGTTGACGGTTTGTATGGTAACGTGTGAGTATGTTTTACTCCGAGACGTTCCATAATGGAATTAAATAGATCTGATTCGAATTGTGTGCCCTGGTCACTTGTGATGTATTTAGGTACTCCTTTTGAAGCTACCCAAATATTGATAAAGGCGTTTGTGATCGTGGATGTTTCGATGTTGTTAAGAGGGACTGCCTCTAGCCAACCCGTTGCTCTATCGACCATCATTAGAATGTAACGTTTCCCTCCTTTAGCTAAAGGTAAGGGTCCGGTAATGTCAACGTGTACATGTGAAAATTTGTTAGCCGTTTCAAATTCGGAGTAAGGGAGCTTCACGGAGCGAGTGATTTTTGCTCGTTGGCAAGTCTCGCATGCTCGGACCCAGTTGGAGACATCTGCACGAAGCCCGTGCCAAAAATATCTTTGTTTTACTTTATACACTGTAGAGTGTATGCCTGGGTGTCCCAAATTGTGAATTTGGCTGATTATCTCGTGCCTTATTTCGTTTGGAATATAAGGTCTTGGGTGTCCTAGGTCTAGGTTACACCAAATCTCTCCTTGAGGGAATTCAACTCGTGTGAGTTTCAATTTGTCCTCTGCGTTAGGAGGAGAATGAATTTGTGCATTTGAGATGTGCAGTAGAAGATTGCACTCTATCGCAGCCGTAATTTGTGAAATTTCGGCTATGGGCGGACCCTCGTCAGTTTGGGTTGAAATTGATCTTGTTTGAATTTCAACTGGATCGAAGGGTCTGGAGAGTGCGTCGGCGACGACGTTGTTCTCTCCGGGTATATGTCGAATGTCACTTGTCATTTGAGAGATGTATGTTAGCCATCTCAATCGCATTTTAGAAAAATGTGCATTTTTCTTAAGCATCGTGCCTAGCAGAGGCTTGTGATCTGAGCAAATATGAAAAGATCGGCCGTCCAAGTCATTGTGCCAGTGAATGCAAGCTTGGTAAACGGCGAACATCTCTTTGTCGAATGAGGCTTTATTCTTCCATTGTTCCGGAATTTCTTTACTGAAAAATCCCAATGGTTGGTAAGATTTTGAGCCGTGTTTGTCTGTAATTTCCTGCTCCAGTGCCGCTCCGATGTGTGTATCGGATGCGTCGCAGACTATTCTCCACTCTGCTGTAGGGTGTGGATGAGCAATATTATGCAATGTAGCTTTTATCATTGCTTGTTTTAAGCTGTTGAAAGCTTTTTCTCTCTCTGAAGTCCATTCGATAGGTGTTTTGTCATTTTTTTTGTTTGACTGAATGGAGTCATACAGAGGTTGTGCTGTGTGAGCGAATTTACTTGAGCAAGCTCGGTAGAAACCACACATACCTAGGAATCTGCGTAGGCTTCGTACGTCTATTGGCCTAGGAAATTGTTCTATGGCTTCTATTTTATCTCGTTTAGGAATTATCCCTTCTTTCGAGATAGTGAAACCTAGGAAATCGACGGTAGGTTTTGAAAAAATGCATTTATCAAAACCTACTCGAAGTCCGTGTTCTCCTAGCTTGTCGAAAATTTGTTTGAGGTGGTTCATGTGTTCTTTATAATTTTTAGAAGCCACCAATATGTCATCTAGGTATACAAATGCGAAATCAAATTTTCGCATGATGCTGTCCATGTACCTTTGCCATGTTTGAGCCGCTCCGGCCAAACCCATGCTCATTTTTTTAAACTCATAAAGACCGAAAGGTGTAATAATTGCTGTTTTATGAGCGTCATCTGGGTGCATCGGGATATGGTAATATGCCGATTTTAAATCTATTGTCGAATAGATTTGTGTATTATGTTAATTCGCTTGGAAAGAGCGAATGTGAGGAGGAGGGTAGGCGTCTTCCTTCGTTTTCGCGTTCAGGAAACGGTAGTCGCTGGTGATCCTCCATGACCCGTCTTTTTTTGGCACACAGTGTAACGGGGATGCCCATTCGGAATCTGATGGTGCAATTATGCCCTCGGAGAGCATTTTGTCAAAAGTACTTTTGACTTGAGCCCGTTTTTCGCCTGCCATGGGTCTTGCACGGAAGTGTACTGGTGTTCCTTCCGTGGTTATACGGTGGTAAACCCCGTTGTTTTTCCACTTTCCTTGAAGTTTGCTCATTTTATCATTGTATTTTTCAATGATAGAGCGTATGTTTTCGTCCTCCGTGAGTTGTACGTCCTCTGGTTGAGGACTGTTGTCACGATGAGGGATAGTAGCTGCTATTTGTTCGTCAGTGAATTTTTTGTTCATGACTGCAGCGATTTTTTGATCGGCATAGCTTTTTATTTTATCTTTATAGATGTATTTGTGTTTGACCCGTATTCCGATATCCCAAGACTCGAGGAATGGTATACCGAGGATCGCTAGATCAACTTTCGTGATCATAAAATCGGTGGTCATGTCTCCGAGGCCGATGTTAATTGTCGTGTCAGCACGCCCTAGTGTGTCTATAGGGGCGCCGTTAGCTGCTGTGAGCTTGACGTTGGACTTACGAATTTTTAAGCCCAATTTTTTGGTGACATTGTGGGGCAGAATGTTCACTTCTGCTCCCGTGTCAATGAGAAATTCAGTGCCATTTAGTTTGCACTTGAAAAAAAGCCTTTTATACTCATTAGTCTGCCGGTGTATAGGCTCAGATACACTGGCAGTTATTCGTTTTCCGAACTCTCTGCGTCGGAGGTTGGAACGGTACTTTCTTGTACCGATCTCTGAGTATTTCCGCTTGAAACCCAGGTTTTAGGCAGAGTTTCGATCCACTTTTGAGTGATCAGAGCCTCTGAGAAGTACCCAACAGCCTTAGAGTACATTTCATGGTACTTGGTGCTGGGTTTTTTGGCGAGAGATGCGGGGTCCTCGAGTGCGAGGAGCCTGTCCTGTAAGGACAACCCGTATTCTCGTTGTAGGCGCTGTTTGGCCTCTTCATAAGGTGCGTGGGGTGCCGTGAGGTAAGCTGAGTCGATAGCTTCCCGCATTTCTTCCGGTACCCACTTGTATATAGCTGAGAAACATTCGTTCTGCGTTCTCAGGTGTTTTCGCACAGCTTCCGACTGCTCCCTCGACGTAAACCTCACTCCTCCAATGGGTACACAACTTTCTACAAAAAACCACGAGCTCTGCTAGTAAAACAGTTTTGTTTTAAATGTAGTAAACAGTAAATGTTTTAGTTTACATGTAGTGGATTTATATATGTTTTACTTGGTGTAGGTAGACCAAGTGGGACATTTATATTCTGGTTACGCGGGTTAGTCCCTGATGTATTCCTGTAAGGAATGCGAGTGAAATCGCCAAGGTCAGCTTGCTTGGCGGGAGGAACTGAGGGGTAGTTCGTGTCGCAGCCGCGTGGAGCACTGGGCTCGCATAGTGGGTGCTGGGTTCGATCGGTTTGGTGCTGAGCCGTTGTGTAATATTCCGGCCTAAGATTTATATCTGTAGGAGGAATATGTTGGGCTTGGTTGAGGTACTGAAAAGTATCCTTTGTTTTTAGCACATTTGGAGTGTATTTGGCACTCGGATCGGCCAGGTAGCCTTGTGTAGAATATCGTGGATATTCGGAAATCTTTGTCGAATCGTGATGATTGACTTCAGAGCGGGTCTGAAAGGTATCCTCGAACTTTTGTGTGTGTGAGGTTTGATCTAACGTTTCCTTCATGAATACGTTAGGTGAGAAGGCGATCTCTTCGCGAGGATCGAGCCTTGGGCCGTCGCTAGGAACAGCGGACGAGTCGAGCAGCGGGTAGGGAGCGCTGCGTGGGCTAAGGGGCCCGGCCGCGCCGTGTTCCGCCTCCCCTTGCATGAGGAAGTAGGACGGGCGGCGCTCCATCGAAATATCCGAGTTTATTAACTCGTTTTCGATACCTCTACGTATAGAAATAGAGGGTTTGGAAGGTGGACTCGCTTGACAGAGCTTCTTTCCTTTGCTCGGATGTCAGGGTCCTACCTTGTAGTCTTGAAAAAGACTTCCTTGGAAGATAAATTAGAGCGGATGAGCTGAGTAATTTATCGGCGTGCCCACAGCGGTCGGTGACGAGCCTAGTGCTACGAAACCCGGGCGACACGTCTCGGAACGTCCCAGCGGGCGTACGATCTAATGAGAATATCAATAGATGTACCGGGTGGCGTCCTGACAGAAGAACTACGTTGGGCAATGAGCAGGATGAATAATCACTGGACTCGTAGATGCCAATGTGAGATCTGTGTGGAGAGAAGGTATGCCTTGTAGAAAGCAGTAGGAAGCCGTTCTGAGATGAACTCGGGAGCAGAAGGATCGTCAGCGTAGAGCGTGTAGAATCTTCGTACTTCAGAGTGTAGTCGTCGAGAGCGGTGAGTGGAATGAATTTTGGAGGGCTCCGAGTGGGGTAATTATAGGGAGGTGGCCGCCTCCTGCCGCCTCCTGATTGGTCCGCTTAATTTCGTTAATTCAACTGTGTAATCTCATTGGCTCGCACATTGTTTTCTCAGTATCTGCGAGTATGATAGCTGAGTTGGTCCTCCGGGGTGGTTTCCCCCCGTCCGTCGCTGCGACGGGGTCCCCGGAGGTGGCTTACGAGCGTCCGTTGCGGAGACGACGACCTTGAGGTGTCTTCCCTGCGTCCGTCGTTTAGACGGGGTCCTCGGGTGGTTTCCCTGCGTCCGTTGTTCAGACGGGGTCCCCGGGGTGGCTGCTGGACCAGAGGTGGTTGCTTGCCGCCTCCTGGTTGGTTCGCCTATTGTCTCTCGTGTAATCAGTGTTTCTGATTGGCGAGTAGGCTTGTTAGAATTGTCCTTGTTAGTTTTAGAGGACGTTTGATTTTCTGTTTGAGTTTTCTCATTCAAGGCGACTTGGTTCGAGATACTTGTCGCGTCTCTCTCGCCCAGTAAGTGTTTAGGGAGGTCGCCTTGTATGTTATTAGTTAATATTTCACTTTTGAGAGAGAATTTCGTATTTTCTCTCTGGTGAAATATTTTGTTTGACGGAGTTATAACTCGACGTCTTATAAATATTTGTGTGTCGTGTCTACCTCTTTTTGGTAGCCCTGAAAAGGGCTGTTGAAAAGAGGGGGTGGTTTTCACCACAACTAGGTATGGGTTGCTGTCTTCAACTTCCATCCGTCTTGGCTTTTAGGTCCACAGGCGCTGAAGGAACTGGATTATCCTGTGACCGGTCAGCTTCCGACTGCTCCCTCGAAGTAAGCCTCACTCCTCCAACGGGTACACAACTTTCTGCAAAAAACCACGAGCTCTGCTAGTAAAACAGTTTTGTTCATCCGTCGATGGGCGTAAACACTTTCCGAATTCTTCTGCTTTTCGGGGATCCAATCCTTGTCCGAAAACCTCCATCGTAATTTATTTCATTGTTCTTTGGGTAACAGTCTCGTGACGTACCTAAGTCCCTGGACCATTTTCCTCAATCAATTTTTCTCCCTTTCTCTTTTCAGGTTGCGAAAAATGGCGGAGGAATTTCGACCCCATTTAACATTAAGCCAATATATGTTATTTCCCAACATGTCATTTCCCTTTTTAACATTAAGCCATTAACATTAAGCCATATATGGCTTAATTAACATTAAGCTTTAACATTAAGCCATATATGTCATTTCCCAACATGTCATTTCCCTGTCGGCAGTGCATAATGTATGTAAAGTGGTCACTCAATTGCAATTTACAACCTTGGCTTTGCCATTTTCGGAGAATGTCAGAATTTAGGTTCTGACAACAAACCTTTGTGTAATAATTTGTAGCGTTTTATAAATGTATATAGAGTGGCAAATAAATCTAACTAAATCCATTAATAGGCTATCTATATAATTACTGAGGAGGTTTAAAAAATCCACCCCTCTTAACCTATCAATTCTCATACATAAGACAAGGGGCTTTAGGTGTGAAAGAGGATGACAAGCAGTGACTAATAAGATCGGAGCTTCAAACTCGGAGCGGTACCTACACGGTCAAGTTTGAAACAAAAACAAAAAATGAGAACTCAGTTCATTGAAACGGGTGGGGGAGGGAAAAAAGGTCAGACTGCTTGCCGCCTGGATCCGCCTCAGTCCACACCTCAGGGGCACAGAAAAAACTAAGAGAAAAAACATTTTTCCCATTCTCTCAGATCGTTGGAGAGTAGGTAGGCAGGCATAGCTATCCTATATAGGAACTAATCGGTCATAGGGAACATTTCTCTTCGTACCGAGCGAAGGCATCCGTCTTCTCTTCGACGTAAATCAATGAGGCTGAGATTTCGATTGAATTTTGACGAGGGTCAGTGACGAGAACGAATAGACTTGTGGTACGAAGCTTCACAAAACTTTCCCAACGGGAATTTAATTACACGAGTACCTTCTGTACTTCATGAAAACTTCTGTCACAGATGGGGTTGCCAGTCGTACGATAAATTAAATATTTCTATCATATTCACCTTAAAAATATAAAGATGACGAGGTTTTCCTTTCACCTGACCTCCATAAAATATATTTACTTATTTACGATATATCTTTAGTTTTGAATTCTAGAATGCGTTCATTTCACTTTTTTCGTTTACGTATGGTGTACGTATGTATGTATGACCGAATTCGACGGGATGGGTCGCAGAATGATCAGCTAGTCATTCAAAGTAAAGCGGTTGCAAACATTACCATTGATAATCAGTAGCGTGAGCTGATTCCGTGATTCAAAAAATCCAGTTCCTATGCTATACATCCTACGAAGCTGAAATTTGGAACGGGGTCTCAATGAGCCAAGAAGAATAGGATTATGACTTGCCAAATCACCCGTGAAATCTTAATGCTAATTTCTACGCAATTTATCCTTCGAAGCTGAAATTTGAAACTCTGTGAGTTCGGTAAAATAGGATTTTGACTTAGCGAACCACCCCAATCAGCTGAGTGAACTCTATGCTAATAAATATACTTTGTAAACGTACCGAACTTGACAGCACGCCTACTAGCACTCGACTGAGACATTATTTGCTGGATGGAAAATCTGGAAGGTACTGGAATCTACAGATTCCTAGAATGGTCTGGCAAGAGAAGGCGATTTAGGAAGCTAAGGTTTTGCCATGAGTAGTTGAAGATTATAATGTAGAAATCCACTGATCGTCCTAATGGTTCTGTTCTTCTCCATTAAAGGTAATTACAGTTGAATCGTCGTTTTGTTTAAGTTATTTTTATTGTACTTAAATATAAAACCATTTCGCCCTATTCTTGTTCGCGAAATCAGTAGCTAAAAAAGCAATATGAATAATCACGAATATATTGCTCAGTTGCCGTAAGAAGGCGCATCACCAGACGTAGGTCGGTAACCAATGCAAATCCGCCTGATAATTTACCATCCCTCCCAGGTGGTGGATATCTGAAGGACACTTATCATATCTTCTCTAACGTAACACCCCTAATATACTTCGCTTTGTAAACGTACCGAACTTAACAGCACGCCAACAAGCACTCGACTGAGACATTATTTGCTGAAGAGGAAATCTGGAAGGTACTGGAACCTACAGATTGCTAGAATGGTCTGGCAAGAGAAGGCGTTCTAGGAAACTAGGGTTTCGCCAAGAGTAGTTGAAGATTGAAATGTAAAATCCTCAGATCATCCTAATGGTTCTGTTCTTCTCCATTAAAGGTAATTACCGTTGAATCGTCGTTTTTTTTTTTTTCAAGTTATTTTGATTGTACCTAAACGTAAAAACATTTCGCCCTATTCTTATTCGCGAAATCAGTAGCTAAAAAACAATAATGAATAATCACGAATATATTGCTCAGTTGCCGTAAGAAGACGCATCACCAGACGTAGGTCGGTAACCAATGCGAATCCGCCTGATAATTTATTATCCCTCCCAGGTGGTGGATATCTGAAGGACACGTATCATATCTTTCCTAACGTAACACCCCTAATATACAACCTTCGAAGCTCTCACAAGATGCATACTGTTATCCCGGACGACTCATTAGAAACCCGCAGGACGAGAGAAGTGTGAGGCCGGTTTTCTCCCCCCCAGTCTTCCCCATCACCCTGAAGACGGGCATCAAAGGACGCCGAAACGTCAGCCCCGAACGCTGGACGTTAGTAATCCTCGACGATTATTTCCATGACAACGGCGCAGACAGCGTCCCTCCCCTCCTTACCTCAGCATCCAAACCTTTCTCCTGCACCTTCGGGCCCATCTCCGGGGTCTCCCAGCAATGATTTACGTCTTCTCACACAATGTAGCAGTGGAAATTCATATAGGATAAGATGGTTTCGGGCTCAAAAAAGGGAAAAATCCGTGTTCTTTTTTTGTGTGATCGTAATGTCACCCTACAAAACACCTGACTCCTTGTGGTTCGCACAGGGGTGGTCTTCACCTTCACACCCCCTCATTCATCTCACTCAGAGTCCGGATTGGGATTTTTTTTCCTGTCCGCTCTTTCAACTTTCAGATTTCTTTTTCTACCTCGACAGAGTCAATGCTTTCCGCGATCAGACACTTTTTTTGTTCTAAAAATGAGAAACACGGAACACTTAGTCAAGATGACGGGTTTTCGGTCGCAGGCATTTCCTCTCGCCTAGCTGCCTTTTTTATGCCTTTTTTTTTTTATACCTTCCATGCATTCTGATTAAGTACAAGGAAAGAATAATGGGGTGTGAAATTAAATTTTCTTTCTTATCATTCAAACTGTCCTATAAATGGTAGATTTATATTTCAATATCTTCTGTAGCAGAATTCTGTCTTCCTGCCAGAAAAAAGTTGTCGTCATCTTGGTCCCCTTGTAACAAGCTTATTTTCCACATTTTCCATCTTATTTTGATGAAATTTCCAGGGAATGTGCGGGTTAGGCTGTTGATGGTCATCTGTCAAGTTTCATTGTTCCCAAAATGAATAGTGCAAACGTAAAATCCAACGGGCATACTTTCTCACAGCCTAGTCGATCGAACTTTTTCTTTTTCCTGCACGCTCTACCACCTTCCTACAACTGAATTTATATCCTACAGATCGATCTATATAGTTTTCATATTCATTGTTTCGGGATAAAGCTAGCATGTACGCATGCGCACGCGTAATGTCTTCCTCACTACATTCGTCTCCCCAACATGGCGGAATTCCAAGTCTACCTGTAGCTAGCGGAAGCATTGTTTTAATTTTCGGGAGACGACAAATTTTTCGTCTCTAAAATCAAAATTTTCATTCGTTAGTCAATAGGGAAAGGCCTCAGCCAAAATATGCTCGATACGAACTTTGAAAAGTATTTAATCTTGAGTCGAATGAGCTTTGACAGACTAAAATCAGACCAATATTGACGCCACTAGGTGATTTTGAAGGGCAAAAGTCATGACGGGAGTAGGAGAGGACTGCCCCAAAATTACCCCGATTTTCAATTGTTTGTAATTCGCTTATTTTTTATATTTTTTTATTTTTTTGTAGGGATACTTAATTAAGAGTTTTGGGATTCTGCTGTTTTATGCTCTACAACTTTGCTACGTATTAAAATTTCTGTAGGATGTATAGTTTAGGAATTTTAGAATAAAATGCGGCAGGCCGCTCGTACTTTCTTTCTTATGAGAGATGAGCTAATATGAGCATTGAAAATGTCTCCGTAATATCAAGGTTTTTTATTGATTTAAACAAAATAACAATTGGAAAATATAAAATAACTATTGACACAATTACTGAATTTGCTGTAAGCCAGTTTCCACGAATTCACAGGTAGGTAATTTTCTGTTATGGTGCGCATCTACAATTACTATAACCAAGATTAACTTTTCAACCAAGTGACAACAAAACAAGCGGCATTGTTTACTATATCCATTTATAACATAAATAAATATAAAACTACGACATGAATAGAAGAACAAGTACGAAAGAAGTGCGTGATAAATCGAAAGCTTTCCAACGAGTGGGAGAACGATTTTTGTCCGGTGAAACTAAAGAAGTTTCATTTCCCCAGCAACGGCTTGGTTGTACGTGACAACACCTAACTTGTTTATAAGTTGCGTGACGTTTTTTCTTTGCGTAACAAAATTTCCGTAACAAAATTTCCGGTTGACCCGTCGACTAAGACATTTTCAATGTCAAAACTTCAAAATGGGCAAATTCCACCTGTATGAGACCGTCGTTTTGTATTCCGAAAATTTCGAGATGGTTGATAAAGATTCCCTCACTGAGAACGGACAAAATTTCTAAAATCTAACTTCAAACTTTCTCCTGAAATTGCTACCTATTTTCGGCCTTGGCTCCTCGATTAGTACCACAAGAGCCACTCATTGGCTAATATCACACTAGAGCTGTTTTGCACGAACGCAATGAGTGGTATCCATGTGAAAAAGGTATTTTAAATAGTTTTAAATGGAAGGAGATTCCATCCTAAGAAATTTGGAATCAACCCCACTCTCCTAAACGGTTCACATGAACTTCACTAGCCGTTAAATTGTAGCTGCTACTACACTGTATATTATTTGCCGAGCTCGAAGCGAAGAGACACCGCCCTTATAATCACGAACTGGATGTTCACTCTTAGCCATCCGAGAATTTGAGCATACGGCAGACACCACTTTTCCGACAGTACCTGAACTCTCCGCTTCAGATACGTTTCGAACTCCCTATGAATGGCTCGTTCACGAGAACAAACCAAGGAAGTGAAGGATTCTAGATCGTCTTCCTCAGGACGGTCATATTTAGCGTGTTTTGCTTGGGCTGCTGTATTGGCTGTTTGTGACCAGTCTCGAGAGCGATAGGAGCTAGCATCAGCATTCACAATGCGATTATCAAAAAACGCTGGCCTTCCTCGCTCCTATACTCACATCAACTTGATGTCAGCCACTAATGCTGAAACTGTGCATATTGGTCCTGCAATATTGGTTCAATAGTTGCTCCACCCCAGGCAAGTTCTCCTAAGACTGTCACTGCATCCCGAAACACGCCATGTCCCCTCTTTACCAGCCCCCCTTTTTGACAATTCAAGGCGTGTGATGTATCAAGTGATACGGCCGCCTTGTATCAATACCTCAATGCGAACGCCTCCCTAAATTTGGTGAGTGAAAGGTCAAAGCAATAATGATTTTCAATGTTGAACTAATGCATTGAAAATCATATGGAACAGGTAGGAATAAATTCATGGAATGAGATGATTCACATTTGATTTTCAATACTCCGTCAATTCATTGCTACTAAAACTGGTTTTTAGCGAAACGCCCATCTGGATCGCGTTAGTCAGGAACGCCCAGGTCCAACTGTACTGGTAGATGTGAGAGAGTAAAAGCTGACGGTGGTTCCCTGGGCGGTCCAGGCCACCACTGTCGACGTCTTAATACCGTAATGATGATGACTCTCTTCAGAAAGAGTTAGCAGTTAGCGTTGAATGAAGTAGCTGTGATTCTACTATCATGTTCAATTCTGTAAATCGTGCCTCGGGCCCACCCTGACGGCTCCCACCTTTAATGGCGCCTCCAGTATCCCTCGAGTCATCATCCTGCAGTTAGAGAAGGTGTCATGATAGCCGCTATATCGGCCGGTAGCCGCAAGCAACACACTTTCTCGTTTGAGGGTTTCAAAGGATTCCAAACGTTATTTTTACCTATATTCAAATAATTCAAAATTTTTAGAGAATTTTCTTTAGAAAAATGAAATTGAAATAAAATAAAATAATGATAATAATAATTGCTATTGAATCCACTTTGTCCGTTCATGTATGTATGCATGTATGTGTATCCTCGTAAAAGTGCTTTAACTCGAGAACGGCTGGATCAAATTTGACCGGATGGGTCGCAAAATGATCAGCTAGTCATTAAAAATTAAGTGGTTGGAAAAAATCGTCATTGATAATCAGCAGCTCAGTAACGTGAGCCAATTTCATGATTCGAAAAATATAATTTCTGTGCTATTTATCCTACAAACCTGAAGTTGGAAACAGATCCTTTGCAAGACATCTAGGCCAGGATTTTAATTTGCCGCCCCTATGAGCTGAGTGATATACGCTATGATTAACGCTAATTTCTATGAAATGTTTGTCACGAAGCTGATTTCCTTGGAGTTGGAGCCGCTACGAACAGGTGGTGGGTCGGAGGGGGAAGTAAGGGAGGGGGAAGATATGAAATTATCTCCCATTCACAACTAGGAAGTAAATGTTTGATAGTGACACTTTTTGGGACATCAAGATACGAATAGACTCAGGGGCTCTTTCCTGATCAGCTGAGTAAGCTAAATTCTACCCTATCTCCCTAGGAATTTGATATTTGGTAGGATGCCTCTCTGGAACATCATGAAACTGAGAGCTCCTTCCAGATCTGCTGAGTGAACAAATTATCTCCTTTTCCTAGGAAATTTAAATTAGGGGAGCTTTTCTGGGACAAAAAAAGTCAGATTAAATTACTGATCCTATCCTGATTAGCTTGTACATTCCAACCTTTTTCTCCTAGACTACAAAAAATGTGAAATATTCCCACCAAAAATACGCTCCGGTTACAAAAGATGCTAAGCCACAAATTCCATGATATCATCCAATTTAGGCAAATCCAATAGAGAGTTTTTGTTCTTCCCGTAATTTTCTACACGTGTACGCAAAAGTACTGAAATATCAACTTCGCATGCGCGAATTTTCGCGTGAACGTAGAACTACGTGTATATGGGAATGAGGCCTACTTACGCGTCAACATGAAAAACGATTTCGTTGGAATCCTGTCCAACTCGTAGTCATCATAACCTGACGCACAAATGTAACCACAGTTTATTTAAAAGAAGATTCGTTCTCCGTCTGTCTGCCGTCTAATAAATTTTCCCATTTCCACAATAAGTCGAAAAAAGTAAAAACCTATGATAAATATAATTGTAGTATTAAATCAAATTCGGTTGATCATGTGAACAAAGTACCTGCTTCGTCCGACAGCCAGATATCCTGTTCACCTACCTGGGAGTGAATGCATTGGTCGATACTTTTCCGATTTTAAAGTAGGTACCTGTTCATCGTAGGCATTCGCATGTACATTTCGTACTATTAAGTTGTATCTGCCAACATAAAGATTCAGACAACGATCAGGTTTATGTTTAAATGATTTTAAATGATATGTTTTATATAAAAGCTGTTGTCAATTCAATAACAAATTGAGTAGGTTGGTAGCAGAATGGGTGCTGTTTCGGTATGCGTTCTACCAGCCGAGCGTGATCAACCTGCCTCATCGCGTTCTACCCTTCCCCGGACTGCGGTCTACCTTGGATCTGGATTTGTTATTGTGTATCGTTTGTGTTGACACTTGAAAGGCTTCATTATGGTGATCTATTGGACTGTGAATTCAAAGTATTTTTATGTTCCACGATGAGACACAGCAACCCTTCTACCCATCATCGAACAGGAATGTGCACGTGGGTCCGAAATTCATTCCGACGAGTAGGCGGCTTATCGATGCCTTCAAAGCCGAGGTTTCGTCCACAAGACCGTCAACCACCAACAGGCGCCACTCCAGGTCCTGCCACTAGGGACCATACTCCGGGGATTGAGAGGTCGTGGTTGGACGCCAAGACTACGATTTTGAAGAAAATGTTCCGCAGCAACACTTTCAGTCCCACCTTGATTATTACAGTTGGAAAATGTACTGAAAAGACGCCCTTGACCTCTTTTCGGCTATGTTGGAGGACATAAGGACCACACAGCAATAAGGTGAGTGTTTTGGTAACGATTTATAGAGTAGAACGCATACCGAAGCAGAAACACAACGGTAGAACGTATACCGAACAACACCGTAGAATGTGTACTAGGTACCTTCTCAGATCTTGGAAATGACCATTTGATAAAGCTGGGAAGGCATTCAAAATGAACTAACCATGAGGCCTGATTAAGTAAACTTGATGTATATGTGAGGATGAAAAATTCAATAATAAGACCAAAATTAAAAGAGATGGCCGAAATCGTGGTGCTCCCGGACGGTCACACTTCCAGGTACTAACCAAGCGACGTTGCCTTCGGTGATCAGACGAGAACCGATGTATTCAACAATATATGGGAGGACGTTGGTGAATACAATGTTCCTTAGGTCGTAGGTCTGTTAATTACTCGAACCTAGCTATTCGATGCCTGTGAAGATAGATGATAAAGCAGAGTGTAAAATGAATTCAAGCTTCTTTTTCTCGATCTCGAATTCAAGAGAATCGTTGACATTGAAATACTAAAGAGACTTTAGCGTGATTGTAGCGTTAGGTTATTCGTGTACATACGTGAGTTGGCGAGGTGTCTGGGCGAAAAAGTCAGCTGACTTACTCCAGATGGTAGGGATGCCGGAGTACATTTTTGGATGGGCTGTAGAGCGAGTTCTGCTTGACGGTGGACTTATATGGACGTCATTCATGAGACATGTTGAGGGATAGGCCACCAAATTACGAGCTTTACCATCTTAAACGATGGAGCGAAGAGGATGGATACAGATCCGACTGATAATACCAAGAACGAAGACTTACAAATTAAGGACTCCCCTTAATCTTCAATGTTCCTTCCTTGAAAGGCTTCATACATATGTCCTGCGTGGAAGCACAAGAAGAGAAGAATTATTTTGATTTACCTATTTGATATATGATAGTATATGCGTTTACTTTTGTATATTTTTTCCAATCAAAATTCTTGTCAATGCCTTCGGTGATCACACGAGAACCGATGTAATCAACAAGATATGGGCGTTGGTGAATACAATGTTTTCTTATGTCGTAAGTCTGTTAATTACTCAAGCCTAGCTATTCGATGCCTGTGAAGATTGATAATAAAGCAGTGATGATAATGAATTCAAGCTTCTTTTTCTCGAACTCGAATTCAAGAGAATCGTTGACATTGAAATATTAAAGAGACTTTAGCGTGATTGTTGCGTTAGGTTATTCGTGTACATACGTGTAGAAATAAGCGAAGAGCAGAAGACCCAACAGCAAGCATCTGCAGTTGGTTGCTCTGGACGCTGCTGCACGCGTTAACGTGAGAAAATCGTACGGGAAGAATAAAAGTTCTCTAATAATTGGATCACCGTCTCCTTGTACAGTGCATTCATTCTCTTACTTTTTTATCACGCGTGGGAGTGAGACGCTTCTATTTTAGTTCGATGTTACATATTTACATACCGTTTGGACAATGATGTATACAGATTGAAGTGGTCAGTTGGTAGTTGGAAGACATGCAACTTCTCAAGACCTGATGAAGTCACTTTTTGGAGCTGATGTTGAGTCAGATGTCACCATATACAGTTTACAGCCACGTTTAAAGGCCCCGCAGAACCTCTTGCGTTCTGCACAACGTATCAATACGCCATGACAGAACCACGGCCTGAGAACACTTTATGAAACTCTCGTCTCTGTTTTGTGGCCATGAAATTTCTGATTTACTCCGCTATCTCGCACAAATTGCTTTTGATCTACCGTCTGGCGTCTTCTACCAGCACTTACCTCGTAGGTGTCTCCCCAAGTTATTGCTTCTTTGAAATACGGAATGTATCGGCACTGAACGGGGACATCTAAAAGGCCATTACGAATTTCATACTGTCACTGTGCTGCTATAAAAACTGAAAAGTCTCGGGGGAAATTGCTCATTAGAAACGGTGTTGATAGCGTCCTCACGCAACTGACATTCAATATACGAGTAATTACGGAGTTTGAGTTTAATTACAAATACCTACCAATAAATACTATAATTAATTGAGATTATCTGTAGCAGCACTGCATATCCATCTACCAAAAGAGTGATTTTATGACTTCTATAGAAGGACTTACTATCCCACATAACGTATCAATAATTCCTAGATAATTTTCAATGATGCCTAACTTTAATTACATTTATCTATATGACTCGTGTATTTGTGTGTAATTTTCTGATTCTGAACAAGGCTTCGGCTTCTTAGAATGCTTTAAAATAAAACAATTTAAATTGATTTCGCAAAGTTAGAATGCCATTGTTTTTCTTAGAGGCAAATTTTATGTCTCTCGATCCTACAAACACTCAACTCTCTAGCGGTCATTAATGGAATTTAGCGATTGACTCGCTAATTCAAATATTTCACAACCAGCGCAATGTACGTGAGCTTCTTTATGTTTCCGCGCCTTGAAATCCAAGGTATTTATTTCGAAGTTCAAGTAGGGACAGCAAACGGATTAACGTACAGCGTCCCGGATGGTTTTATTCGATTCTTCGGGATCATCCCATTCATTGGACAAACAAATTACTGTTTGGTACCTTGAAAGTCGATTTTTAATATTTCAGCCCTTAAGGGTTGAAAAAATTGAGACGAGCTTCTAAGATCTACTAGACCCCAAATGTATTACAATTCAAGTTTTTTCAAGGTTAGTAAAGCAACAAATTTTTTGATTAGGAAGGGGGGGGGGGGGGTGTTTTTTTTTCTTCTATTACAGAGGTTCATTTTTGAAAATAATACACAAACAATAAGTTATTGTTTCTCTACAATAATAATGTAGAAGCATTAAATCGAATTCTAATAGTTCATTTCCCCCACCAACACTTCTCCTACCAAACAATCCGCCATCAAAACAAAATCTTCATTAATTTGAAACTCCCAAGGATTGTTTCATGACTGAAATGAAACCAGGAACTTACCACAAACACAGTGTCAGAAATCATAGGAGAATTTTTACTTTACGATTTATCAGAATTACCCTCTCCAATCAAAACTTTCCATAATGGCATTTAAAACTCCAGACATGTAATCTAAAACTGGACACAATTCTTAATTGAACAAGAAAAAATCACGAAAATCAGATGAGAATTGTAGCCTGGGAAGCGGTCACAAAATTTGTTACACACGTGTAAATCGTGTAAATAAGGAACCTTTCCACCGGTTTCATGGCGCGAAACTAAACGTTCCGAAGAAGAAAGAAAAATTACGAAATAGAAAAATAGAAGAAGGAAAAACGTCTGCCAAGTTGGGTGTGGCACATAGCTTCCTCGTTTCCCTATCATGAATGTATAGATCATTGAAAAGTTTCAAATGATCTTGAAAAATTCGTTGTTTTGCCCATGGACATACGAAGAAGAACGAAAAATACCATTGTTGAGGCTGTTTCGTGGGGGGAAATCATTGTTGTTGTTGTGGTACCCCTTTCCCACAGACGAGGTTATCTGAGCAGTTAGCTACCTGCGGGGACATAGTTGATTGATAAACGCCCTATCGAATTTGTTCGATAGGTTGAGGTAAGCTCCAGGTATCTACCTGAGGTTTGCCTGGAAGTTATCCCTGTAATTGATAAGCAGGCCCTATAGCTATCTAATACATAAATAATAAACCTTTGAGTAATAATTTGCAGCTTTTTTTTTTTTTTTTATAAATCTTGTGTTGGGTTATTATTTCTGCACACAGCTACGATGTCTCGTCTCAATAAATCGGGTTGAGGGCCGCTTATAGAGGGATACAGGAAAAGTTATAAGCGCGAGAACGGATGTTGATAAGCGCTGAGGGGTCCGAGATAGAGGATCAGATAGGCGGGGGGATAAAGTTATAAATCTGCGACGGAGCTCCGGGCTTATGCTGAGCGGGCTCCTCCCAGGCGATGAGGAGGCCTCTAATCAGCCGCCAGCCCGCCCCGAGGTGGTCCGCTCTACTGGGAGGAAAGTCCGTCAGTCAGCCACACTCCCGTCCGTCGCTTCAAGCGACGGTCCGCTTCGTCTGATTGAATAGTTTGAAAATCGTCGGCTGTCCTTATCAGTAACTTCCGCACTTATCTGCACGGGAGATAAGGCTAACCAGTTATCACTATTGGCGATTCCAAATAAGGATGCGAGCCTAGCAGCAGCGAAATGAACTAAGTAGATCCTGACTCCTACTCTTGAGTCATTGAAAATCGTATCTGTACCTAACATTCTTTGACTCTTCGTCTCAATGGCGTAGTTTGAGGAGGGGCAGGGTGGGCAGAGCCCCTCCAACAATCATAGAGGATGCAGAAGTTCGTTATACGAATACAATAAAAATTAATAATTGCACCTTTCTAATATTAGTACTGTGACAGTTCCCGTCAGAATCCAAGAGGATGCGCTTCCGTCGCTCTCGCGCAGAGCTTCATGCTCGTGTTCTTGAAAGGCTGCGTTTGGCCATAGATGGGTATCCGAGAACCGGAAAACCAATCTACTCCAAACATAGCACATGAAATGCTAAACTCGCATCTTTTGACGTGGTTAATCTGTTCACCAATACCGATGTAGCTTGTAGCTAGCTTCAAAGATGTGGTATACAGGTTGATTCAAGGCTCTAAACTTAATATTTTCGAAAAAGATGAATTGTTTAATTTGATGTCTGTGTGTATGGATCAGAATTACTTTTTTATTCGAGGGGCAATGTTATTCACTGTCAGGGTTTGCTATGGGTTCTTCGTTATTATCTTGAGCAACAAATATTTACAACTTGTAACACAAATAATCTTCTCTACTGGTATTGCTATGTCGATGATACCGTCATTCTATGGAAGGGCACAGAAAGACTACTAAATTCTTTTCACGAAAAAATCAATAAATTAGAACCCTTTATCAAATTCACCGTCGAATTCGGTGGGAGTAATCTAAATTTTCTTGATTTGTCCATCTCTTTGGTAAATGAGAAGCATGATTTATCAATTTATAGAAAAGATACATGTAGCGATATAACGATCCATAGTACTTCAAATCACCCATTAGTCCATAAGCCATAAGGGTCAGTATTTATTTATTTAATGTATTTGATTGAACATTTATGTTCCTTTCATTCGAGTATGCTTTACAAAAAATACATAATTGAAACAGTTGTAGTGTAAACATCATTAACGTAGTGTTTTCAATGCTCAGTTGAATCAACAGTAAGAGTAGGTACAAAATTTAGAAATTGATCGTGGTGTCCAGTTACATGATTTACTCACAATTAATGATAATCTATTCAGTATTATAGCGGTTGTAGAAATTTCAAGTATTTTATAAATTACAAATTAATATAATATTCATTATTAATTCATCTTATTCTCTTTACCTTTTAAATATTGGAACCAACAAATGCACTTGATAAATCATTTCGAAAAAATTCAAGCAGTTAACATTGGCAGTACCAGTATGTATAAGCGAGTTAATCGTTCAGCCAAACATACATAAATTTGTAAGTTTGCAAACTTCACTTAAGAAGAAATATAGCCTTTTTATGGAGAATTCACTTGGTACTGATACAAAATTTATCAAGTTTCCGGTACCCCCCACCAAGTCCGAGGTGTATTCTTTCCTGATCCAGCTATACATAAGACACTCAAATAGAACATGAAATAAGTTTTCAAGAAGACCCGTGTCACAGGCTGTACATACAGTATTTGAAGAAATTTTGTAAATGGTAATTCCTAATTTGAATTGTAAATTGGTGTTCACTTGCCAATCTTATTTGGGCAAATAACTTTTTAAATTGAAAAGGGACATTATGGTAATTCAAATAATCGTTAAATCCATCCTGCGCTATCACAAGGCAATAACAATCATTATAGGAGCCAGAAAATACCGCATCAACATCTTTGTTTTTAAGAAAGATTTCAGCATCCTCTACATATTTATGAGTGAGCATTTTGAGATTTTTACCATCCAAAGTCCCCATATATACAGGGTGATTCCCTCGCAGATGCTAAACAAAATTTGGGTAAAACTACATCAAAATTGGAGTAAAATGCCGCCAACTGCATAGTTTTATCTCAATCCGTTCTCGAGATATGATTTTTTAAAGGTTTTTCCAGGAAAACCGTGTTTTTTTCCTTTTAAACTCCAATTTCTCCACTTTACTTCATTTAATTTTAACTTTTGACCACATTTTCGGAATTAGAGTTAAATTTCCTATAAGAATAGTGTACTTTGGTACTTAAAAAGTACCGTCTAAAGACCATAACAACTGCTCAAACGCAGACAAATTCTATAAAATGAAATTTCTGAAAATCTTTGAAACGTTACTTCTCTTTCAAAAAAAATCCTGGAGACCGGCAAATCGCATGAAAACTTCTTCATTTAATACGCTTTCCAACAGTATGGTCAAATTTGAGATTATCTTGTTTCTTCGTGGAAAATTTCAAGTTTAAGTTCAAGAAAACTTTAGGGACTTAAAAATGGGGGGATTTGATCAGAAAGTAGAAAAACATGTAAATTGTTTAAAAATGTTTTTAATTGAAAGGATTGTGACAACAATGTCCGATTACAAATTGAAATTAGGTTTCCCTACATTTCACACTGTAATGCGTTAATTTTGAACCTTAGACCTATTTACTGTTCAGGGTCACTCCTCCCTCTGATGACAAAACAAACTCTGATGGCATTTAAACTTAAATTTTTCAACAAAGAAACAAGATAATCTCAAATTTGACCATACCGTTGGAAAGCGTATAAAATGAAGAAGTTTTCATGAGATTTACCAGTCTCCAGGATTTTTTTTTTTTTTTTTTTTTTTGAAAGAGGAGTAACGTTTTAAAGATTTTCAGAAATTTCGTTTTATAGAATTTGTCTACGTTTGAGCAGTGTTATGGTCTTTAGACAGTACTTTTTAAGAATCAAAGTACGCTATTCTTATAGGAAAGTTAACGCTAATTCCGAAAATGTGGTCAAAAAATAAAATTGAATGAAGTAAAGTGCGGAAATTTGAGTTTAAAAAGAAAAAACACGGTTTTCCTGAAAAAACCTTTAAAAAATCATATCTTGAGAAAGAACTGAGATAAAAATATGAAGTTGGCGGCATTTTACTCCTTTTTGGATGTAGTTTTACCTATTTTTTTTTTTTTTTGCATCTGCGAGGGAATCACCCTGTATTCTCCATAAATATATATCCTCCACATATATGGTCGGTATTAGCGAAAGGTGGTCATGTCTTGGAAGCCGAAGACAAACTACAAACTGTTCTTTCAATCAAGAAGTCAATAAAGTTGAACATTCCAGTAACAGATAGAAATGCGTGACTCGCTCGGCGATCCCATTACACCTAATATAGGGATCAACACATTAGCATGGAGCCCCTGACCCCCCTGGCCGCTTCATCGCCCCTATCTGCCCCGTTGTGGCGATCTAATTAATAGTAACACCATAAACACCGGCAACTTCCTCATCTCATTACTTCACTCTCTCATCTGGCCCCGGGTTTACTGCTCGATGGCGCAACCTCCCACTCAATGACGTCACGCTCCAACAAGCCGCTATGTTGCTTGAAAGCTGCCTTTTGTAAATAGGCGTCGACACCTATTGGTTTATTATGTGCAATAATTAACCTTTGTAATCGACCAAGAAAAAAGTTCCCGTCATGCAGCCTGACCGTATTAACAAATTTTAACAAATTATACTCATTGTATTATGCTAAATTATATCAAAATTTGAGCAATTTGAGTAGGTACGCTTGATTCTAGAATGATATTGCTTCCGAGTCTACCTAAAGGTAACGGCTGCATTGTTTTCACTTTCGGGGAAAAAAATTGTTGGTCTCCAAAATCAATATTTCCACTCGCATTTTGCGTTTTAGACCATTCTGAAAATAAGTGAGAAAACTCGATTTTATTTTAAAAAATGCCTTTGAATTCGACCAAGAAATTTTTTTTTTAACACCACCTGAAAATGAGTAGAATCCAAATATCGAATAAAAAAACATCTGCCGGTCCGCCGTCTGAGGCTTTTTTCCGAAAATTCTAGACCAAACTATAGGAAACTTGTGTTAAAAATCACAATTGGGGCAGGGGCGGCCGGTGAGGGGGGGCATCGGGACATTGCCCCAGTACATTTGGGAAAAAAGTAACAAACTGGAACGAAGACTTTACAAACAAAACTCATCGTTTCAAATTAGAACGAAAAGTGGTCTGTAGCTCCATGCTGTGGCTCCAAGGTGGATGCTAGAAGGATCAGGTTTACGCTCCATCCAAGGAGGTTTAAGATCCATCTACCAGTGAAAAAGTACGTAGATTGCCATAAAATCACTCTATCAAGAGAGAAATTTCGTCAATTCAGGTTAGACTGTGATGGGAATTAAGGGGCAAGGAACGGGAATTAAGGGGCAAGGAACGGGAAAAAGAGGTCATAACAGTAAATTTCTCATCATTTTAGGGGCCATGCCCCAGGCAGGGTTTCCACTTTTCTAAAGACCGTAGAATGAAAAATTAACGTTATGAGTGGCTTCCACTAGAGGAGTTTCAGTTTATTCCATTAGCCAAACTGAATGTTCATAGTTGGTAGGTTTTTTTTTCTAGTAATGTTTTGCTGTCTCTGCTGGTAATTTATGATGTTTTTTAAGTTCCTTCGGGCATGTGGTTGTTTCCAAGAATTTACTTTAAAGTTAAGTCCGTATTATAGCGTTGTGTTATAAATATCTATTTTTATTCAGTCCTAAGTTGTTGAATACGTCTTCTGTAATAAAGTCCTTTGTATTGTCGGTCGAGTTGGAGTGCGTTGTTTATGTGTAGAGCTACACCTTTCCGTCGGTAGTTACGAACGTTAGTTACAAAAAGAAATTTTGGCATTTTGGCAATGAAGAAGAAGCAACGATCACTTTAAATAGAATTCTCACCGAAGTACGACGTTCATCGACGGATTTACGTAAGAAGTTTAGTCAGGTAGGTACTGATTTTGACATTTTTGACATTTGCATGCCTTTGCTTTGGCACATAAACTGAAAAATCGTCACGAAAACTTGCTCACGCTACTTACCAATAAATAAAATAGACTCACTGTGTTGCGTAGAGAACAATCAACTGTTTTCTTTATGTCTTTGCTATGGCACATGAACTAAAAATTTTATAGTAACTCGTAAACGTGTTCCACTATCTGCTTTACAAGCAGATACCATGTTACATGGATATGTCTTTGATTGGGGATTTCATAACGGTTGAACACGAGAGTTGTAAATAAATCCTTCAACTTTAAACGAATCCCGACTAATTCCAAGAAAACAACGGTTTACTTATAGAATTGTTGAAAATAACTGTGGAGAGAAGCCACTACAATGAGTTGTTGTTAACAGTCGACTGTTGTCAAGTGGATGAAAATGTTTCCTATGGAGTGGAGTAAATTTTGCTATTGCTTTACGTTAAGAATATTGTAACCGGCTTATTAAAATTGTTTATAGTCCAATCAACTTAGTTTAGGAATGTAGCTAGGTACGTAAGGAGGGGGGAATTGGTAGCTTGAGATGTGAACATTTATCACATAAATCAAGCGCATTCCAACGAGTGGCGAACGATTTCTGTGCGATGAAAACTGCGGAAGTTCCATTCCCCTAGCAACGAATGGGTTGTACGTGAAAAACACTGAAATTGTGACACAAATTTTGCGTCACGGAAATTTTTGGTTGACCCCCCAGAGCAAAGACATATCCATGTCAAAACTCACGGAAAATTGCTCACGAAAATATTTTGATGATTTCCGCTTACAACCGAGTCGTTGCTAGGGAAATGGTACTTCGTCGAAAATTCGTTGACCATTCGATCGAAAGCTCTCGATTTATCCAACCATATTATGTTAACTACTGCGAAGTGCGTGGCCAACAAGCTGAGTTATGAGCAAGGTTATTTGAATAATTGTGTACACTCAGGTGATCGTTATCAATAATTGATATTGTGAACATGATTGCCACCGCTTGTTAATTTCTGATGATTTCATTGAGCTGGTGTTTCGATGATTTGATTCATAGCAGGTGATCCAAATATTGCGAGAACGGTTTGATTTGTGAAGCGGTGGTTAAATCATTTTAATAGTTAATTTCTATGCTTTACACTCTAGGAAGCTGTAATTTCTTATGTAGCCTCTTATAGTAACAAAATCAGCCAAAACTGACGACATTTTGAGGTCACATTTGGAAAAAGCTACAGTGTTCAAAGGCACCTCCAAAACCATACAGAATGAGTAACGAAAACGTCTCTGATCAATATTTTCAGTAGAATATTGATCATTCTGGATGTGTTGCATTCATGAACCATCCCCCTCCTAGGTTCATGGTTGCATTGAAGAAAAAGGTTATATACATAAGTGAGTGGTAGTTGTGGGGTTAGACAACATTTTCTATAGCCTTTTGAAACAATTTTTAATTGACGTATGACGTCACACTCCTATCATTTCATCATAATTTAATTTGAGTTCTTTAATATTCCTTCAGAATTACTTCTCCTAAGTAGTTGACTAGTGCAATACAATCGAAGCCTTGATAATTTTTAATACTTCTAATAATAAAGTAGTGTAGGCGTTTTTCTTGTTACGATTGACTATAAACAGCCAGTTTTTTTTATTGGACCTATTGCAACGTACCTACATCCATAATAATTTTTCTCAGCTCTTTCCATGTTAGTTCGTCACACCTAGTTCCATGAACATAATATCCATCGTAACCCAATAGTATAGTATCCACACCAGCATGTAAGCCACAACCAACCAACAAATACGCAGAAACGTTGCAATATGACCAATAAAAAAACTGGCTGTTTATCGTCATTCCTAAAGCCGGTTTCACATGGAGGAGTACGAGCGTAACAACCGGAAAGACGGAAGGCTGGAAACCCCAGGGGAGGGGGCGGCAGAATGCGGCAGGGTGTTCACATGAACATGGACACACGGAATCATAACCTTCCTACTGAAACCCTCTCTGATCTGAAACCTCTACTTGCGGTTATCAACATTCCTGTCCAATAAGATTGCGCTCCGCTCGACGGAACGCGGCAACGGTATAAACATTTCTACCGCTGTCCGCAGACCGCCCATTCCGGCAACATGGCAGCCACCATCCTCAACTGTTGTCCCAACAGCCAATCAGATTGCTTTCAATCTTTCCGTCTTCCGGACATACCGCTCCATGTGAAACCAGCTTTAGTAAGTAAGTAGGTCCCTATAAGATAGTATTTTTAATTTAGTTTATTTAATTAATTTATTTATATTTATTTATCAATAATATTTAATGATCATGATTTATTGTCCATGGCATTTGACATAACCCAAGTGGGATTAATGTTTCATGTGTTTAGATCAAAATTAATTTACACTGAAAGCAAAACAAATGGATGAAAAACCTCCATGCTCTTTTTGACTGTCAAATAGGTAAATATTTTTGTGCCGCACTCCTTTTTCAGACCACCGGCCGCCACTGTTTGGGGTCTAGATGGTTCTAGAAGCTCGGCATCAATTTTTATACTAAAGGGTTGTATTAAAGGGCTAAACACTAAAAAAATCGAGATCACGAAAACTTCTAGTAACAATAATAATTTTTTGCTTGTCAATGATTATTTTAATCCCATAGAATCGATAAAAACCACCCTCAACGCTGTACGTTGAATAGTTCGTTTTCACAGGGCTTGAACATCGAAAAAAAAAACCTTCGAATTTCAAAGCGTGAGAAGATAGAGAAATCACGCGCTGGCGCTGCTCGCGGATTTATTGACTAGAAAACCAAGGTCGAAATTCCATAAAAAATCGCTAGATAGTGATACCGCAATACATCAAAATTGCCTTGTACATCAGGTGATATAATGCCGGTATTGGAATTATCAGGTGATATAGTTTCAATAGAATTTATTATAACGTTGCGAAATCGAGTTTAAAATTACCACTTGCATTTTATGTTTTAGACTATTTTGAACAACTTTCGTGTGTGTTTTTCTGTTATCTCTGTGTGTGTGTGTCTGTCGTGCTGTAAATGGTTCACTATCATACTTCTCAAATCATTATCTGTTTTGCGCATGCGCATACGTTAATTCCTTGAAGCATAATTTTTTCTAACCCTAGTCTAATCCCGCTCAAATTTAGTGCATAGTTGGGGGACAATGGTTTAATTATTCCATGTTAATTTCAACCTGATTGCATCATTATTAGCTCTTGCGCATGCGTGAAAGTGTACTCCGAGAACAAGTTCTAGTTTTCATCAGATTTTGATTACATTTTCTGGAAATTAGTGGGTTAGGCTGTAGATTGTACCCTACCAATTTCATTTTAATCAAATCATTGCTCCATTCTGCGCAATTACTTACGTAATTACTTCCCGTTTTTTTAAACATCTTTACTGTGAAGCGTAAAATTGCGGGGTCTTGGAACTGTAAAAGTATGAACCCTTCTCGGAGGCACGATGCGCTATGTTATGATCATATATTTTACGGGGTTTAATAATTATAGACCAATGATCTGCGTGGTACGGCTGTCAATCACAGAAATAATAAACCATTGTGTAATAATTTGCAGCATTTTTAGTTCGGCTGCGTGTTCTAAAATTTTCTTTGTGATCTCGTCATAGGGCTGCCTCCACAGTTTTATTTTCTACTTTTTCTTTGAAAATTTGTTCTGTTAGCCATGCTGTGTGGTTTTCTGTATTGGCTTCGATAATATTTCGACTCTTACTATGTTTTTCCACACTCATTTTTATAATAATCACATTTCAATTTTTACAAAACTGTGTTTAGTATGTAAGTTGTGTTTAATGAGTCCATGCTACAAAAAAATGAGGAAGCTATACTGACCATCCATCTTGGCAGCCGTTTATAAGGTTATAACATACCTTGCGACCTCAGTATTTTATAAACCTTCCGTTTGTGAATGATTCATCTCCTCGGAATCCGATAGCCAGTGACTTATCCCGAACTTCAAGCTAAAATGAAGACTGGAGCCGCGGGTTCTGGCCAGAGTATTAGTCACGTAAAGTATTAAAACAGAGGGATTACGGTCGGCATTCGGGATCTGTAGCTTTCAATTCATTACCCCCGTCTCAGCAGTTCGCCGGCCGCCTTCTTTCCCTCCGTTCGATCCGAATACCGTCCCAACTTCCACTGCAGCGGTTTTCTGCGCAGCCTCGTTTTGAAACAGCCAATCAGGTGTTATTTAAGAATGTAATTGTATTGGTTTTGTTGAGCAAGCCCTCCGTAGATTCCAAGTAAAAGTTGTTCGATGTCAGGAAGGGATTGGTGCCTTTTTCCACACTCCGTATCGAAGTGATGGTGAAAAGAAGGGGATACGTTATGAAATTTATTCTAGGGTGAAGGAACATTGTCCACCCACTGAAATATTGGCACCTTAGGGCCGGTTTGTCAATCGCATTTGATAGCCTGATTAAATTCTGACAAATTCAAATCTGTGACTATCTTCAACGTACCTGTTAATAAATTCAGTTCCATCTAACAGAATTCAGTTTCAGCATGTAGGATTTACATGCTACAACGATCTACCACCGAAAGCCAGATCAACACAATTGTGGGGTAGCCCCACGTGTATGAGTTTATATGGGCATACAGTCGCACTAATAAATTGCTGGATGCAAAGAGATGTTTGTTTGTTCAGAATCTTTGAGCGAATTTCTGAAAACAAAGAAGTGAATTTATTGCGATGGCTTCAAAGTGTTGAAAACCGTCCCAAATTGTCTCTGCGGAAATCAGTTTCGAAGGAATTTATGGATTAAAAAATGTTTAAGTTGAGGCGGAATTAAAATACAAAACGGATTCCAGTTATGAATACTTTCCAAAATTAAAGTACTTTTTTTTTAATTTTTGAAGCCGCAAGAACTTAATTTCTTCCCATAATTCTCCAAATTTGAGACGTTCCAGGACGCGAAAAAAAAAAAAAAAAAAAAACTGTAGAGAGTTGCATTGAATCGAACTACGAGACGTTCCAGACCCGACGCGAGCAACTCCCACTCATATCATCCTGTAACTCCTAACACCAGAAAGCAACCCCTCAGCGTTGCCAACCTTTGTAAATATCCGTAACTGTAGGGAGTTACTGCCAAATGTACAAATAAAATATACTGAATCGAACTTGAACGCCTGTATTTTAAAGCTATTTCATCTCTTTCTGAATCAAGTAGTCAATCCCTTAGTAAAAATTCAGATTAGTTGGACAAATAGATCAGAATGATTTGCATAGTTTCGTGGTCTGGATGCTCGCAAGCTCGCATCTCAAAAATACATAACATCAAGAAGTCAATCCCTTAGCAAAATACAGATTAGTTAGACGAATAGATCAAAATGACGTTCTAAAATATGGCTTAAAATAATGACGTTTAAAAATATGTTTCGGAGGTGAATTCAAATGCAAAAATCGATCTCCGGTCCTTTGACTCAGTAGTCTGTTGTGCTATCCACTAGTCTACAGAGGACTACAAGAACAAGAACCAGTGAACAATCATAGAACTTCGCTACTCATAGCCGGTCAGACTGTGATTTCCTCAGTATCCGCAACGAGCGCTAGTTTCGCGCGATCGTGATGGCAGACTTGAGACACTCTTAACAAATGGAGGGGAAAAGACAGTGGGGTGGGAGGTGCTCGCATCGGGTCTGGAACGTCTCGTTTTCATTGCTAAGTTACACGATAATCGCTTATTATTTGGACGGAGCGCCTGAGGTTTGGTTACTGTTTAGATGATCAGTTGAATGCTTTGAGTAGAAATACAGTCGTTCTGTGTAGCTACAAGGAGCTGGTTAGAGTACACACAATCTTTACATTTGCAACGCCCTAAATGCTAATGGGGAAGCTTTGTGGTATGCATAAAAAACATTTCAGTAACCGCTGAAGAGTTTGAGACGCACTAAGGGGGGGATTAATAAAAATGCATTATTAAAGCGTCTGCAATATATATAGGGAAAGTACAGTGAAGCATTGCATTGAACGTCATGAGTTCATTTTACTTGATAGTGGTGGGTCTGTAATTATTTGTTAAAAAAGTAAAACAGATTACTTTAACAATTCACGATAGAAAGTATTCAATAACTGAAAAGGATTCACCATTGATACAATGTTGCAAAAGAAAGAGGTTATACGGTAGAATGCGCCTGAAAGATGACGCCTGGCAGTTGCTATGGAAACAATGCGCTGGGTTTCAATCAAATTTTGTGAGAATATTATGTTGTTGTTGTAGTACCCCTGTTTTCCCCGTGGTAAATTCTGATTAGCTAGTCAGTAGTGATTTCAAGATTGATAAGGGGTGTCTGAAAGTCCAACACGTTTCAACTTCTGACTAGGTAATTGTAATCGGTGGTTAGTTAGTCAGAGATTTGACTGAGCATTGATAAACCGGCCCTTAGCCTTCATTCGGGCGTATTGACGATACTCTGTTGTCCGTGACATGAAAACTTGAGTATCTACTGTCTGGAGATACATAAGAGCTTGAGAGTTACTTGTATTCTGTAGTTACGAAATGAACACAAAATGGCAGCATAGTCACCCCTGAGTCCTGCAGCCAGCGCATGTCAGTCATAACAGAAACTTGAAATAATAATTACTCGAAATCCTGGGCGGTGGTATCCTCCCAATTTCTGCTCTACCTTACCTTTGGGCTGGTCTTGCAATGCATTGCATTAATTCCGAATCCATAGCCGGTCGATACCCATCAGGCGATGAGGCCTTTTTCCTACGTCTAATGGTACCCGTCGCGTTCCATGATATCCATCATTTTCCTCTCCAAGTTCAAGTAATAAAAGATAATAAGTTACGAGTTGTGAGTCTTGATCAACACGATCAACCAGTTTCTCAATTTTCATACTATACTTTTCAATTGCACCCAACCTCGACAATAATCATGTTTCCTTGTCCATTGGATTTCTGTTTATGATCAGGTATCCGATTCGGCAGAGTTCGAAAACAATGAGGAATTGAACTGCGACTTGATCTGCAGAAGTTTGCTAATAGAAAAAAATACTTGTTCAGCTGGCTGATCGAGAATTGCCATCCCGAGAATGGCGATCCGATTTTCTTCTCCAAAACTTCCCACCACAAAGCTACAACTGTTGCGAAAAAGAAAACTGGTGCAAAGTTGGGTCCAGGGGGAGTTACCAACTACATCAAGAAGAAATCTACAGTGATGACATCAAGGATGGATGTTGTATGATAGAATCTGTGCAGAATTTCCAATTGCTCGCGGGCATTGTATTATTCTAATAATTGTATGAAATACAGAAAAATAAACTACAATTCAATGTGATTAACGATCCGTAAACATAGGATCAAATGTAATCATGATATGCAATTTTTATCACAGCCAGAGCGCATATCTGCATGCGACAACGACACCTGATATGGTAACTGCATTTGGAAAAATGCAAACTAATAAAATGAAAAACGAAATTAAAAAAGACGAAGAAAGTAAAAAACTGTTTCGTCCTTCAAATTTGAGGACGCTCTCAGGAAATGTGCGGTTGAATAAATGAAATGTTGAAATTTCATGCGCCGGAGTCGTAAATAAACTTTAGGTAATGCATTCCTTTCCGCTACCCTATTAATTTCAACTGTTCCTATAATATTGCCACCATCATCAGTAACTAAAATAACCTTTAGTTCTTCCTTTTTCTTGAAGTCAGAAACCGTAAAAATGCATTGGTTTTGATAATTTATTTTGAATTTTAACAGCATTTCGTAGTGTATACCCAATTTTAAAGAGCATATATTGCTTTCTTTTCAAGTTCGTCGATTGATTTTTTTTTTTTTGTTTTGTTTTTGTGACTGTGTTTGCATTGTTCAACCTTAAGTTTGAGAAAAATGACGAGGGTTCCTGAAGAAATATATTATATTCCTGCACCCAAAAGCTTGGAAAGTAAAAAAGAGAGGGAAGGGCAACAAGCCCAAGAGTGGGAGAGACTGACCCTATAAAACTGGTTGCAGGCCATACGGACCTAACATTCTAGCATTTTAACTTTGTCTCATCTTTGCTTAACTTATCTTACCAACCATTCTCGCATTCAAATTTCGTCTTATCTTTGCTGAACTTATCTTACCTCCATTCTCGCATTTCAATTTGGTCTTAACCTTGCTCAACTTATCTTACCAACCTTCTCTAGCCAACTGTATCCAATCGGACTCTGGTTGTTCTAGTTTCCCGACTTCTTTTCCTATTAATCGTGGAAACGGGCTCCGTTACCTGTCCCGTCTCACCAAAGTACAGCGGCGTTCCTCAATAGGCTCTGAACTAATGTCCAACATTTACATTTTATTTGATTATTTGTCCGACGGTGTCCGGGGTACTCCGGGAACGATAATTAATTTCCATTCCTCCAAGTTCAGGTTGTATTAGAGGTCGTTAGGGTTTTTATCAGTTCAGGTTTTACCACGAGCAAATATTTATTAGTTTAATTTTCACTTTCGCCGCGCTATACTCACTTAGCACGAGTACCTTTTTGCCAGACTCACTTGGCTCAATTTTCTGAACGTTTCTCAAACGCAAAACACATGAAACAACTTGGGAGCCCGAAAGATAACCCAAAAATCAAATGAACGTACTACAACATTTGCTATTAACAAAGTTATTTATTTTTCACACTTTTATAAAATACAGAAACATTAAGTTATAAAGAATATTCATATCGTAACTTTCGACTTGATATGTAAATATTAATAATGAAGACGATTGCAATATACAAGTTGGAACTCACTGGGAAGGTTTAGACTTGTTCATTATAAATAGGTACCTATTGAAAAACAAAAAAGCTATGCAAAATATTACGCAGGCGTCTTAAATTCTAGGAAGAAAGCTCGATTGCAAAGATTAGGTATGTGCGAAGCATACCAATATTATACTAGTCTATGAAAGGAACCAAAGAAAAAAACTTCACACAACCCGATATTATTATCACACTCGAAACCAAGTAAAATACTGAACATTTCAATCCAAACCAACGCAGGACAAATCAAAACTGCTTATGAATATTATGTACATGCTCAACTATATAAAATATTTATAATTCCATTACAGGTGAAATCATAAACGTACATAATTAACAAATAATATAGTATGTACATATTATTTAAAAAATTTAAATTAGAATAATAACTATTTATAAAGGAATATGTATTTATAATATATTTTGTATAGTATGATACAATATGTATAGACCTAATATAAAGTGTATGTTTTATTATACGTTCAGAACAATATGAAATGGAAAGACAATATTAATCAAGGCTGTAGTATTCAGTGCGAGTAAGACAAATTCGTGGTCTATTAAAGGCACTTCGTTAGCTCTTGGTCTAAACTTCATAGTAGGTTGGTGTATTAATTCAAAGTAGGTAGGTGTACTGTATTATCTCAAAGGTACTTTGCAGAAAAAATAAAATGTCTTCTATAATTTATTATATGAGACATATTCATATTATGAATGTGTTATGGTGCAAATTCAATTATGTAGTAAATTTGGAGAGATCAGCTATTGAAAACTGGATAGAAAAAGTCCCAGTCGTGCAGCATGATCGCATGAGCGAATTTTCGTAATATATCCTCTATATTCCTGTTAAATTATTTTGAAATTTGAGAAAATTAGTGTGCACAGATATTATCAACTACTTATTAATTTTATGGAACAAAAACACCTTCTCTACAATATTCTGATATAAAAAACAAACAAAATTATTTGCAGGTTTTTATAGATTTTTAGCTAGTTTTAATTATATTTAAATACATTTTATAGTGAAATCAATAATTGTTGTATGTTCCAGAACATATTTGATCACCTTTAACTGAGTATCTGGTATTGTGATAATAAACGCGAATTTAATGAATTTTCAGCCGTATTTTTCCAAGTTTTCGTGGTTTTTTTTTTCCAGAACGGTTTTTGAAAGTTGACAAATTTGTCGCACTCAAAAGGTGCTATCCAACGATCTCATCCTCTTTTTTTGGAATGCTGAGTTTTTCGACGAAAGAACGGATTTTTTACGTAAATCCTAAGGAGAGTTATAGTCTGGAATGGCACACATAAAAAAAAGCGCAAACACCACGAATCGTTTCCGAATGCCTCAAAACGGCATTCGGTTATAACATTTTTGAAAAAGTTTTTAATTCTAAAATTTCTGGAGCCATTAAAAATGCTTCATTTTATGCGAAAATGTGCTAAAAACATTTCATTGATGTTGTGCATAACATTGCTAGAATAAGATATAAAGTACAGGCTATATAGTGGGGAAAGATATTGATACTGGAAAGTAATGACTTTTTGCATGAATCGCTCTGTTCTTTTCACCCCACGGACGGTTTTTGAAATATTAAGGCATTGCTAGGCACTTCTTTCAGATATGGTTTACTATTTGACTTTAAATATTGTGTGAACGTAGGTTTCAATCATGCGTATCATCTAATGCCCTTATGTGAGGTTCCGATGATTGACGGTAATTTAGCAACAACTATAATTGAAAGCTACGGATAGCGTTTGGTTTCATTTCTGAGAAACGATCAGTGGGCCCTTCCGCAAAGGCCCGCCTCGACCGCCCCCAGCTGGCCTAGATATGGGTACCCGCTCTTCGCCTCGCTCGGCGAATGGGCTGTCGAGTACATCTGACTGCTTCCAGCGGTTGTGGCTGACGAGAACAAACTGAAACAGACAAGGAAATTTAATGATTTATTTGTACATTATTCAGAATATATAGAGTTTTTACCTACATAGATATGATTCAAACATTATCAAAATAATGATATTTGTTTATTGGTTTTTTGAATAGATACTGGCGTAGCCAAATTACAATATACATGACAAAAAATAGATGTATACAACAAAACAGAAAAGTTCATGACATGGATGCTGGAGTTCGTGAAATTTCTTAAACTTAACCAAAATTACAAGATACAGGAAAAATACGTCAACAATTAACACGAATTTCAATAAAGATGGTCAGGACAAGAGAAATCAAAACCAAACTAAATATTAAATTAGGGACCAAACCTGCTTCTTGAAGTAACTTAGACTGGAAATGAACAGATCTAAATCTTTGGACAATGAAGCTAAATAATTTATATGTCTCCAAATTCTAGTAATAGGGCTATTTAATAAATGATTAGTGTGGGTGTGAGGAATAGAGAAAATGAAATGGTGGCGCATATTGTAGTTGGGGACACTTAAATTAAATAAGGATAAGAGTGAGGGACAGTCGATTCCACCATTGAACAGCTTGACAACGAATGCTGCATCCATCCACCTTCGTCTTGTCTCTAACGGAAGCAGAACACTTATGCCCATCATCGTTTCATGTAAAGAGTCACCACTGATCGGCACTCCCGCTCTAAATGCTAAAAATTTTAGAAATATATACTGGATCTTCTCCAATCTAACTCTAGCTATATTATAAAGAGGAAACCAAACTATAGCGCAATATTCAATTGTGGATCGGACAACTGTGGTGTATAGAAGAGTCAGGGCCATGGCATTGGTAAAATCTGATGTCGTTCTCTGCAAGAAGCCCAACATTCTCATTGCCTTATAGCATATGAAATCAATATGATTCAAAAAGCTCAACTGACTATCAAATAGTACACCCAGGTTCCGCACCAGCATCTGACGATCAAGAACGTGTCCATCGATATAAGAACTGTAAAGGTTCGTGCCGGGAGAACGTCAATGTCTGACACTTGGAGATGTTCAATGTCAAACCATTTGCTAATAAAAAATTGCTCCAGTAAAAATTTTGACATCAACCGCAAATTGCAAAAACTTGATATTCAAAAATTATTCTCCCAAAATGTAAATTCTGAATCTTAAAGATTGTTGGGGGTTGAAAGTGTGAATTTAACAAGAGTGGGACTTGACCCCTTGGCTTATAAAAACCCTGTCTTTATATACTGAAATAAGAAGGGATGAAGATGTTACGCTGGAATGTGAAATCCTGTGGAGTAAAATCAGATGGTAGTAACGTAGACCGGCATGCGGAATCCTGTGAAGTAAAATCAGATAAAAGGAATGTACAGTGGAATGCGAAATCCCATGGAGTACATCAGTGTAATTTAATCCGGAATAAATCCCGTGGTTTAATTGGAAGGAAAGGGCCCCGAAATGCGAAATACCGTGGAGCGCTTGGATAGTTCATAACCCGGAATGCGAATTCCCGTGGAGTGAAAGAGAGGTTTTGTGTGGAATAAGTGCTTCGGCAGAAATTCTGTACTAGAGTTGTAGGCCAGCTCGGATCTTTAAGCTATTTATACTTAAAGGGTACTCCTTGAGGGGTTGATCCTACCACATGATAGATGCATGCCGCTACAACGGTCAATTGCTGGTCACCTGCGAGGCTTGGTTCGGTCTATGATGTTTTATTGGTAAAAATATACTTGATAAATGGACACGATACGGAAGAAAGATGTCATATAAATATTTTTCGTCTACCAAATCATATAATTCTATATGAATCTATTGACTGGTTTAAATTGTGGCTCGCAACATTTCATTAATACTTCATATTTACACCGACAGTGAATTCTTGGTACATTTATTTAATTATGAATGGTACTTCTCCGAGGAGCTTAAGTTCAAGAAATTATTCCCTCCGTAGGCAAAGATGGATAAAATTATTTAGCAATCAAGTGCTTTTCTAAATTAATTTATGATTTGATTTGATAAATATATAAGCTTGATATATATGGCCAATATGCCTAAAATCTTGAAATCCTAATCATTGATTCAAAATCTCGGGGTGAAAGTATTTTAATAACTTTTATAAAAGTAGTTAGGTACATGATTATATGAGGCAGATATTTGAACTTTTCTTTATAAGTGTGTTTTGGGAAATACTTATACCCGTAATTTTTATTCGGTTTAGGATGCTTGGAAGGGCGTCAACCGTATTCCTTTAATGTATAGGTACTGATAATAAGTACAAGAATGTAATATTAAAAAATAAAAAAGGAACCCATAAAAACAAGTTTTTAAGAACTCTTTCTTTTTCTCATGTTCTCGGTTAATGTTATTGTTGTTTCAATAAGTTTCTTGGCAATAGTAAATTGAAATAAAAACACATTGTTTCAAAATCAATCCTGCTAATAACTTAAATTAAATTGACAAGGAAAATCATTCAATATTTTATTGACCATTCGTTGTCATTTTGAGAAAGCTAACAGAATGTTTTTCTACGAAGGTCCCTGAAAAGAACTTGGTGTTCAATTGTCACAACGCACTGGGTAGAATCCTTTCGTGAATAGGTACTGATAGGAATGTACAAGAATGTTATATTAAAAAAATAAAATAAAATAACCTAATATAATAAATAAAAATAAATAAATAGATAATAATAATAAAATAAATAAAAATAATAATCCGCTTGATTTTCACGTTGAGGGAATTATCCGTTATTTCTTATTATTATTCCCTTCCTTAGTATTATGTATGATATATTTATATAGACAGAATGAGGGGGATATTCGCCAGAATGTTTGAGGTTTCTCTTCTTCTTTTATCGATCTCTCTTTTCTTAATTTTTTAATTTATTTCATTAATTTTCTTATATTCTTCTTAGTGGCATAAGCGCGCCATCCTCCAGTCAAGGCACCTCCACCTTCCTCCTGGATCCTCTGATCCTCAATGAAACAGCCCTTATGATCGAAATTTGGGTTTTCACTCTCAGCCACTGGGTGATGTGTGAATAGGGCTCCTGCCATTTATCAGATAGTACACATACGAGCCGTTTAAGAAAGCGTAACGTTTCTCTGTGCAAGGCGCCGTCACATGAAGCCACCAGCGGTGTGAAGGATCCCCACAGTATTCTGCTGCTACATCGTATTTAGCGTGTTTGGCGTTTTCTGCATTTTGAGATATTGTTTTCCAGTCCTGAGAGCAGTATGAGGCAGCGTCTGCGTTAATCACACGCGCATCAAAGTACGCCATTATCTCTGCATCCCAGAATCCGTGTACTTTAATGTCTGCAAGTAGCTTTGGAGTGTCATCTACGTTTTCTTGCAAGATAGGTTGCAGGCCGATGGAATTCCAACCGAGACTTGCTCTTATTTGGTTCCCTGGGATTTCTATTACTGAATGTAATGAAACACCAGGGTTCATACGAGAATCAGAGAATGTGTATCTGGAGCTCTAAAGCTTAAAATACATTGTTAAATGTATCATTCATACCGCTGTACACTGCAGTGACAATGGCGTCATTGTTTTGAAACAATGGACTGATCGCCCCGCCTCCTAAATGTGCTTTGATGTGCTAGGTGACACTCATGCTAATAAGAACCGGTTTCGGATCACATCTCAAGTAATATAGATTTCAATGCAGTAACAACACGAGTGGATTTTTTTGCCAAAAAATTAATTTTTAGTGCATGGGTCGCAAAATGATCAGCCGTTCATTCAAAATAAAGTGGTTGCGAAAATCGTCATTGATGATCATCAGCGTGAGCTGATTTCGTGATTCTAAAAATCCAATTTCAGTGCTATTTACCCTACGAAGCTGAAATTTGTAACGGAGACACTGTGAGACCTGTAGGAAAGAAATTTTACTTGCCGAACCACCCCAATCAGCTGAGTGAACTCTTAACGCAATTTCTACGCAATAAATTCAAAATAATTTAATTGTGGGAGATGCTGACATCATCTCGTCTCTATGGAGTTTTGATGTCACGATCTCTTAACAATAGGTCATACTGAACCTGTTGAAATGTGAAATTACCTATACTTTACGGCCCATATATTTTATACTTTCTGCAGCAATAATAGTAAGTGGTCGGAGTGATACCGAAACAAAAGGTGTGCACGGATTTCTGACTGTGATGTTTGCTCGTTGGGTTTGGAGGGTTGAATAAATACATTTCTTAAACATTCTAGAATATCTTGGACACCTATCTAAAGATAGGTAGTTTTAGAAGAAATTGCGCTTCTTTTGTGGTTTTAAGTTTCAATCCGAGAAAGGAACAAGATTTTGCGATTCAGGTTTCCCCATCATGTTCAGCACTAAACAATATTTAAAACGGAATGTCACTCATCAGAAAATGGAAAACTTCTTTTCGAAGTACCCAATACTTCCTCCCTTGGGTCGTCCAAAAACTTCTGTTTTTTCTGATTTATATACGTTCAAAACAGTATCAGGCACTCCAAAAACGTTCTCCAAGTTTCATTTCGATATCTCAAAAACTGTGGAAAAAAGTCAGGCAGGGAGGGGAGTTAGTTTTGGAACACCCTGTATACTAGAAGATTAGTGTTACCGTTGTCTTGTGATCTCAGGAGCTAATTTCTTTACTAGTCGATCTGTGAAGCTTAAATTAAAATTGAGGCCCCTTAGGACATCTAGAAGCGAATCACAAAGTCTGAAGCCCCCTGGAATAGCTGAGTGAGCTCCGGAGTTATTTCTTTTACTTTTCAACCAATGAAGCTTAAATTTGAAATGGAGAACCCTTGGGACGTCTAGAAACTAATCACAGTCTTGATCCCCTAAATCAGCTGAGTGAGCTCTAAAGCTACAAAAGGTGAGCTCGTTTTTTTTTTTTTTTTTACAGGGTTTGCTGATTGGATTAGGAATGTTGAATAAATAACTTCCATAAACATTCTTGAATATCTTGAACACTGATGTATGCATGGACACGACGCCTGTATGTACGTAAAATGTTCAAATAAAGTTCAGTACTACAACCGATAACTTACTCTTCTATGCTGAGGATATTGCATGTTTTTTCTCTTCTTAATTCGAAAATGCCAATGATATGAACGCAATCCTAAGACAGGCATTGTGCTATTCTATTTCCAGGCATCTGCCTGTAAGTTATTCTTCAATTGCATACTATGTGTGAATTCGAAAGATCTCTATAATCGAAACGTGTTGACATTTCAATGTTGCTAGATGCTATCAACTAGGCATTTTGACTAAACTTGGGGTTCATCAGTTAGCCAAACATTGTTAGCGAGTGAAACAAACATCAAAATCAGTTCCGACCTTGTTGAAAAGGTCGTGCACAGGGCTTCCCTGTACCGATTCGAAGGGGTGGTGATCTGAAAAGAGGGGTTGTTTCCATTACAGTTCCCCTTAAGCCGGGATTCACCCTCCGCCAAGGTCTTCGTCATCGGCCACCATCCAGCACATCAAAGGGAACAAGAATTGAGGGTGACGCGGGCTGAAGGATGGCGGATGGGAAGGGGCTTCGGAGCTTCCATCCCTTGATGGGGGATAAATGGGGCGAATTGAAGGGTGCGATTCGGAAGGGGACAAGTGAGTCACTGGCTCACCCCACGGCAATTCAGAAAGTCGCCATCATAAAACCGTATAAACACCAATCTCAATCGATTTCTTGGCAAGTCTCGTTTTACCAATATCGTTAGGCAGTTTGAGATGTCTAGTTACAACTCCGCCAGTCCAACTTGGTCAAACTTGTACCAAATTAGTTGTAGTTTTTGCACTATCCACTCGAACAATAGTTCACATTAAGTGATGTATTAGAAATGGAAGAAAGTCACCTTTGGAGACTATGACCCAACAAAGTTTTTGATTTAGAAATTAATTTGGGGGGCTCAAAAGCGTTGGGAATCGCCAGCTGTAATTTTTCTCACTAGCAGGATGGATGAGGTCAGGGATACCAAGAGCCAGATCTCTTCTTTGAGCGTTTTCCGGCCCTGCGGGAAAAACTTGATAGGAGCGAAATTTGTGTTTTTATAATTTGTTTGTCAAAGTGCTGTCAGTTCGCAGTGTTTTGATTGCGATCCATTAAAGTAAGTTTTTTTCATTTGTTACTAATATAATTGCAACAAGATATTAAACCCAGTATTACGGGGGGAGATTAGTCCAACTTTAACAATTATCAGCTCGTCGTCTGATAACCTTAAAAAAATTGTCCACCACTAAAAACCATCGGTGATAGGAAAAATACATGAAAATGTTATTAAAAAACTGAGGGGTGTGAGAACTAAAAAACCTAAAAAAGTGGACCATAGTCATCTCGATTTACCCGATTTAGATTTTATCATGAAAGTAATAACAATTAAATAATTTAGTAAAACTGATTAGAGAAGAAAATAAGACACATGATTACAGAAAAAGAAATAGTAGAGAATATTGATTACCAGATTTAATAATAACAGTGGGCAGGATGACCCACCATTAGCGAATTTTCGTGGAAAATGAAGCTATTGCAATGGCTCCAAAAATTTCAAAATCAACATTTTCGAAAATTCTTTCATTGAAATTTGTTTTGAGACATTTTGAAAAGAATCCTTGAGTTTAACGCTTTTTCATATGCATGACGATATTTCTCCTTAGGGTTGCAATAAAAATTCCGTTCCTGCGCCAAAAAATCAACCATTCCAAACGAAAGGAGGAGTTCGTTGGCCAGAATTTCTGAGCAAATTAAGTTGAAATTATACTCAATTTTTTTACAAATACACATTTTACTTAGAAAATCACTAAAAATTGCTAAAAACTGTTGAATTTATTTATTTTTTTAAAGCAGAATTCCAGTCGAAAGAAGTGCTACACGTGTGAAACACCATATCATTCACTTGTAGAGGATTTCCATGGAAATGTCTAGGTAGTTCCAAAGCTCAAAATGTGAGATAAATTGACAAAAATCGATTTCTTGAGTCGAAAAATCTATTTTAGGTGTAGGGGCATAGGGAATCATCGCGAAATTTCCCATAAGAATAGCTCATAAAATAATTTTGTCAACCTTAGGAGTTGGGAATTATGTGATCTGTAGTGACTCCCTGACGACCATCGAGGCGATTAGGGACACATATTCATATGATTCCTAATACAAAGCCTACGTGTATCACACCACCGAGCCACAATTTTGGCACAACAGTAACCTTTATGTGGGTGGTAAGCCATGTGAGTATTCATGGAAATGAGTGTGCTGATGTTCTTGCAAAGAGGAGCCGTTGGTGATGACTCCATTGAGATGTTGCCTATACGCAATGAGGATTAAATCTCATATTTACAACATAGCCAATTCCATCCTGCATGAGCAATGGCAGGTTGAGGTCACTGGTCTGCATGGCGTCCTTCAGGAACTGTGCCCGGTCGGCCCTTTTTTTGTCCCAACTCCCAAGGAGGGACCGGATAGTGGTTAATCGGGTAGCCACTGGCCTTACCCGTCTTACTCACAGACACCTGCTCAGCACTGAAACTCGTGATGTTGTGTGAAGGAGGTGTGGGGCTGATCTGTCCATCTCACTTTTTGGAACACTGCCCAGTCCTTTTGGATCTCCAAGTCCAGCTGAGAGCCCCTCAGTGGGTTGAAGTTCTATCAGGGCCAGACAAGGTCCAATCCCTATTGTTGAACCTGAGCTAGCTATGAACTGTGACATCTTCTTTGTGATATATTTATGTGCATCTAGTCATAGTTACATTTCCTGTATTTCAAATTGTAATATATATACAGTAATAAGCAAAGTCTTAGTTGTAGTTTTATATCTTTGTGTTTTTTCTTTTCCGCTATATGGGTTAACCAGTGATCATTGCTGTAACCCTTGTGGCAGCGTGCAGCGATGCCTTTCTCTGCGGAATGTAGTTATTGATTTTTCTCCTCTACCTTTCTGCCAGCGGATTCCATGATGGTTGACCATGAAGGAGAGCAACATGGTTCCCCTTAAAATCGTGCCTCTGCAGTGTCTCTTTAGACACCCTGTTCAGTGCCGCTAATGACCCTTCTGAAGTGCGGCCTAATTCAATAAAATAAAAAAATAAAATGATAATAATCCACCTAGAAACGGTTCCTGGCCCACTGTGCGGCGCATGAGGTGGAAGCCTCCCTTGAGCAACGAAGCGGCCTAGAAGTCTGATGGAAAATTCAGAAGCTGAGATGCAAAAAAGGGGTATCCAGCTTCGTGCAAGATTTGCTAAGACCCCTCCTCAACTACAGCCCTTCTCCCGTGCCAAGACTTCGTGGATCTGGTCGATTCTTTATTCCAGACAGCAGTACTCCAATCTAAAACAAAATCACCCACCCATTTACAGGTGGAATCTCCCACAGCACAATACTTGGAGATCACAGATCTCCACAATGCATATAGTTGGTGGATCCCAATCGACGGCACTTTTTAGAACTAAGAATATACAATTTGCGGGTATACTGATATGAATAAAAATTACCTATTATCGCCATAGCTTTACAAAAAACACGCTAAGTAGGTAGCATTTGACCCTTAATACGTATTGAAGGTCTGTAAGACCCGCAACAGTACCTAGGTACGCAACCCAATCAGAATTAGGCGCCACTCATCATCCCATCACACCCAACCCTCTCTCGCTAGCTTCACATCTTCCACCGAGTGTGCAATCTCTTTCGGTCAAGGAGCATTAAAAAAAACAACATTTTACAAAACGCGCCTTTTTGTTATAAAAACGTTGGAATGATAATCAGCCTGGTATTTTTTTAGCATTTTCGTAAAGAAGCAGGAAGCCCCCTCAGCCGCCCAGCCTTCGCCTCAGCCTTTTTGTCAAAACTGACAAACCAAATCTGATATACAGGATGAGCTTGATCCGCCTTAGTTTGGTGGTCTGGATATGTATATATATAAGCGCAAACTTCCGTAATCGATTCAGAATGCCACAAAACAGAATTCAATGAAAAAAAAAAAATAAATTCAAACATTTTGATTTTCGACAATTTGACGAGGGAATGCGACTTACAAAATGGACCATGAATACCCTTATTATTAGATATTTGCATTCGTTTTAATTTCTTATTTCATTTTATTATTATTATTTTTTTTTTCAAGCTTTTGATTTAAATCATGATTTTAATTGGCTGATTTGAATCAAGATTTAAATCAAACAACCCTGCGTGCAGGTGAAGGGTAGTTAGGATATACATCAATATAGAGAGAGAAATCTCGTGGGCAAAGGTTGCAAATAGAAAGATTCTTATTTTGCAAGTGTTTCTTCATCATGATGACAAAAACCTAATAATGACAAAAACGTTTGGAATCCTACGAGGAAATTTAAAACACCACGCTAAAAAGATAAGTCGATCAATATTCATGATTTACCTTGGAATGACGAAAAATGAGGGAAAATCGTAAATTTCAGAATCCTTCTAGCACTTGTGTTTTGCAACGGTCTATTAGAAACAGTCGGGCGTACCCCAACAAAGAAGCCGGGTAACCATTACGACTCTGACAGTGAATATGACGATGAATATTATCTCTGGTCTTTTAGCTCAACTCAATAAGAGTGACGAGGTTTTCCGACCTTGCAACAACTTTGCGAGTGAAAGATTTCCTATCACCGCTCTCACCTTCACACGAGTTGCTTTTAGGATTTTATGTCTTATGATGTCATATCCCGATTTGTAGTGCCGTTTGAATCATGAAGGACCTCATATCCGTAACCAACCACTTGACACATATTAATTATGATTAGTCATGGCAATTGATACGTCGGTATTGAAACGAAATTGATAGATAAAAGTTGATGATAAGTTAAAAATAAATAGGAAGTACTTTTGCCACACTGACCTGGGCTGTATAGGTATTTTGGGCCTACTTTTATACATTGTTTCGAGATTTTAAAAATATTTCACCCCTTAACCCTATATGTGTATCGCCCCTATTTCCTGGTCAGAATGTATCGAGGATCTATGTAACCCATAACAAATGCTTTCCTATTCTTATTTCAAACCAAAGGACAAGGTAAACTTGTCTCTTGACAATGTGGCGAAGGGGGGGAAGTTTGAATTTAAGGAGTACCTTAGGTTCGGGGAAGATTCCAATAGCCTATCATCGTCCCGGTATTGCAAGGAATTAGTTGGAAAAGTTTCATCCCCATTGTTTGCGCTTACCTTTATTTTCGACGAAACTCCGTAAAATATACACCAAACAACTTAACAACATTTTGATAGATAACCTTCATAATTCCCGCAACCTGTTTGCAACCTACAGTTCACTGTATGGTGGTTCTTGAGTAGTTATTGATGAGCCGTCATTGCTTGTTCATGGATCGTAGATTTAAGTTATATTTAGTATCCATGCTGCGAGCATCATATTTATTTCATCTGTTAATTCATATAACTAATTTGTTTGTTCTTGTATAAATTCTAATAAATGTTTAAATATTTTATATGCATTTTGCCATCGATTGTAGGTAGTTTCTTATACTTATTTTTGGTAGGTCAACCTGCAAGTTTCCCGCCGGTCTTTGCCAATTTTCGCTGGAATGATCATCTCTCGTCATCTTACTTTACATCTTCCTTTGTTCTGCATCAAGCACGTTCTCTTCATCAATTCTCTATACTTTTCTACTCCCAAATCAGTTCCTCCCCTTTCAAACTAAGTTCCGTGTGTACGGATAAGTTTCCGAACCTTGCGTCCGATATCCATCTGACCAATCCTTGTTGGATTTCGTGGCGATCTGTCTTCGAGACGGGAGTGAAGAGGAGGCCTACCTATCTACCTCTACGTTTCCTTTCTGTAATAAGTTCTCGCCTGTTACTGAAGACTTGGTTGTTGGCCGTGTCTCCTTCACGTTCAACACTCGGCGCTGGAGCTGGACTTATGAGGATCCCTCCCAGAGCAGGATTGATACTTGATGCGTTCACCGTGGAGCTGGACTTATGAAAATACCCTTGGAGCCTTGCATTCATCAACTGGACTTCAGATAAGCCTTTCTAATCATTATATTAGTTTTGTACTTGAAAACCAATCTATTTAGTACATAATTAAAAACTCATTGATCTCAGTTCAAGCTCTTAGGTACATAATTGTCTCTCCTCTCCAGTGGCCACTATTAGGACTGAGGTAGGTAGGCAGAACAAGTACCATATACCATTATACCTACATCATATCTACAATAAAACTCAATTTATGTTGATGTTTCATCTTCTAAAAACGCACTTATCATTTGAGTACTTCCTAATTTCATCAACTATTATCAAAGATCAAATCTCTAGTTAAGTTCATACTTAGCACTACATACCTGATTATTGGTATCATATTTCCTCAAAACGAGGTGGTCCTTCGAGTAATATCTAAAATCATACCATACCATCATCATATCATCATACCATACAGTCCGACCCTTTCATCGTTGTTTTGGACGCTAACTAAACGGTACAGTAGATCCATTCATCCATCGAACGAATAGTACGCTCGCGCAACAACAAACATAATTTGATTTTTATAGATATAGATTTGTGAAAACTTATAGATAATATTCACATTAGGTTCCAGGTTGGACCGTTCGTCCGATGGGGATGAAACTTTTCCAACTAATTCCTTGCAATACCGTTACGATGATAGGCTATCGGAATCTTCCCAGAACCCATGTACTCTTTAAATTCAAACTAGCCGCCCTTCGCAACGGGTAATATGAGGGGAAAAAAAATCATAACTTTACTATACAAAAAAGTGGTGAGCGTTGGTATGACAATTACCTGGAACAACAATATATGGAAAATACTTGGAGATGAAGTGAACCCGTACCAATTGATTATAAACCTTACTTACCACATTTCGGATTTCTTAAGCATTGACTTTTAAATTTCTCTGTACTATTTTGTTTTGTTATATTTTTAGATTTAATTGTACGTATTAGGCTATTTTTATTGACCTTTGTATTACCATTATTTTGGTTTTCTACAAATAAAAATTTCTGATTTCTGATAAACCCTCAGCCATCAAATGAGTTCAGTTCACGTTTTTTCGAGGAAGGTACAGGTAAGATAGGTGCTTTTGGTTCATCAAAATAAAACTGAATCAAAAGAGAAATCCAGTAGATTGAGTTTCGACAGTCGTAATTATGGAAACATTTTTAATATTGGCGTAGTATGTACGCAATGTGAACGCAGGATTTTTCTTGCCGACTCAGAGTCACAGAATTACAGGAGTGTTCCCATCAGAAAGTCTGAACACTCATTTGATCCAACTGGTGCGGAGGGAAAGGAAAGTAGGTGTGGGATTGCGGTGCACAGTTATTAAATGTGACCTATAGAAGAATCTTTCTGCTACAGCTATTATCCTAGCCAAGGAAGGTCCCTCGCCGGTGGTTCCCACACCGTTGGTACATCTTCCCCCTAATGACGATGATTATTTTGCTTCTTTTACTCACGGTGATATACTACATTCTACCTTTTGTCATGCACAATTTTACTGTATATGGTGCAGTCTTGGGGTACGTAGCAGCGATTTCAAAATTTGATCTTTGAATAAGACTCCGATGAGAGGCTCTACACTAATGATAGAAATGCTGCCACGACCCTGGCAAAAAAAAAAAAAAAAAAAAAAGACGTTTATGGGGGATTGAACTTTTAATCAAGATATTGTGACATTTAAAATATGTCGTCCGATGAATTTGGGAAATGAGAGTTAGATGGAATGTGTTTTCCGTTCTTTTCAATTGAAGGGTCAGGGAAGAGGGAAATGAGATTTTTGAAAGAACTTTGTGTAAACGTTTTCATAGAAACCAAACACAGCGATCAATTAAAAGGGTCTAATTTTTAACTGGTTCCAGTATTGACAACGTTGATGGTGTGAGAAACGAATTTTAAAGCGAAAAGGTGTGACGCAAGGTATTAACAAGGGAGAAGATGTCAGCCACCATGATCCTTAGGTCCTTTGCCCCCTAACGCTCCTAGCGAATGTTACGATCGACCATTCCTGCGTAACGATCAACCACAGCCGCACAACCATAAAGCAAAATGGCCGCTTGCATGATGTTAATATTGGCCCAGCGGATGCATTATGTTCTTCGGTCTTTGGCGACCCCCGTGTTCATTCATTATTCATTCTATAATATCCATTGTTCGATGGGGAACGAATATCTTACGCCTCTTTATCTCGGGGCCCTGGACCATTAAGGGCCGGACGGTATGCGCTGACTGCATAACGCCAAGCTTTCACGACATGTTAAAATCCGATCATAGACACCACTATGTCAAAGTGCGATACTTTATATGCCCTAGCGATAGTTTTGGCATTACCGTAGGACAAAAATATTAATATTGTTTCTAAAAAGCTAGTGTAATACTATTTATATAACGTAAAGTAGTGTAATACTATTTATATACTAATAATATGAAACTTCTACTACTTACATGTAATACCAACTACTTATACACAAACTTATAAACTACATATATATGTAGAACTTGGCACTAAGAATAGCCTGTTGATATAAACAAACAATAAGATCTCTGATGTGGTCTTATAGTAGGCGAAGTACTTGGATATAACGATAATAAAACTTTATGAGAAACCTCCAAACTCACTGCTCATCGTCTCAAACCACCCCAAACAATAACAAAAATGTGCATTAAGCACCACGTACATTTTGCACCAAAAATTACTTGAATTGGCGAAATATAAACTAATAGCGGATTTCCCGGCGCGTTGCAGTCGGAAAAATACAAATATTCAACTAACTATAGTTGCCGACTAAAATATTCAAGAATGCGCTAAAAACTTCAACTACTTTTACTCTAGTAGCGACTATATTTCGTTCTCACTTTGGTTGAGATTGGTACGGGTTCAGCCTTGCCTGCCCTCAAACACTCCCAAGTACGCCCGCTTTCTGGAAACTGGAATACGGCATATGTACAGCTCCACAATAAAAATGAATGCCGACTATATAATAAAGACCATGAGATCTCCCCCTACGAGGTTAGCTAGGATTTCTGCGGAGTACGCGGTTACAAGGAGAGTGGGCTGGGTCAAAACCTGGGATATATATGCCAGCAAGTATGGAGACGGTAGGCATTTCAGCTGGAGCCAAGCCGAAGGATTGTCGAACGCGCTTCCTGTCATACTCTCTGGAATTGAAAAAGAGGAAAAAGAAGAACTGATCAAGAGATGTAACGAAGGCCAATACCATAACCTGTACAGAGCACTTCGCCATGACGTTAATGTCCTATCACATGGGATGAATCTGGAAAGAACCTCGTGGATTTTGAAATGCCGCTGTGAACTATCCACCTCAATTATACCCCCAGGATTCCGAACAGAATTTATTTATGAGCCCTATGCAATATGCCGGAAAAGAAAGACACCCTGCACTTTCTTGCAAAATTCCCAATACTAGGATACCTCAGAAGGGGCTACCTTAGCAAAGTAACGCTAACTAGGCAAGAGCTCATCGAAATTCTAACTATGAAGGACTGGGAGAATCTTTACTAAATCACAAAAGTTTGAGCTTATAGACGTTCATTGATTATAGAATTAAATTATAACTAGAAAAAATAGGGGCACAACAGATATATACATATCTATATTTATAATATGAGTAAAATATTACACAAATAATAATAATAATAATAATGAACTAATAATAGGAAACAATGAAAAGTTAACTTGTACCTACTCATAACAAGAAAATAAGTTAAGAGGATTATGTACAAATGTGCAAATGTACTGTACCCCCTAAAAAATTACACATGGTAATGGTGGCTATTGTAGCAATTAAGAAAAAAAACTAATAACTGATGACAAATATATTAACAATAATTTATAATAAATAGGTTAGCCTTTTCCCCCATAACATCTATAGCAATCCTGTATTGTACTGAAGTATCAACATCAATGTGATGAATGTAAAGGTTCATTATTGAAATAATAATAAACCGAAACGCGAGCTGAGGTGTAAGAAAGTAGCGGAGGGGCGGAAAGCGGTGCAGGCGGGATGTTTATTAATCTGGTGGACGAAGCTTCAAAACGATCGCCCATCTTTTAGTTTTCAAGAGGCGGTAATGAAGGAGAACTCGAGTTGACAGGCCGGCCACCAAAATGGATTAGCGTGAGTGATTAGAGCCGGCCTTCAGACAAGCTACCTGTTAGTTATCCAATTCCACCAAACTCATCTCCTCCCTAGTCCGGGCCATCTAGTTCGTAGCTAGCTCAAATTGATGGCCCCTCGTCTTCTTTTAATTTTCATTTTAGTCTCGTTTATCATTGTATGCTCTCGGCAATGATCGCACGGCTTTATGGGTTCCATAGCTGTTGGAAAAAAATGCTCATTACGAGATATGCATTGCAAATATGAGTGCGTTTGGCTGAAAAAAAGTAGGGAAAACATGAAAAAAGTGGCCAAGTTGGGTGGGCAGTATAGCTTCCTCACTCATTTTAACGTGGACTTATAGAATTAGACGTGACGTTTTCTAACAATCAAGACCAGTGACGAGACTCTAAAGTCTAGACCCTGACTTGCCCTTTAGTTCGGCTACCCACCGCGTGGCATTCCCAGCGCTCCGGTCGCCATGAGATATTACACAGGTCATCTTTTTGCTTAGATCAGTGCTCGGGATGCTCGTTACGCTCGCATCTCAAAAATATATAACATCAAGAAGTCAATCCCTTAGCAAAAATTTAGATTAGCTGGTCAGGGTCTAGAGTCTCTCGACTCAACTTGATTGTTCGCGAATGTCTCGTCAGAATCAGTTGAAGAACAAAATACGAGTCGAAATTATTGATAAGTCGACGTTATAAGAAATTAACGTTTGCGCATGCGCTAAAACTCCTATTACTCCAAGGCAATGAAAGGGAAACGTCAAGGAGCTAAACCGCACAATCCTTGAAAATTTCATAAAAATCGGTCCATTAGTCTCGAAGTTTTGCCTGTGTCAATCAATATTAGTTTCGCGCATGAGCAATAAATTACACTCCACCTATTGCGATATAATTTATAGGGCCTTTTTCTAGAACATATTTATTTATTTATGGGCTAGTTAGCCCAATATACAATAAGGAAACTACTTGGAAAATACAGATAACGAACGAAAATAGAAATTTATACAGAGTTAAAAGTGAACCAATTGCCCCGAGTTAGAACGAAATCGGACCAACAGATAAGAAATCAACGTTATGAGAAATTCACGTTTGCGCATGCACATAGGCTACTGTTGCTTCGATGGCTTTGAAAATTATAGGGTACCGTCTAGGGGCTAACCCGCACAAGCCCTGAAAATGTCATCGGAATAGGAAAAATCGGAAAAACATTGACTTATGGATATGTTTTCGGGTAGTGAACGTCCTTGAGTCAACTTAGCTGATCAGGATAGAGCTCGATATTTCATTCTTCTCCCAATATCCCAGAGAATATCCCTATTTAATTTCAACTTCCTAGAATGATCAGGAGAGAATTTAGCTCACTCAGTGGATCAGGAAAGATCCCATCATTGCAATCGTATCCTAATGTACCGGAGAGTCTCCCTATCAAGTCTCAACATCCTAAGATGAACAGGAGAGATTTTAGCTCACTCAGCTGATTATAAAAGACCCACTAATTGCAATAGTCTAGTACCTAATGCTTACAAGTAGCTACTACTCAATAGTATACCTACCATGTACCCAGTTCCTTCTTTTCACATTATTAGTTCATTATGGTTACTTAGCAATATTAGTTTATAACTTAGCGTAATGAATTAGCTTTCCTTGACACTACAATGGATTAGGGATCATGAGATGTTGTGATAAAATCAGAGCATTCCAAAAAGTGGTGAGTTTTCCTGCTATGAAAACTAAGGGAGTTACACTTCGCTAGTAACGTATTGGTTGTACGTGACAATCCAAAGAAATAGAAAAACCTTTGTATGAGGAAAAGTATGCCGAAAAAAAAGCCCGTTTTTGGCCCATTTTGGGTTCAAAGCATTGATGCGTCCTAAGCGATCGGGCTGGCTAGATTCTAGGATTAACTAGACCCCAAGTATGCGGAGTCCATGTGCGAAAGGGCGGATTTTTTTCATCAAGTTAAGGCGTCTTATGGCCTGGACGGCGGACATTGCAGTTTTGAAATCTATGCAACTTCCTAGGGGTAACTTGGGAGAATTGAGCTCATTAAGCTGATCAGGAGAGAGCTCATAATTTCCATCGCCCATTCCAAGATATTTACGTTTGCGCATGCGCACTGACTAATATTGATCCAACGGCAATGAAATTTATACGGTAACTTCTAGGAGCTAAACCGCACAATCCTTGAAAATTTCTTAAAAATCGGCCCATTAGTCTCGGGGTTTTGTCTGTCTCGATCAGTTTTAGTTTTGCGCTTGCACTATAGTTATTAATGTAATAATCTTGATATAATTCATAGGGAATTTTCCTGTAACATATACCCATCTACTCTCTCGTAGGAAACTCCCGCAGTACAGTACAGGTTTCCAAAGAAATGATTACGATTCGAGCATAACTAATAACAGGTCCTTATTCAACCCGAAGAACGCGTCTGATATCGGGATGATAAACGATCATCGAAAACAAAAACAAATAGTTGTCAATATCCGAGAGATAAATGCTAATAAAGCTAATGAATAAAGCGATGTGCCACCTACAGGCGCAAGGAGGGCAGTGGTGTTGAGATGTGGGCGGAGACGGACCACGTACGTGGAGGAAGGGAAGATGAAAGAGAGAGATGATAGTATGCTGTTAGCATCGGCACCACCTTCCTTAGCTCTGCCCTGTAATCAAGAGTTTGGATGCCGCCCGGCCGAAAGCTCTTCCCCCTACAGTGTCACCTTCCCCGGGTCCCAGCTCTTTCTCCAAGAGGCCTCCGGCCCCAACCCCTGGACTTCCCGATACCACAGATACTTCCCAAGATCAGAGAAATGAGCAAGAAAATATGGGCAAAGAAAACGGGTTTCATTATGACAAGAACTAAGTACGTGTTAGAGCACCACTGGAGGGTCGTGAAGAGGTTCCAGCTGGGTTGTACTGTCCTTAAAAAGTAAGAAAACAATCTGAGAACACACCCAAATATCTAGATCTTGATATAATTTATTGAATCTACTGGGTGTTTCACTTGTGGGTACACCACCTATTAGGGTGATTTTTCAACTAATTTCCAACAAACCTTTCTCCATTGACAATTTCTTGTAAACCCTTTCTAAGAGATAGCATATTTACAATTTATTTCGTGTTTTCGACCTTGCTTCTCTTAAATGACCGTGACTCCCATAATTTTTGAACTATCCTCAAACTTGAGAATACCGTTAGAAAAAAATGTACAAGCTTATATATATAAAGCTCTTCCCCCTACAGTGTCACCTTCCCCGGGTCCCAGCTCTTTCTCCAAGAGGCCTCCGGCCACAACCCCTGGACTTCCCGATACCACAGATACTTCCCAAGATCAGAAAAATGAGCAAGAAAATAAGGAATTATGGGCAAAGAAAACGGGTTTCATTATGACAAGAACTAAGTGCGTGGTAGAGGTTCCAGCTGGATCGTAATGCCCTTAAAAAGTTTCAGTCATGCAGCACGATCGTATGAGCGAATTTTCGTAAATCATCATATTGTAAAAAGTTACATTGTTTTGAAATTCGAACTTCTTGAGTGCAAGGACATTGTTAACAATTAATTTTATGGCAAAAACATATTCCAAATAGTAATTTCCTATTCAAATAAAGGTTTTGAATTTTCAGCTTTTTATGCAGTTTTTATCGATTTTTTAAAGCAAATTTCAATGGATAATAGGAACATTTTTTTGCATAATCGTGACCATACATTTTTGAATTTCTATTTTATGGTTAATAAACTTTATTTGAGCAATATTCCGCTAAAAATATAAATTTCACGATTTTTACCCGTTTTTAACCATTTTTGTGATTTTTTAAAATTTGACCAATTTAATGTGCTCAAAAAGTGCTGGGCCAACAAACTCATACTTTCGTTTGAAAAGGTAGATTTGTTGGCGCGAGAACGACGGAATTTTTATCTCAATCCTTAGGAGGGTTATCGTCTGGAAGGACACACACACATAAATATATATACACACACCCTAGGAGGTTAACAATCCTAAGTTTGCTTAGGTTGAACACCCTGTATAATATGGTGCGAAACTTCAAAAAACTTTCACAACATGCAATTCAACTTGCACGGGCACAAATGGTTTTTTTAAACCATGAGAATTACTTACCTTAGTAAGGCGAGAATACTTTTTTTTAAGGTTTCAAAAGACGACGATAAATTATCATTGTAATTGAGATGGGGAGACGATTGGGTGTTATCGGGTATCAGTTTCAGTCAGAAAAGTAATTCATTCATTGAAATCATTTTATTTGTTTGGGCGAAAAGTTAAGTGAATATGATGTTTTCTGAAAAGTAGAAGTTTGTTTTCTGTATTTTCAACACAAGGTAACGGACAATCAGCAAGTTGTTAATAAAAAAATGAAAGTCTTGCATACGAGTCTGCTGACTCAGTTGAGATAGTTTATTATGTCTTCCCCCCATAATTTCAATCGTCTCCATACTTTCGATGTCCCAAAAAGTCTCCCAATCAAATTTCAACTTCCAAGTATCTTTCCAGTCTAACAGTGGTTGCAATTTTATTTGGGTTGAATGACCACACCAGTCTTGGAAGTTCCGTTTTTTTATTTTTTCATTTGCGATATTTCGGCGCCGTGATGGCGTAGTATCAGGCGTAGTATAAAACAATAATACTTTTTCGTGCTATCATCACCCAGGGCCGTCTTTATGGAAAACTGGTTTATACATCTATGCTGGTGGGAGGAGGGAACGTCTGTACTAGTTTGTTTTGGTGGGATGAAGTATCTTGGAAATTTTTTTTTGGAGCAAAAGCACTTAAAACTTGTCAACTGTAATGCACTTGAAAACTTGTCACGTGTATAATACTTTCAAGCTTTTTTTTTTTTTTTTTTTTTTTTTTTTACTTAGGAAAACTAGGTACTTATTAACATTATAAAATAGTATGGTAACTTTTTTAATTGTTTCTATTGATCAAACTATGGTAAACTCTAGCTAATTTGTTGACATCTGATCTATAGTTTATTGCACTGTCACGGTTTTTTACCACAAAAGCCATTTCTTTAATATTGCGTTTTTTGAATTGATTTTCGTAAGTGCAGACACTCCAATTGTTTAGTTATGGTACATGTTGTGTTTCAGCTACGTGTTTGGTGAGGGCAGTTTTTGGTTCTGTGGAGTGAATGACCGTTTGAGGATCTCTTAGAGCTTTGTTGATGTCAGTCTTGTGACCAGACATGCGGTTTGAGCCTAGCTGGGTGGTTTGACCATAATATGCGAGTCTACATGAGGCTTCACTCGGAATTTTGTACACTAGGTTGCTGCGGTCGTTTTTTTGGATCTTTCAGTTTGAAAAATATTTCATATTGGTTTGGTTTCTATAGGCTACCTTGATATTGGGGTTGTGGGATTTGAGACTTCTGCTAATTTGGTTGGAGAGAGGGCAAGCAAAAGTGAGTGATCCAAACTGTATTGGGTGAGTGGAATCAGTGGTGTCTGTAGCTTGAGATCTTGTGTTATGTGTAGGAGGGGAATGGGGCGAATGTATCTGGTTTTGGTTTGGCAAGTTTTTTTGGTTGAATTTATCTATGGCTCTATGTATGATTTTCTTGATAAGTTTAAGTGGCGGTCAAAATTATTTTGGTCTCTTCAATATGTTTATTGTGGAATTGGGGGTGAGATAGGAAAAGTCTTCTTTGAAGTAGGTTGTTTACACAAAGTTTTCCATAAAGGGGATGATAGCACGAAAAAGTATTATTGTTTTATACTATGCCTGATGAGGGCGGCCATCACGGCGCCGAAATATCGCAAATGAAAAAATAAAAAAACAGAACTTCCAAGACTGGTGTGGTCATTCAACCCAAATAAAACTGAACATCGACCGAGTCACAAACCAACAACAAAGTGGTTGCAATCATGTTTACAAAATTGACTGAGATGGATCACCTGTATGTGAACAATTATTATTCAAACAACCACGCTCTATATACCATGTATAATGCCAAATGAAATAAAGAAAGAAAGAAAGAAAAACCACCACGCTCACAAGAGTACCTCAGATTGTTGGCCACGCACTGCGCAGTGATTAACATAATATGGTTAAGTTAGGTAAATCGAGAGCTTTCCAACGACTGGCGAACGATTTTTGTACGATGATAAATGCCTAAGATACAGTTGTGTAGCGCGATTTGGTTGTAAGCGATAATCATCCGAAAAAACTAACATTTTTCGGTAACGGTAACACTTTTCGATTCTATGCCAGAGTAAAAACATAAAATGTAAAAAATTACTACGGAATGAAAGAATATTTGGTTGGTAATAGAGTTTACTCTACCACTCATGACAAGTCACGCTAAAGCTTACCTACCACAGAGATTGAAGTGTAGGCCGTACAGCTAATCCTTTCCATCCGTTAAACACAAACTTATACGGGAAGATTTCCATAAACGGACTGCCTGTACGTTGACTATGTTGCAATAACATTAGTCATTGAAACCAAAAGGTTGCCGCCAAGCCTAAAAGATCCGAAGCTTTCCCGAAACCTTGCCGGTAAAAGTAATAACCTCGAGAACAAATTCACCCATCGTCGATGACGGATAACAAATAGTTAATCAAAAGCAGTGGATAGACAGTATGAATATATTAAAGGGAGCATAGGAAGACACATTAGGATGCAGGGTCGAGCCGGCGTGACGTCAGGCCGTTGCTTCACCCTTTTCTCGCGCAAGTGTGGTAGATTTGTCTACATCAAACGTCGCGAGTTTTTCTACCTCCCAGGACGGGGTTTAATGGGATTCTTCCGCGTGATGGATACGAGGCCGTTAATATGAAGCTAATTTGACTCATTGAAAGATTGCGGTTGAGTGCGAGCCGTGGGGGCCTTCCAATGAATTTCAACGTCGACGGTGCCTCAACAGAAAATCGCTGTCATTTCCGAGGCGTTACCACTAATTGGGATAGATATTATAAGTTGTCTTGGGGCCCTTCGGGGTTCACGCTCTGCCACGATTTTCGTGTTCGGAGGAAAGGGAGCACCAGGGAACCGTCTGGGATCTGCGTATAACGAAGTTTAATGTTCCCCATCGGGCATTCACTACCGGAGCTTCAAAAAGCTCCATGAAGTTCGATTTGGAGAGCGGGTACTAGTTCATTATTAGGGCCGGAAGGTTCGATTATCGAGATAATCGAAAAATGCGATTATGTACCGACTCGTATACATTCGGTATCCCGCCATTTTCCAGTAATTTTCTACTCTTTCTACTGCTTTGGCGAATTTTCAGAGAAAATTTGACCTATTAGAGAATTTTTGTTCCTCCCGTACGATTTCTCCCCGTTAACGCGTAGAGCAGCGTCTAGAGCAAGCAACTGCAGATGTAACTGCACACGTATTTTTACACGAATAACCAAACGCGATCGTCTTGAATTCGAGATCAAGTAGAAGACGATTGAATTCAGTTTACATTTACACGCTGCTTTATCAGCAATATTCACAGGTTCGAGTACGACTTACGACTTAAGAAAAAATGGTAATCATCAATTCCCTAATGTCATTGAATACTCGTTCTGATTCGTCTGATTTACCAAAGTTGAGCAACGTCGGGCTTGGTTAGTACTTGGATGGGTGACCGTCCGGGAGTGCTGCAATTTTGGCATCTTTTTTATTTTTTAACTCATCATTCAATTTTCCATCTATCTACATCAAGTTTTCTTATTTAAGTCTCATGGAATAGTTCGTTTTGAGTGCCTGCTTTATCAAATCGTCGGTTCCATGATCTCAGTGGGTACCTACCGTTTTATTGAACTGACAACAGCTTTTATATGAAATCTTATTATTTAAACACAAACCTGCTAGTTGTCTGATGTTGGCAGATTCAGCTTTGTTGTACGAAATGTACATGCAGATGCCTACAAAGAACAGACCCTAGGTACCTACTTTGAAATCGGAAAAGTATCGACAACTGCATTCACTCCCAAGTAGGTGAACAGGATATCTGGCTGTTGGACTATGTAGATAGGTACTTCGTTCACGTGATCAACGGAATTTGATTTAATAGTACAATTATATTCATCACAGGTTTAACTTTAAATGAGAAAAGTTAGGTAAGACGGCAGTCAGAGGGAGAACCAATGCCTATTCTTAAAATTGTGGTCACCTTTGTGTCAGGTTATGATGACTACGCGTAGGACAGGATTTAACAAAAGAATTTTTCCCGCCAACTCGTAGATAGGCCTCTTTCCTGTACACGCGTAGTTCTACGCGTTGACGCAAAGATTCGCGCATGCGCAGTTGGTGTTTCAGTCTTTTCGCGTACACGGGTAGAAAATTACGGGAAGAACAAAAACTATTAAAGCCGGATCTCCACTTGAATCGAAACTCCCGAACCGATCACCAGCTGATTGGTTCAGGAGGCATTTTAAAAGAAACGCCCGAACTTCGTTCCCGTATTATTTTTTGAGCGATCGATCAGTCGGGACTGAACATCCGATGTCTTCCCATTCCCAACAAGTGGCTGCTGCGGCATACATTTTTACGTCTAGCGTCTTGCCCAGTAACTCCCATGCATCTTGCTTCTTTATTCTGTTGAAAACCAGATCTCGTGTCCGGCCCTGCTCTCGAGAGTTGGCATCCTGGTGCCTCGAATTTCGGCTCGGTCGACGAATATTTTCTACGTCCCGTTCTCCTCGTCTAATTATTCGATGATCCGCCCCCTGCAAAGGCTCCCTCGTATGGTGAATCTTCTCATCGTGATGAATCCTGAACTGGACTTTTTCAATTGCACCACCACCAGCCACAGAAATCTGGTCGCATCGACAGTCTTTTAGCCAGTCTCATTATTTAGCCCATCACTTTATCACACTCATTAATTCTTCACAGACTTTTTTCTTTCAATTTTTCCTTTTTTTTAATATATCAATTTGTAACCATTTTTTCCTCTGTTGTATATTCTAAATTATTAATAGCCTTCAATGTAATTGGGCGCCGCCCGTATTGTAAAATAAATACTGAGGATGTTTTTGGTTCCCCAGAATCTCGCACTCTTTGTACACATAAATTAAGAGAATGGTTCCCTCCTTTCTGCAGTCCATTATTTGAAATGAGAGAAAAATTACACAGAATGAGGAACGCGAGTACACGAGAATGAAGTAGGAACACGAGTAGGGAGTCAAGCGGGGGTCACGTCAGTAGCAATGTGATTCACAGCAGCAAATAATAAGTGGGGGGACCCGGAAGTGATACTACGGTTCAGAGGTCGGCGGACGCCGCACGGTGGGCACTAAGTAGAATCTAGCGGTTCACAAGTGAAGACCGCCATATGCAAAACAACCTAAGTGCCATTTTTTGAGAAATACGTTTTTTAACGGATTCGGACCTTATGTGCTATAAGACAACTGCTCATGAAGTTTCTGAGCGATAGCAGAGCTCCGAGCGGTTCGTTTATCAATTTCAAACCTAAGTGCCCATTCCGTTGCACAACGTTACCTGTGTTGTTATGCTTCCTCCATGATCCCCCGATAGATGTTTTTTTACACGGGAACGAACTAATATTAAAACAAGTGAAAAATAAGAGTCTCTTCATTCGGTTTAAGTTAACTTTGCCCTCATCCCAAATGTATTGTAGCAGACAACTGACGTGTATCAACCTTGGGATTCATATCGACGATAGCGGTGAAGACTTATTCTATTTTTAGGACGAGACATAGAGGGTGTAACCAAATCGGTACCTGTATTCATAACTACTTATACAGCAAATCTTAAATCGCCCAAAACAAAAACAATCTACTGGTCAGATAACGGTGGGGGGTGAAATAAAAAACAGGAAATTTTGATTTGTTTGTGCTAAAGTCGGTAAACAGTTTTTACGACTGGATGAACACTGCGAAAGACAGCGGATCTTCAGTCCGCTACCCTTCCTCCAAAAAAATGGACTGCCGGGAAGATGAAGAGCGTTGAAATCATGATTCCATGGTTATCCCCAAAAAAATCAAGATTTTTATTTAGACCAGCCGGTTACCCGTGCATTGCATGGCCACATCTGGGGGTCATTTTTACCATGGACCTTGTCATTTTCGCCCAGCAGTCCCCAAGAGGCTTCAACTCAAATTTCAGCAATCAAGTTTCAGGTTGTACCTAATTAATTTTTCAACTAAATGTCCCCTTAATATAACGAACTCATTATAACCTCAGTAACGTTAAAACTATTCCCGACCAACATTGCTGCAGTTAATAAGGCGTTATGAATATCAGTTGTTGAACAGGTATCTTACAAATAAAAACTGCTCGGCTCAACCCACCAAAATCGTTTTGGTATCGTCGAATTCGTTATCGAAAGTTCTTTACCCGTGAACCCGCCCCATCCTAATTTGACGTAAGTTCGACGCATGTCGGCTTTTTCCTTAATTACAAAGTTGTTTACGTTCTTACCGGGAAAGCCGAGTTATGAAGGAGTAAGTCTAGAGGATTGTAATATTATAGTCTTTGCGTTAACCAGGAACCCTATGAATGTCCATGTACGATTTCAGCTCAATGGGTCCAGTAGTTTTTACGTGACTGAGTAACACAAACATCGACACCATTACATTTTTATATATGTAGGTACCTAATAGTATAGATTATATAAAAATGAGAGAAATTGCATGTTTTTATTTTTTCAAACTGTTTTACGTCTCATGCTTTCCTTACATTTTAATTACTTATTTTAAATACAGTTGGTGCAATAAAAGTTTAAATTACCTACCTACTTCATATTCAACCCTTTCTTCAATATTTTATGATATAAGAATCATAACACAGCTGAAATGTATCAAATAAACTAAAATTTGGCCTTCCTGGTTACCAAAATAAGTTATGCAAGGGGATGGGCACTTAGGGTGTTTTGGTTGGAATTCGCTAAAAAGAGGATAATTAGTATTAGTTGTTGATTCATTTACTACTTAAACAATATTAAAATGTACAACAGACGTGGAAAACTACAAAATACGTTTCATTAATTTTTTCGCTCGGATATGAACAGTTTTTTGGGTCTGCAGGACAATAATTGTATAAATGGCACTTGTTTTGCATATGGCTGTCTTCAAGTCTGGAATGATACTTACAAAGGAACTTTATGACCAACACAGTTATGACCAAAACCGAACACAGAAGGTCCTTCGGTTGAGGCACGAAAGAGAAAGTGAGTCATACAAGTGTATGTACCTGTTCCGTAACGGTTAATCGAGGATGAAGAGGATTTATGGGCTACCCGAATTAATTGAGGTGTAACTTGTGGGGAAACTCACCTGTAGGTGTCCGCCCAGGGATCGGTGGTAGTTTTGGGTTGGGAGGATGTCCGATAAAATGTACAACAGACATGGAAAACTACAAAAGACATTTCATTCATTTTTGTTTGCTCGGCTATGAACAGGTATTTGTGTCTGCTGGACAATTCTATAAATGGCACTTAGGATGTTTTGCATATGGCGGTCTTCAAGTCTGGAGTGATACTTAAAAATTGACAGTTGAACTTTATGAACAACACAGTTATGACCAAAACAGAACACAGAAGTTCCTTCGGTTGAGGCACGAAAGAGAAAGTGAGTCATACTAGTGTGTGTATCTGTTCCGTAACGGTTAAACGAGGATGAAGAGGATTTATGGGATACCCGAATTAATTGAGGTGTAACTTGTGGGGAAACTCACCTGTAGGTGTCCGCCCAGGGATCGGTGGTAGTTTTGGGTTGGGAGGATGTCCGGACGGGCCAGGCCTGGGAGCAGCTCTGGTAGCCCTCGGGGTAGCCCGCGGGAGGCGTTGGGGCCGTGCCGGCCGCCGAGTAGTACGGCGACTGTTGGGACATCCATCCCGGCGTTTGCCCTGCGAACAGAAAACGAAAACATGAGGTCGCTTATTAGATATGTGATACCGGGGAACAGCAGATCCTCGGCGTAAAATGTTGAATATTCATTGACATCTTGGTATACTTTTATAGATCAGCCGATAGGCAACAGTTCCGAGTGGATTAGAAGACACTTAGGGACGGTTTATCAATCACATTTACACAATAATTTTTTTTTTTTTTTTTTTATAAGGGGGTTTAATCTGAGGGATATTCATTTAACAGTTAACACAATTGGGGGTGTTTACGCAACCCTAGTTGAACCATATTTTCAGTTTTAATTTATCTGGTCACATTCATTTGTTTACAAATTTTGTTTGAATTACAAGTTTGATTGTCTTCGTTATTTTCGTACCTACCAATAGAATATTTTGGGACTTGTCTTCAAACAGTGGCGACGACGAAGATTCTATCGTTGCGGAATTTGTTCAATGGAGAAGAAGACCGTATAAAGTAAAACCGCGTGTAGACCACTTACTCAAATGAGGAGAGTGCGAACTTTTATTGAGGTATCGGTTGCACAAAGATGTCCTTCTAAAGCAGATCGAAGATGGAATCGAGTCCACAACTGACCGTAATAATTCATTCATTCCTCATCATTCTTAATTCACGTTGGAATGTATACTTCTAACCTCTAGGCATGAAGTAAACTTCAAAAAGGTTGTGGTTTCTTATTAGCCGAGCTTGATTGCATGATGGACACTATTGTGAAAATAACACGAGACCCGTTTTATTTAATTAGTAGATCCATGAAGAAAATGTAGCTCCACGTGGAAATCGTCCTTATTTTGTGCGTACGGACACCAACGAGGATGCTATCAACGCTATCTGAGAGACAGCATTTATCTGAAGGATAATTGTATGCGCTAGGTAATTCTGCATTCATGAACGACTCACATTCTTTATCTAGAATATAGAGCAATACTCGATGAAGCAATCCTGCAGGTAATTGATAAACTGGCCTTAGGGCCGGTTTGATCGAAGTTTTTAATCAACGTTTACTTATTAAGCCGGAGATCTCAGCTGTTAAACAACAGCGCACGGTTTCACCATCTCCGGTTCAGATAAATCAACTGTTGTTTGAAGAGAGATGACGAGTTACCAGTGAGCCGCCATACCACGGCACATAACGAAACATTTAACGATTGTTTTGGCATCAAAATCCTAAAAAATATGAAACCGGATGCAAATAAAGTAATGCAGCTTCATCCAGAAAAAGCGCATGGTAATGTGTTGGGAGCGTTTGACCATCCAGGCCTGAATGTTAGGCGTTAACCTGGTAACTGTTTCTCCTTGGTAAGTATATCTCCGTACCAACGTCAAAATTCCCGAAATTCATTCTTCGTTGTAGTTTCGAAAAAGGCATATTAAGCCGAAATATATAAAAAAAAAGACAGTTTTGTGTCGAGCGTTCTTGATTTTCTGAAAATTGTGTGAACATATATACATATATTACACATACGACGTTAAAATCCAGGATTCTGCTCTTTAATGTGAAAAAAAGAATTTGTAGGGGGTCCTTGCCCCCTCCCGCTTTTCACATTTTGAAGCCAACACTTAATAGCTCATTTTCTCTTTGAAAATTCGCTAAAATTTGCTAGAAAATCACTAAAACATGATAAAAATGCTAAAAAAAGTTTTTTTGAATTACATTTAATTAATGAATCAGTCAAAAAAAGTTTATCAACAATGAATTACGACACTAAAATTTTTTGCACAAAATATTGCTGAAAATGGACTTAAATTTCATTAATTTTCGCTGAAAAATCGATAAAACTACAAAAAATATCTAAAAATCTAAAAAAGTGTTTCCTTTTACAGAACGTTATTAAGAACTAATTTTTTGTCATAAAAGTGATAGTTGACACTTTATTTGCACTCTAAGAGCTCAAATTTCATAACGATGTAACATAACGTAATGCGACAATTTACGATAATTAGCTGATACGATCATGCTGCATGACTGTAACTGTTGATGTACTCCTATATGGTCTAAATTTCACAATCTGGCTCAAGGGGCCGGGCTAGGAGTTTGGGAAACCAATAGCTCGAGTTACCTATCATACGCACTATTAGTTGGTTCCAGCTTCAGAGCCTGGAAACCTGATCCGAGATAACCCCCACGAGATTGCCATTCACGATCTTGTGATCCGTCCCGTGATTACAGGCATCTCAAGTGTACAAATTACAAGAGCAGAGTGGTCTGGAGGAGCATTACGGGCATTAGGGGGTCCCTGTAATAATGGACGGATTTCGCCGAAATAGGAAGCCCCCCAAGGACCTTATACATTTCATTTCGTGTGGGGGGGAGAGTATTATAGTGATTTTTGGAAGAATGTACCCTCCATTCCAGCAATCGAAACATATAAAAACATCTATGAACGAAAGATTGAACATCCGGTTTAGGGGAAGCAGGTATATGTAGGTATTCAGGTATGATGTAAAGGTTTGTCGCTTCCTACCTTCTCCTAACAGGAGAATTAGATTATGAGAGAACAAGAGGTATTTGTATATTATTTATCTATGATCTATACTTTCTTCTTCCGTTGTATGAACCGGGTGTTCTACGACATAACCTTCCCCCTTTATTTTCTCTAATTGTCGGAGCAAAAAATTCCGACAAACGCTATTCTTCAAATTTTTTTTCGTAGATTTCAAAAATTACGCAATCGCCCTGTAAAAGTGAGTAATTTCGCTCTAAAAGTGACAACAATATTGTGAAATACTAAGTTTTTGATTATATTCAATTGCCAATAGTAATACATGATTTTGAGGTATGTTTTTATGCTGAACCACGTGATGATGTTAATTTATTGATATTTGCGGCACCATCCTGGAAAAACCCTGAAACAATTTAAAATTATCTTCAAAAATGGTTCATTATATAAGGGTTTAAGCCAAACGTTCACTGGAAAAAGTGAGCAATTTTTAAAAACTTTGTTCACAATCACTGTCTTTTGTTTCTTACTGGGGTTTTGAGGGTTGAGCTGAGGTGGAGGCGTGGCCTTTGGTTGCTAGATGTACAACTGTCACAAAAAAACTTAAAAAATAAATGAATTATTTAATAAATAAAAAAAAAATTCAAGCCTGGCCGGGATTCGAACCCACGCACGACCTCTCGCTTCCCATCTCGGGACAAAAAACGTTACACAAAAAAAGTGGACATTTAAAAAAAATTATTGGGGGTCGGCCTAAGAATTGCATAGTAATTAATATATTATATATATATATATATATATATATATATATATATATATATATATATATATATATATATATATATATATATATATATATATATATATATATGTCATTCCAGACGACAACTCTCCTTAGGATTGAGATACCAATTCTATTCTTGCTCCAAAAAATCAAGCTTTCCAAACAAAAGGGTGAGTTCGTTGGCCAGCACTTTTTGGGCACATTAAATTGGTCAAATTTCGATAAATGTGCTAAAAACTCGGCGCTCCGCGCCTCGCCAGGGGCAAGCCCCCTGGACCCCCGGTTACCTCTATTTACATACTTCGGACGAAATTATTGAAACACAGAATGTGTTTGCGTTGTCGCGCAACCAAGTGACAACCAAACAAGCGTCATTGTTTACTATTCATTTATAACATCAATTTATATAGTTATAGTATGAAACTACGAAAAAAATATGAAATAAATTCGTGATAAATCAAGAGCGATTTATCAAGTAAATGTCCTAAAGAGGCTACATACGAAATTACAGCTCCCTAGAGTGTAAAGTATAGAAATTAGCTTTAAAAGCCACTCATCTGATCCGGACCCTGGACATCGTCAAGTAAATATCCTAAAGAGGCTACATACGAAATTACAGCTTCCTAGAATGTAAAGCATAGAAATTAGCTTTAAGAGCCACACATCTGATCCGGACCCTGAGCATCGTCAAGTAAATGTCCTAAAGAGGCTACATACGAAATTACAGCTTCCTAGAGTGTAAAGCATAGAAATTAGCTTTAAGAGCCACACATCTGATCCGGACCCTGAGCATCGTCAAGTAAATGTCCTAAAGAGGCTACAAACGAAATTACAGCTTCCTAGAGTGTAAAGTATAGAAATTACCTATTCAAATTATTTAACCTCCGCTTCACAAATCAAACCGTTTTCGTAATACTCAGATCACCTGCTATGAATCAAATCATCGAAACACAAGCTCAATGAAATCATCAAAAATTAACAAGCGGTTGCAATCATGTTCACAATATCAATTATTGAGAATGATCACCTGTGTGTAAACAATTATTTATATAACCATGCTCATAACTCAGTTTGTTGGACACGCACTTCGCAGTAGTTAACATAATATTGTTGGGTAAATCGAGAGCTTTCGAACGAATGGTCAACGAATTTTGTGGGATGAAAAACGACGAAGTACCATATCCCTAGCAACGACTCGGTTGTACGTGAAAATCATCCGTCACACATTTCGTTACCATCCCGCGTTCCATTTTCGGCTAGTTAGTCCATGGCTAAAACACATTCTGTGTTAAAATGGGCTGTTCTCTGACAATTTAAGCTCGAGAGAATGGTTTGAAATGAGATAGGTACACCATTTCCATCCGTTCTCACAAATTTTGATCATCTAAAAACAGTCCATTTTCTAAGTTTTTTGTGACAGTTGTACTAGCAACCAACTTTCACGCCTCCAGCCCAGTTAAACCCTCAAATCCAATACAAAACACAGCAGTCCCTTAATTTTAAACTATAATTTTTAATCAAAATCGCTAACTTTTTCAGTGAATTTCTAGCTGTAAATCCTCAAATAATGAACCATTTTTGAAGATTAAAAAAAATTTTTTTTCAGTTTAAATTCAGATTTCAATGACCCATACAATTCTTGTGAACCTTTTAAAGAGACTCCAAAAACTTTAAAATCAAAATTTTTGGAAATGTTCTTCATTGAAATCCGTTTTGAGACATTCTGAAACGAATCCTAGAATTTAACACGAGCTGCGACAATGTCACTGGAGTGAAAGGTTTCGATTTTCATCAATATCACATCAAGCAGACGATTAGTGACGTTCTTCATAATCAGTGAAATCGGTCAACCTCAACAATTACTTTCTCTTCTTCCTAATAACGTCGATTTTGAAAATCTACAGCGTCTCATTTTCTTATTTTTTGGATTTGAAATTGAAGCGTCCACCTTTGGATAAGTGTCAACAATTGGTGCTTTTACCCTACTTACCAATACGTTTCGATATTAATTAATATAAGTACTTTTTCGCAGCATCGTAGAAGTCATCATTAATCAATTCGGTAAGGAATATTTTGTAAAGAAATATGTTTTCCTTCTCTGGCGTTGATCGATTAGATGCCGGGAAAGGGGCTGGGCTCCTGACCCCCATAGCGCACCCCTACGATACTCGCTATAACTCCGTCCATTCCCCTTCCCTACCCTTCTTTCAAAATCCGCCATCATCGCCTCCCTCGTGCTGGCTTTTGTAATCTGGAGCAGCTGAAACCGGTAATTTAAAATGGCCTCCACGCATTAAATAGGGAGATACGCTGTAGGGTTACAAAGCAGTGGGGCGCCCTCGGTATTTTAAAAAATATATGGGTCGAAGGCGGTGACTCCGGCGTGCCGTGAATAGCGGAGGGGTCGAGGCTGTAGGGCGTGGGTGGTGCCCCCAAGACAAATATTTGATAAATCAAACAATAAATTCGTGTTGAGGCCTTTTTGGGACCTCGTGAAAGGTCAAACTCTGAATTATTTTGATGGGGAGAATAGGTATTATCTATTTTCAAAGTAGATCAGGGTGGCACCAAAATGGAAATTTTCAATTTCCCTGACATTTCCCTGACCGAACTTCAGATTTCCCTGACAAAAAATATCAAATTCAATTTTTTTTTCTCGTCATTTTATTGTACCTTTAGTGCTTTTTAATTCCCTGACAATTCCAGGTTTTCCCTGACTTTTCCGGTTGTGGGCCACTCTCTAGATAACTTCCCCCAAAACGAAGCGAAAACAGTAGATTTGTTTTATCGCTATCAACTTTTCGGAGGGGTTACTTTCCAACCCTTTCATTGCTACATCCCAGCAGGCCAATGTGTTCCTGGGTACCTACATCCTCTGACGCTTAGTTGCATCCGCCATGCTAAATACTTTTTCACCTGGGTTATACATGTTTTTCATTTATATTGTACCTATGATGTCTAAAAATTGGAAAGTTCCAGTCATGCAGCATGATCGTATGAACGAATTTTCTTAAATTGTACTATTGTATAGTATGTTGCTGTTTCGATAATGTAGGTATTTATAAGTAAAAAGTTCCAGTCATGCAGCATGATCGTATGAGCGAATTTTCATAAATGGTCGTATTACATTTATGTTAAATTCTGTTGAAATTTGAGCACTTTGGGGGACAAATAAAAATTTTATTATACATTTTATAGCAAATTATCTTTTTGTCAGTAATATTCCAATGAACAAACAATTTTGTGGATTTTCACAATTTTTTCAAGTGTTCCTATCGATTTTTAGCTTATTTTAATGAAATTTAAGTACATTTTTCAGTACAATTTTGTGCTTAAATTTTTAAATGTCCTAGTTCATGTTCGATTAATTCCAAGTAGGTAGCATTCTGCTAAAAAATAGAAATTTGTTAATTTTTAGCGGTTTTTTGCCTTTTTTAGTGATTTTTTAAGTACATTTTTTTAAATTTGACCAATTAAATGTGCTCAAAAAGTGTTGTCTAACGAACTCATCCTTTCTTATGAAATGCTTGCTTTTTTGGCGAAAGAACGAAGTTTTTATCTCAATTCTATCGAGAGTTATCGTCTGGAATGACACATACATACATATATATATATATATATATATATATATATATATATAAGCGTAAAAATCCAGGAATCATTTCAGAATGCCTCAAAACAGATTTCGATGAAGAAAATTTTCGAAAATTTTCATTTTAAAATTTTTGGAGCCATTGCAATAGCTTTATTTTCTAAGAAAATCAAACAAAAAGAAAAAATAAAACCATAAGAATTGGACAGGGGAGCACAATCTATCGGAAATAAGTACTTGAATAAAATACTCCTTAGAAGGCCTAGAGCTCGAATGTAGTTAGCTACAAGAAATTACGAATTACACAGGTTTACACCTGCATCTCATCATTATCAAATCTAGTGGTTCTTGAGTGTGCTGAACACGAATCCGAAGCCTGTTTTTTTCCATGCCATCAAGATTTTATGATATTGTCAAAATTTTCCAATTTTTCCTCTGAAATCGAATGAGACCAACCGCAGGTCGCTACAATTAATGGTTACTGAGCTAGAGCACTTTAAAGCCCAACAAACGTGGGTTTTTTGTGTTTTCTCCTAGGTTTTTGGGTTTTTTCAGATTTCGGAAAAGGTTATGGTAGCAGAAAAAAAACTGATACATAGATCGTTTAGAAGGGTCATTTCTGCGTCGAATGGGACCAATCGCAGCTCTACGGCCTCATTATTAAGTGGCCATCGTATGTAGTGCGTGCGGTACGGTGTGTGTTGAACTTTGGGTTTGGTTCAGAGCCTCAAAATGGATTTCAATAAAGACATTTTTCGAAAGTTCAAATTTAAACATTTTTGGAGCCAATGCAATAGCATTTCCTTCGAAAATTCGATAAAATGAAGAAACAGGTTAAAGCAGGACAGGCGCCGAAACGAGCTGATACGGTGGTACGGTATGTGGTACTGTTGGCACTGTATTGGGCACTGTATTCTAGTAAACCCTCCACTGCGACCCGGAGGATCTATTGCGGATACGCCTCGATATAGTTGCCCTTAATTATCTCATCACTCAATAAGGATGTCAATGGAACGCTAAGAATGTGAAGGGAAGGACCAAAGTTGTTCCGAAGGAGGCTAATGTTTGGGCATACAACAATCACCACCTCCGAACCACCCCCGATTATTATGCCGGCTGGAATCACACGGTTGTGTGGGCCGACCTCCCTCTCCCGACGGGACGATGCCGGCCAGCTATCACCCAATAGTTAGAGTGATTATTGTCTTCAGGGCCCGGTGGGGTCTCGGGCTCCGGACCCTCTAATAGCCTTTCATCAGGCGGACCGCGGATTCATTTTGCCTATCACTCGCGGCGTGTGAGATGTGTGATAGGACTATCTTCCTTTCTCACGAGCCGATTGCCCGCATTTCAGCGCTGAATATCATCATTTGATCAATAACAATAACAACCATAACTCCATTACAACGATTTATCAACGAATAATATGTGGATAGAATTCGTCGTTTATGACAACTGATCGAGATTTCTCGCTCAAAAATATCCACAACTTTTTTTTGTGTGAAATTTTATAGAAAATAAAGCAATTGCTATGGCTCCAAAAAGGTTAAAATCACATTTTTCGAAAATTTTCTTCATTGAGATACATTTTGAGACATTCTGAGACGAATCCTAGAGTTTAACGGTTTTTCTTATACATATGTGTGTGACTGCAGATTCATTTTGCCCATCACTCGCGGCATGTGAGATGTGTGATGGGACTATCTTCCTTTTTCACGAGTCTTTCTCACGATTTTAAAATCAAAATTTTTTCGATAATTTTACTTCGTTGAGACATTCTGAGACGAATACTAGAGTTTAACGCTTTTTGCTATACATATATGTGTGTCCTTCCAGAAGATCACTCTCCTTAGGAGCCTAAGGACGATAACTCTCCTCATCAGGCGGATTCATTTAGCCTATCACTCGCAGCATGTGAGATGTTTGATAGCACTATCTTCCTTTTTCACGAGACGATTGCCCGCATTTCAACGCTGATTATCATCATTTGATCCATAACAACCATAACTCCATTACAACGCTTTATCAATGAATAACATGTCAATGGAATTCGTCGTTTATGACAACTGATCGAGATTTCGCGCACGAAAAAATCAACAAACTTTTTTAGCGGTTTTTCATAGAAAACAAAGCTATTGCAATGACTCCAAAAATTTTTAATCAAAATTTTAGAAAATTTTCAATGAGATACGTTTTGAGACATTCTGTGACGAATCCTAGAGTTTAACGCTTTTTCATATATTTGTGTTTTTTTTTTTTTTTTTAATTTAATGGTGAGGCCCCTCCGCCTTTGAGGGGAGATTTATTTAAAAGAAAAAAGTGTGTGTGTGCGCGTGTGTGTGCGCGTGCGTGCATGCGTGAGTGTGTGTGTGTGTGCGCGCATGCGTGTGTGTGTGTGTGTGTGTGTGTGTGTGTGTGTGTGTGTGTGTGTGTGTGTGTGTGTGTGTGTCTAAACGAAAGGATGAGTTCGTTGGCCAACATTTTTGAGCACATTAAATCAGTCAAAATTCAGAAAAATTGCCCAATAAATCATTAAAATTGGCTAGAAATCTTTTTTAACAGGATTTCAGTGAAAGTTTTTTAACGATGATTAGAACATTAAAACAATAATGTAGAAATTTATGCTGATAAATGTATTTGAATTTCATTATTGCCAAAAATGAGATAAAACTGAAAAAAAAAAAAAAAAATCTGAAAATCCAAAATCTTTTTGATTTACCAAATTTTATTAAGTACGCGTTTTTTGGCCATGAATTTGTTTTTTTAACAATTTCTTAGGACTCAAATTTTAATAAAATTTAACATATTATAATACGATAGGTAATTTACGAATATTCGCTCATACGAACATTATTGCATGACTAGAACTTTTTTCATAAATCGGTTGCTCCAAAACTTTTATAATAAAAGTTTTGAAAACATTTTCAATGGAAATCCGTTTTGAGGAATCCTAGAGTTTAATGCTTTATCATGAAGTGTTATATATATATATATATATATATATATATATATATATATATATATATATATATATATATATATATATATATATATATATGCGCGTGTGTGTGTGTGTGTGTAATAATGTATCTTAGGGTTGAGATAAAACTTCCGTTCTTTCGGCAATCAAGCTTTCCAAAGCTTTCGTTCGGCACTTTTTGAGTTGGTACATTAAGAAAAAATTTTGAGATTGAAAATAATAAAAAAATCGGTTGGACTTTTTGATATTGCTTCATGGGGAATTTTAGAGATTAAATACCTACGTACAGAAATTTGCAAGCCATTAATACATTACTGGTACTCAAAATCGGAGAAAGCAGTAGACAAATTTGGTTCTATATAGGTTTTAAGTGAAACGTAGGTTTCAGCAGCGTTTTCTGAAGCGTTGAATGCTACCTGGATGAGGGGAGTCCGTGCTCTTGGGAATAATAAATTGTATAAATAGAAGGTACAATGGAAAGGACCTTGGTCATTAGAAAGAAGGAAGTGATGAATTGCGTACTACGTGCATAAATAATGTAAACTATTAACATTATGGCTTACCTTGTGATGAAAAGTTGGCCGGGTGGTGGTCAGGGTGGTGGTAATTGGGGTGGTGGGGCGGGAAGGCTGTCTGGAGGGACATCGAGTTGAAGGCGTTGAGCTGCTGAGAGTTGAGCTGCTTCCTCAGCCTCGCCCTCCTGTTGCTGAACCAGACCTGAACTCGGGCTTCCGTGAGTTTGGTTCTGGAACATCCAATTCTGCCGTGAAATTTATAGGTAAGTTTTATTGTGCGAGGAAAGGAATATAATTATTTTATCCACAATGCATTGCCTGAGTCATGGATTTCATGAGTAGGAGGCGTCGCCATGACAATTTAGAAAAAATTGTTTGGGAGAATCCACTATCCGTGCCACTGGGTCAGTACCTGATTTGAGGATACCTACACGTTGTTTAGATTAGGTAGGAGTTTATTAAAACTATTAGAGTACCAATGTGACTAAATATGACTTGAATGTGACTTTTAATATATTTTATTTTTACTCATACACAATACAATCATATAGCAAATTTTTGAGGGAAATGAAGCTATTGCAATGGCTCCAAAAATGTAGAAATGAAATTGTTTCAATATATTCTTCATGGACATCCGCTTTGAGGCATTGTGAAACGATTCCCGAAGTTTCAGTTTTTTCTTTTATATATATATATATATATATATATATATATATATATATATATATATATATATATATATATATATTCCAAAGAAAGGATGAGTTCGTTGGCCAGCACTTATTGAGCACAATAAATTGGTCAAAATTAAAATAAAAATGACTAAAAATGGCAAAAAAGGTTAAAAATAGTCAAATTTATATTTTTTGGCAGAATTTCAGTCAAAAAAGTGTAGAAATAATGAAACAGAACATTATAAAAAACAGGCCCTGATAGTTTTGATAACTTTCGATGTGCTATAGAGACCCGCGACGATTTACCGACTCCTGACAACCTCAAGGTGAAAATTATTGAGCAATGGGATTCAAGAAATGAGAAAAGTCGAGATCCAAACGCTTTACTAGCTAAGAGAAGATTTAACCAGAACAAATCGCAAATAAAGAAAAATGAGCATTACAAATTGGAACGGGAAAATGAATTCAGGTTTAAATGCAACAAGTGCAGAAAGAAGGGACACAAAGCTTCGCAGTGTTTCCAGAACCAATCAGCTAAGACATCAGATGAAACATACTTCACCTGGCATAATGAAACAGCCATGAATGTTTCAACATCTTCGTGGTGTCTGGACAGCGGTTGCAGTTCGCACATGTGTGCAGAAAGAGATAAATTTGAATCATTGGAGAACAGTGAATTCCAACAAGTTAACCTCGCAAACAGCTCCTCCACGTGTATTAATGGAAAAGGGCAAGTTAAAGTGTGTGTGAAAGTAGGTAAAGAGATGAAAGACTTGAAGCTTACAAACACTCTATACGTTCCCGGATTGCGATCGAACCTCATGTCGGTTGGTAAAATTACTGATCAAGGTCATCAAGTTATATTCACCAAATCATCAGCTGAAGTTCGAAATAGTGCAGGAAAGCTACTGATGGTTGCCAAGAGGGTAAATGGGCTATATCACACAAGTGAGGTCAAGACGAGCGAACAAGACTCGAAATGTGGCACCAGAGGTTCGGGCACCTGAACGAAACTGATCTCAAGGATTTGTACATGAATAGAAAAGTCAAAGGAATGGACATAACTGGAAGTAAAATTCTGCCTGACTGTACAACATGCGTACAGGGGAAGATGGTCCAGAAACCATTTCCAAAACGATCCAGTAGATCAACTGAGTTATTGGAGATCATCCACACAGATCTATGTGGACCAATGAGGATTAGTTCGAATGGGGGAAGAAAATATTTCCTAACATTTATTGACGATCATTCCCGGTGGTGCGAAGTTAGATTTTTATCGAAAAAATCTGAAGTCCTGGAAGAGTTCAAAAAATTCAAGAACCAGGTCGAAACACAGAAAGGAAGGAAGATAAGATTCGTACAGTCAGACAATGGAAAAGAATACTGTAATAGAGAATTTGATGATTATTTATCCAAATGTGGAATCATTCGAAGACTCACTGTACCACATACGCCTCAACAGAATGGACTCGCAGAGAGGAAAAATAGAAGCCTCGTTGAAACTGCAAGATGTCTTATGATTCAAGGCAAACTCCCACCCTCATTTTGGGCAGACGCAATATTTTGTGCAAACCACATCCGTAATAAATGTCCTTCTAAAGGGATCGACGGAGAAACGCCTTTCAAATTGTGGCATGGCAAGTCACCAAACGTACACTATTTCCGTACATTTGGCAACAAAGTTTATTATTTGGACAAAGCACAAAACAAAGAGAAATTTGCTCCGAAAGCCAAGCCAGCAATTTTTATTGGCTATTCTGAACAGACAAAGGGCTATAGACTATGGTCTAATGAACTGAAAAGGGTAATTGTGTCAAGAGATGTAAAATTCCTACAAGAATTTGGTGACAATAATGATTCTGATCATTTCATTCCTGAAGACCTTTTCACCCCTAAAAATCTGAAATCAGAAGATGAAGAAAGGAGAAAAATAACAATAACAGTCAATCAAAACCCAAACATACCTTCAATTTCAATTAATGAAAATCCGAATATATTACAAAACTACAATAATTCAGAAAACGAACCAAATGAAGAAGAATGGAAACGAAACCGAAAATCATGTCATTTCTGAAAATGTTGAAAGGACTTCACAGTTGAAACGATTCGGGGAAGGGGCAGACCTCGTTTGGATAGGACTGGTAAAGGAAGACCACGCAAAATCTATTGCCAAGTTCCCGCCCCACCTGACCATTCCAATTCGGAGAATGAGGAAGAATTTCAAGACGCTGTTGATATGTCTGAAATGGCAAGTTTCGCAGATTTGACACTAAAACAAGCATTTTATAATTCAGACGCAGCTATGAAATTGGAATACTCTTCGGTAATTGAAAACCAAACTTTTAAAATCGTCCCTCGGCCAAAAGACAAGAACATGATCGGATGTGGAATCATCTTGAAGGAGAAACTGAATGCAGATGGAACCGTTGAAAGAAAAAAGGCCCGATTGGTAGCAAAAGGATACAACCAGAAACAAGGGGAAGATTTCAACGAGACCTATGCACCAGTAGTTCGCATGAGCTCAATTCGGACTCTCATGGCTCTGGCAGTTGAGAAAGACCTTGAAATACATCAACTAGATGTGACGACAGCGTTCTTGAACGGCGACTTGACAGAACGAAACTATATGGAGATCCCTGAAAACTTCGAAGAAACACTACATGAGATCATTGCTGACAGAAACTCTCACAGTTTTGTCAAGCAAGAGGCCAAAAATATGCTTGAAAGTCTAAAGAGAGGAGATAACGTATGTTTATTGCAAAAATCTCTATACGGCTTGAAACAAGCAGGACGGCAATGGTATTTAAAACTCGATAATAGTGTCAAGAAGTTGGGTCTGAAACCATTGAAAACAGATCCATGTGTATACCATGCTCGAAGAGGGGAAGACATCATAGTGCTAGCTATTTACGTAGATGATCTATGGCTGGCATCTGGAAACCCAAGTTTAATCGAGGAGATGAAGAAAATGTTATTGAAAACATTCAAAATGAAATACCTCGGCAAAATCCATTATGGACTTGGTATCGAGTTTGTCCAAGACCTAAACGAGGGGAAGCTATTCATGTCCCAGAAAAAGTATATACAGGACATTCTCAAGCGTTTTGGCATGGAAGACTCGAAACCATTAGCGACGCCACTTGAAGTTGGGTTAAAGCTGAAGAAACCTCAGACATCAAACGCAGCTGAAATGAAAAGATACCCTTTTCAGAGACTGATCGGCTCGTTAATGTACCTGGCGGTTTCCACTCGACCCGACATTGCATACGCAGTGAATTCGCTAAGCCAATTCAATACGTGCTACAACCACGAACATTGGCAAGCAGCGAAGCACATCCTGCGATATCTGAAGGGTACACCGAATCATGGGATTTTGTTCCATAAAACGGGCAAACCACTTCAGGGTTATGCTGACGCAGACTGGGCAAGTTGCGCTGAAGATCGGCGATCCTATTCAGGCTACTTTTTCGAATTCGGAGGAGCAGCAATATCATGGGAAGCCAAGAAGCAGCGGACAGTGGCCTTATCAAGTGTAGAAGCAGAGTATCTAGCTCTGGGAGAAGCAACCAAAGAATCGATCTACCTTCGGAAGTTTCTCAGCGAACTGAATGTACCACCCTCGGAATCAGGGACAACGATCTTCAATGACAACCAGGGTGCACAACAGTTGACCAAAAATTCAACGTACCACTCGCGGACGAAACACATAGATGTTCGACATCATTTCATTCGCGGATGCGTTGAAGAAAAAATTGTTAAATTCCGGTATTTACCAACGGCAGATATGCCTGCCGATATATTTACTAAAGGGTTACCAAGAAAGAAGCATGAAGAATTTACCAGGCAACTTGGAGTTCAAATTGACACGCAATTCGAGGGGAAGTGTAAGACGGCGAATTGAAGCTACTCAATTTATATTATTTGAAGTCAGGACAACGATGTTATGATTAATATGATTAATAATCATATGACCGTTTTACACAAAAATATATTCTCTGTTCAAGCTTTGACGAATGTTGCACTCTGCTAAATAAGTTATTTATTATTTCATATTAAAAATATATACAAAATTATGCTGAAAAATGTACAGAAATTTCATTGATATTTGCTCAAAAATCAATAAGAACTGGAAAAAAAAACGGAAAAATCCCAAATATTTTTTTAATTGGAAAATATATTTAGATCGAATTTTATTGCCATAAACGTAGTAGCCAACAATTTATTTACACTCAGATTGCTCAAATTTCAAAACAATGTACCATACCAAATATAATATGAACATTTACGAAAATTCGCTCATACGATCATGCTGCACTACAGGGACTTTTTGTTGCAGATTCGGAATATAAAAAAATGTCATGGAATAATTACGTGCCAAGTGTGCAAAATTTGGTAACAGGGGTTGGTGATGTTCATTTATTAATATTTCGTTGATACTGTGAAGTACCTAACACTGAAAAATTTAGTTTGTACGCTTTGCGCTCTGTGGAAATGAGCGGGAATATAAGCTGGTCTGACCGTGTTTTTCGGTGATTTTGCAAGTAGGTATTGCAAGTACCAATAAATGAACACGACTTCGTGATTCAGAGTGATATCCCAAAATCATGTATTCAAGTGTGGCAGTTGAATCAAAAACTTGATATTTCACCGTTCGCGCACATTTTGTACGTGACTGCACTCGTTTCTGCGTACTCGAAAATTCAAGTGGTTTGTCATTTTCCATCATTCCATGATGATGTGGTGTCAGCATATTATGACAATGTATTGCAGTCCTTGGAACATGGACGCAATAGTATGTTCCTCGACGGTTCAGTCTCAGGTATAGACTCCTTGTCCTGATCTATTAGGGGATATTGTTATCTACGTCCCTCCTTATGCCACCAGACTTTGCCAACTCTTCTATCTTCTTGCAAAGTCCGACACAAACTCCCTCAGAAACCATCCAATTCACAGAGTACAGGAGGAGTACAACCGATTTTCACATGCTATAGTGAATGGAAGTCAAGGATTTCAATAATGAAATTTTTCTAAAATTTTTATTTAAAAATTTTCCGAGCTATTTCATTAGTTTATTTTCTACAAAAATTCGTAAAAAGAAATGAATTTTGTTACTTTGAGTCAACCCATCTTGGGTATCTCAATTTATAAGTACTCAACCATAAACTGATTTCGCACTTATTAGCGTATAGACCCCAGACCTAGTAAATTTCGTTACCAGCTCAGGAATTGGACCCGGGGCCCCCTGCTTTCGAGCGGCTTCTTATCGCGTATAAGACCACTTGGCCACAGAGGACGACTTTACTCAGTGATACAGGACGAGTAGCCACCAAAATCTCAGTGTAAATACACTCAGGTCTCATCTTGTAAATCTTATGACCACCTATGGAGATTTCCAGAGCTGAGAAGCAACTGCCCCTTACAGAACAGTTGAAAAAATATTACCCGGCGAAACATGGCGGCCTTTTTCGAGTTAGATGACTGCGTTTCTCCACTGTGGAAAAGAACACCGGGACACAGAAGAGCGGTACGAGTATAAGGGCGGAATTCATAGACGGGAATTGAGTCTGAGTGGGCCCCTAAGTGTATCGATAAGGGAATTCATGCACTCTGCGCGATTCATAGACGTGATTTGAAGGCGACCCTGAGGGTGCACTGAGTGTGCAACCCAAATGCACACTCAACAGGATTCATAAACAGAAAATGGCGTTGAGGTGAGTTTCACCCTCAGCTCAACGGTGCAATATCCTGAGTGACGGCAGGAGGTCACTTAAGTGCGTCAACTGATAACTTTCATCATTATTTTCACGTAGGTATAGGCACTGGTAATGTAATAGAGCACACGTGTATCGTTTAATTTGTGCGGAGTTTATTAAAAAACTACGGCACGTATCATTAGGTAGGCTGTACCTAAACGGTAGTTAGGTACATGTGTGATGTGACTAACAGATCCCATTCGAATGTTATACAATCAACAACGAAATATTTCGCAAACTATTCCGATTCGGGAAAGAGACAATCTCGGACAACTGCGATCCTGGAGGAGCCTAAAATAAATGGAAAGGATTTATAACCACCACAGCTGTGGTGGTGGCACAAGTTTGTAGTGCATGGTTTTCCAATTCATCTTGGTTTGTGGAATGGGTTGGTGGTAGGAAGCCCAAGAAACCTCTCGTCTTCTTTTTTGTCCAACAGCCTCATTATACCTGTAACTCTTCTTATTTTCAACTACATATCTGTTCTTCAAAACTAACTGGCGAATCATTGTTTTCTCATTTTCTTACTTCTTTTCCGTAACAACTCTATACATAAACACAAATTATCAGCACCTCAACAAACAAGCAACAAGGGTTCAATTCAGCTGTTGTTGCCCCGATCCAGACGGGAAGACCAATGACTTTCGTATCTGCCTGATAAGGCCTATGTTCTGTCTCCCCAAGGAACAAGGATAATAGCATAAAAAGCAAAAACACAAAGAAAAGAGTAACCTTTGAGAACTGTTATTGTCAGTGAGGAATGTGAGAGGGAATTTTCCCGTCCCTTTTCCCTCAAACCAGGGACACTTTCCCTACAACATAATGTCAGGGGTGCCAACTTGAGCTTAAAATGCATTGAGTAATCTGAGTGTGCCCCTAACTGTTGAGTGAACCACCCCACTCAACTATGAATTTGAACTGGTGACTGGATCCATTTATGTAAGTGCGAGTGAACACACACACTCAGGCTTTGTTTATGAATTCCGCCCTAAGTCAACATTTTCATTCAATTGATGTTTTTTCTGAACAGAGGTCAAACATACTTTTGAGCAAGTTCCTCGCGGGTGTAAACGTCAGGGTATTGCGTCCTCTGAAAAGCTCTCTCCAGCTCTTCCAGCTGCTCCCCCGTGAAAGTCGTCCGTGATCGCCTTTGCTTCCGCTTCAGGGGTATCCCTGGCTCTGACTCCGTGTCGCTCTCGTCCCCCGAACTCGGACCTGGAACATCATGACGCTCTTCATTATTGTAGCCATCTATAACAGTGCAAGATATGTCTAAAGGTAAAATTAAGTTAACGTTTAAGAAGAGTAGATGGAAGGAACTAAATACGACTAACGTTTGTAGTGGAACGTGGAACGTTTACGATATGTTGAACGTAGACGATGCGTTGAACGTTCAACTCTCGTTTAACGCACCAACTCAACGTTCCATGTTCAACGCATCGTTAATTTTCAACATATCGTTAACGTTCCAGGTTATATGTATCGTTGATACGTTGATGTGTTATTTAATTGGCGTCGTCGGGTAACCTCATTAAAACTGGTACATGACCTTGTCGCGGCACGATTCTTTTTATTCTACTAAGGGGAGTGCGCGGTAAGTCCGATCTCAATGAAATATTTACCTACTAGAGTTTATACAATGAAAATGAGTCGCCATGTATTTTGCAGTTCGACAAAACAGGACCTTGGAGCTTAGAAAAGTTAAAAGTTCGAAAAAATTGCTAAATTTGGTGTGAACGGTAGCAATGGTGCTTCCACGATTTTGAACCAATTTCAGTGAAACTCACACCCATGTTTTTTCATCGAAAACATTGGACTGGCCGATAGGGATTTTCCTACATAAGCCCCGAGACTGTTAGAATACTGCGCGTAATATAGGGCTTACGCCATTACTAGAACAAGCATCTCTAAAAAACGCACAACATAATTATCACAAAATTGTGGAATCGGTAGGTCTTCAGAAGAAGTTGACACGTTTGTTTTGAATGTAACCAAGCATTTACTGAAAATCAACTGTTACGTGAATAAGTATAGCGAATTAATTTATATTTTTATAAGGGTAAAATGGTAAAAGGGTATTTATTTACAATGTAAATTCAGGTTGGCATTAGAGTATAATCTAAGCTTGTCAATGTCATCTGTGAACGATCCCTAAATTTGTGGAAAATTATATTGTGGGTTTTTTAGAGTTGCTAGTTGGGGTAAGCCTTATTTCTGGCCTTCCGGGGTATAGGAAGGAAGATAGGAAGGGAGATAGGAAAATCTCTGTATACCAGTCTAATGTTTTTCGATGTGGAAACACTGGAGTAAGTTTCATTGAAACGGTTCAAACACGTGGAAGCAGCACTAGTTCCGTGAACGCCAAATTTAGTCATATTAACACAGAATGTGTTTCAGCCTTGGCATCTCCAATCGAAAACGAAACGTTTATGTGTAAAGAAAATGTGTTGCGTCAATTTCTGATGGTTTTCGCTTACAACCGGTTCGTTGCTGGGGAAATGCTACTTCGTCATTTTTCACCCCACAAAATTCGTTGACAATTCGTTCGAAAGCTCTCGATTTATCCAACCATATGATGTTATCTACTGAGAAGTGCTTGGCCAACAAGCTGAGTTATGAGCATGGTTATTTGAATAATTGTTTACAGACAGGTCATCATTCTCAATATCAATCAATCAGGTCAATTATTGATATTGTGAACATGATTGCAACCGCTTGTTAATTTCTGATGATTTAATTGAGCTGGTGGTGAGTCGTTGCGCTGGTGATAAATAAATAAAACAACTTGACATAGTAGTGATAAGATGGACCGCAAAATCTGAGTCATTCTTATATGTGGGTTTCACGGGTGTGTGTGAAACGCGTGAGCTATGAAAATTTATGTAACGTGAGTATATAAATAGAGGTAACCGGGGGTCCACGGGGCTTGCTCATTTTTGATATAGAAACTACAGCAAATATTTCATTGAGATCGGCCCGGACTTACCGCGCAGTCTCCTTTAAGTGCCAATTTTAATTATGTGATGGTGTAAGAAAACAATAGTAAAGGTTAGTAGTAAATGAAACACCAAGATAAAATTAACGGAGGAAACCCTTCACAAATCCGCTGCATGCCAAGGTGCACAATAATACTATAGTACCTACTACAATCCAGTACTAGTTCTGGACCAGTAAACACGTTTTTCATGAGATTAATTCAAATTCATAAAGCAAAGGGTATGGTAGTGCTGTAGTGAAGTTTAAATCAAGACTCCAGACCGTCAATATAGAATAACAGTTGATTTTTTTAAATATTCAGTCTGCCTCTATTTATTCGTTATAATCATATTGTTATCGCTGTATTGCATCATCTATATTAAGTATTACTCGTTCCCCATCACATAACTTTTTCTTTACCTACCTTATTTGAATGGGTGAGAAGGGCGTACCTTTGTTATTTTTCGCGACTTTTCAGGACGACGAAAAAACTTTCAAAACTCACATTTTCAGATTTTTGTCAGTTGGTTGATAACATGCACCCTTTAATTTCTCATTTCCAGCACATGTGTCTTCTCTTTGACGGCATTTTACTGTAATCTACCGGTAGTTTACAATACCAAAACCGCTTCCTTCTCGTTCGTTATTTTTAACATACGCCCTTATTCTAGACACCCATTCATTTGTCCCACCCATTGTTCGTTCATTGACTATTTATTTGATGTTTAGTGCCGTCGGTGTGTTATTCGCTTTTGTAATTTATATTCTAAATTATTTCTTCCATCAATTTATTATGGGCTATGCCCATGTTATTTTTCAAATGAATAAATAATGAGTAGAAAGAGATCTTAACTTTGAGACTATGGAATTGTGACAAAGCTGTGGGACAGAATGTATGCAGTGAGTGAGAAATCACTTGTTTGCTTTCCAATGACCCACCACACGCTAGACGCCAATGAGGCAAATCGCAACCAACATACCAAAAGGCAGCGTGTTTTCTTAAGAGCAAGAAATTCATGGATGCATTGGAATGTAATTCATCCTTAGAAGAGAGAAATCTTTTGACGGAAAATATCAGCTGTTGTGATCACAATGGATCATTATCTATTATTGGGAAACGATGTGCTTTCCGAAGAACCGCTGTGCCGTCGTCACGAATATTTTCAAAAATTTGAGAGAAGAAAACGTCTTCAGAATCAGGAATGGATTTCGTAAGACGTCCCAAAATAATGAGCGTATTCGCGGGAGGATCTCACTGAATAAGTATAAAGGAAAAAGAGAGGACCTTTTTTGTAGGGGAAAATCAATAATTGAGGTAGAAAGTCCCGCCTGTACCTCCTGCAAATAGGTGAAAACTCACCCCGTCTATAACAGTTACCGTAGCGGGTACTGGTGTAACTCTGAACCCGATAACTCAATCGTGGGTAACCTCCGGGAATGACCGGCCCGGAGGACCGACTATTAGTCCGATCGTCACGTCTGCAGTTCAAATTGTTTGGTGCCCCGCCCTCCCGGTTATTTGACGATGTTGGCGGGCTTTTGTTAGATCCCGGTGCCGCCTTCTCATTGTGATTCCTGCCGACGCCGAGCGCCCCTCCCCCTCCTTCTCACCCTACTTTCTCACCTACCACTTTTCTTTTTTTTTCTTTCTCGATTTTTAACAACGTTTTATCGACAACTTCCTTATCGATCGGTGTCCATTTAAACGGTTGCCCGTCGCGTACCCATCGCAGAGACACCGCGTGTATATGTTATCGGCATTGTGTACATTTGCCTAGCCGTTGTATAGAATACCCGAATGGCGCAGGCACTGTGTAAAATAAATCTCATTTTGTACTTTACCTAGGCATTGTATAGAATGCCTGATCGTGCACTCGGCAAAGTGTCCTTCTGATCAATCCTTACCTGATCTGGGCACCTTAGTTGGACATATAGTTCAGAATGATGTGTGTAGTTTGGTGGTCTGGATGCTCGCAAGCTCGCATCTCAAAAATACATAACATCAAGTAGTCAACCTCTTAGGGCCACATTCACCAACAACATAAACGAGATTAAGTTAGAAAAGATTAAAAAATAACGGAGATTCCAGCTAATCGTCTTTCACCAGACCACTTTACGAGTTTAAACTCCTAACGAGGTGGCTTGAGGTTAATCTCCCAAGCCCCAGCCAGTTACACTTGCCAATCTCAGTTTAGTGATAACAATGATATCGAGCAATATGGCCGCGCACGAACAGCTGATACCTACAGTTTGATTCAAAGTTGAAGTTTATTGTTATTCAAGTTTTTGATGATGAATTCACGCGATTTATCGCTCGGATTAATTTTCGATTCCTCGGATGATGTGTGTAGTTTGGTGGTCTGGATGCTCGCAAGCTCGCATCTCAAAAATACATAACATCAAGTAGTCAACGCCTTAGTAAAACTTCAGATTAGTTGGACATGTAGGTCAGAGCGATGTGTATAGTTCGGTGGTCAGGGTGCTCGCTAGCTCGCTTTTCGAAAATACATAACATCAAGTAGTCAAACCCTTAGTGAAAATTCAGATTAGTTGGGCATATAGGTCGGAATTATGAGTACTGATACTTTGCCTAAATGAATGGTAGGCATTATGTATACTGCCTAGGCATTGTGTACATTGCCTAGCCATTATGTCTAAAGAGAGTTTGAAATGAACGAATTTCATACTTTGACTAAAAAGTGCAGGCATTGTATACAACGACTAGCCATTGTATAAAATACCTGCATTTCATACTTTGCCGGTAATATATACTATTCAAAAAAGTACTCAGTCATGCAGAAATGATTAGTAGAGCAAATTTTCAATGAAAAGTTGTGGATAAAATTAAATTAGATACTTGAATTCTGATCATTGAGGCCAACCATGACCTGAATGAAACTGAGGGTACAGTCGTTTGACGAGATCGCAAAGGAAATGTTAGAACAAGCAGCCGAAATCGAACATTTGGTCAATACGGACATTTTTCACCTAAAAATGGATTTTTTTCCACTTATTTATTAATCGTAGAAATCTGGGAGTGGTTTCAATCGTCTCAGCGCTAAGAATTTATCACAGTAAAAGTGCCTTTTTGTCAAAAAACCGATTTATTAGCATTTTTTGAGCCATTAAATTGTAAAATTGAGCCTTAAATTCTGGAGCTATCGGGCGATAGTGTGGGGGAGCTATGCAAAGTTCAAGATTGAAAAGCTTGAAATCTTGCTAAAAAGATTACTAAACGCTATGCTTGGTAGACATCGTAGATTCCCATTCTCTAAACTGTATGATGAAGCGAAGGCGTTACAATTTATTTATTGCAAATCTTGGCGTGCTTGTAAATTTTTCATGAAAATGTCATTAAGTATAATAGGTTTCAAACAGTTTTCAAATAATAATTTTTTTTTTTTTTCGACTTAGCAGACTTTTTTTTTCAACATTAATTCAGAGGGTTTTGGAGAACGCCATTTGTCAAAACAGACTGTTGTGACACTCTATTCAGAAAAATTAGAATAAAATTGGAAGCTAACTGCATTGTTCCAAGGAATGCTAGAAGTATGATATTTTTCTGTTCTTAAAATATTTCTGCAACTAGTCGAGAAGAATTGAAACAATCTGAACACTGATTGTAATAGAAAAAAAAAGTAATGTAGTGCATTCCGACCGCCGCATCTACGAATTTTTTTCTTGTGCCGTATGTACAAGAGATGGACCTGTTGCTGAGATATAAAATAAGGCTTAGATCTGTAATAGATAGCTAATGGCAAGATGATAGATATAGCTGGTAGATTTTGCTACTGTTTCCATCAAGTAGCAGTTAGTTAGGTGGAGCATGTTCGGATCTTGAACGTAAACATGTGAAGAACTCATGACAACAGAAACGCAATAGCAGCCATTCCACTTTCACCGGCCCCGGAAACTCGTGAAAAAACTCTCGAATCGGCATGATGGAACTAATGGACCGGGCTAACCCCATACGAGCTTTTAGTTCGCAGTCATATCTCATCAGCCTGTCCATCTGCTCGCATCCCTCATCAGGTCGAAGCTTACAAGAGAATCAATCAGCGTTTGACCAACTTGCGTGTGGTACCGTCGTTGACTAATGGCGCGGTCCGCTATCGCTCACTTGCCATATATGCGTGGGGTAGACGTTCCTTGCTACACGATATTCGTGATGATCACAAGCATTATTCCGATGAAGTCACACGCAATTCAGGCATTGAAATGTAGGGTTTTCATTTCAGCAAATTTTCGTAGAAAATGATGTTATTGCAATGGCTCCAAAAATGTTGAAATCAAATTTTTCGAATAATTCCTACATTGAAATCCGTTTTGAGGCATTCTGAAACGATATATATATATATATATATATACATATATATATATATATATATATATATATATATATATATATATATATATGTGAGTGTGTGTGTGTGTGTGTGTGTGTGTGTGTGTGTGTGTGTGTGTGTGTGTGTGCGTGCGTGTGCGTGAGTGTGTGCGCGTACATGCGTCTGTGTGAGTGTGTGGGGTGTCATTCCAGACGGTAACACTCCTTAGGACTTAGATAGAAAATTCCGTTCTTGTGTCAATAAATCAAGTTTCCAAATGAAAGGATGAGTTCGTAGGCTAGCACTTTTTGAGCACATTAAATTGGTCAAATTACAAAAAAGTGCTAGAAACTCATTAAAAATTGCTATTATAATTTCAGTCAAATAAAATTTATCAACAATAAACTAAACATTAAAAAAATTTTACACGAAATTCATCTGAAAAATGTACTTGCATTTCATTAATATTGGATGAAAAATCGATTAAAAAAATTTTTTTTTAAAAGCATTAAAAAAATCTAGATTTTTTTTTACTCACAGAATATTATTTAGAACTAGTATTTTTCCATAAAATTTGTAGAAGTTAACAATTTATTTGATCTCAATGTGCTTAATTTCAAAATAACGTAACATATTATGATGCAATAATTTACGAAAATTCGCTCGAACGATCATGCTGCATGACTAGAGCTTTTTGCTTCCTCATTGTCAGAAGCTTTGGGTTGGTGCGAGAAGTTGAGAAAAATTGTTGTCCTCTAAAATCAGAATTTTTTATATTTGAGATTCATCGTAGTTTACTTCCTACGTTGGTTCAAGTTTCATAAACGTGTTACAGTTGAATCGATGAAATCTGTCAATCCATATATTATATTGATCAATCAATATCAATTGATTTGATTTTTCTACGAAAATTTATATCAATATATTGATTGGATGAGTGGTAACTATTGCGCAACTAAAATTGGTTTACACAGTGATAACTCCGAGACCAATGGAACGATTTTATAACATTTTCAAGGTTCGTGCTAGTTATTTTTTTAATCGTTCGTTAATCCCAACTACCTGTGTATATTTATAGTTACACTTTTGAATGCGAAACAAATGGCTGCTTGCTGTTGGTTTCCATTTTGTTTGTAAATTTGAAATGACAAATTTAAACTTACAGCATAACTTTTGAATACAGTATTATAAAATTATATTAGAAAACTTGAGTTTTCCGTTACACTCTGTGTCTTGGAAAGCCATAGTAAAGACATGAAAATTAAAAAAGAAAAAAGTGGAATACTCCAATAATATCTACCCAATTATTTGAAAAGAGAAAAACTTTAATGTAATAATGAATTGTTTTCTGTTATTATTCCAAGGTGAATGTTGGCATGACTCAAAGATAGATACCAATAATACAGCAGTTTCGGTATATTTTCTTAAACCTCATCCGAAATGAACATATTGTCATTACGTCAACTATACCTGAAGAATTGATTGAAATGGTAAAAAAAGCGTTGTTATTGTGATGTTTGGGGCAGATTTGTTGCATTGAGGGGGCATATCATTAGAGAATGCAACAACAACCTTGCCGTAGGCAAACTTGCAAGCTACGTTGCATATATGAAGAGGCTTCGCAATCTTGCTTGAAAGGTAAGGTAAAGGCTCGCTAGATAAGATAAGGAGTATTGGCATCTATGAAGCTGAGATTCCATTCCAAGGGCACTTCAAGCTCTGGGCCAAACGCCTAGCTGAATGTTTTAACAGTGGTTTCGAAACTGGAATGACGTGATGATACGGGGGAGGAAAAGGATCAAGAAGCCCCTTGAGGCCAACTCCCGGCAACACTTGTAAATCACCGGGGAAAGGGTGGAAGGCGGCTGGGCGTGGTCTGATGTCACATGCATCACTTTGGGGAACCACCGCGAGATCGGTGGTGGGAGAGACATCGTCCCGGTTCGCGGTCCTCGGATGAGTAGGAGGGGGCGAGTCCTATGAGTCCTATCTAGTCAACTTGAAAGGAGAGAGGTGGACTACGGATGGCAATGTCTGGGGGAGAGGCTCAGAACTGCAAGGACTTAAATCCACTCGTCATTAAGGACATCGTGTTGTAACCCTTTCTCACTCACTCCCTCTCTCTGTCTCCCTTCTCACTCCTCTCTCTCTCTCACTCTCTCTCTCTCTCTCTCTCCATCACTCACCCCTCAGTCTCGATCACCCTCTCTCTCCCCTCGCTCAGTACCTCTCCCTCCCTTCCACTACTTTGCTCCCTCTCTTATCTATCTCTCGCTCACTACGACCTCTCCCTCATTCTCCTGGCAGTCTCCCCCTCGATCTATCTCTCTTCTCGCTCACTCCCTCTCCCTCATTCTCCTGGCAGTCTCCCCCTCGATCTATCTCTCTTCTCGCTCACTCCCTCTCCCTCACACTCCCGATTTTTATTTCAGTCTCGCTCATCATCTCTCTCTCTCTCTCACTCCCACTCCCTCTCCCTCACCCCTTACTCCCTCCCATTCTCTCAGTCATCCTCGCTCTTTCTCTTTCCGCTCATAGTAAACCTCCAATGTACGAATATAGAGTGTTTCCTTCAGGTATGATGATTTTAGAAATTCCACAAATTTTGAGACAAGGCTTAGGAGGATCATTAACCTCTCATTTTGGCAAATTTTGTAGAAAATGAAGCTCCCAAAATTTTAAAATAAATTTTTTTTCAAAATTTCCTTCTTTGAAATCTGTTTTGAGGCATTCAGAAACGAATCCCCGAATTTTATATATATATATATATATATATATATTATTCCAGACTATAACTCTTCTTAGGATTGAGATACAAATTCCGTTGTTGTGCCAAAAAATCAAGCTTTCCAAATTAAATTATGGGTTCGTTGGCCAGATCTTTTGAAGCACATTAAATTGCTCAAATTTCAAAAAAATGGACTACGAAAATCATTAAACATTCCTGAAAACGCCTAAAAAGCGTTGAACATAGGGTAAAGGCACCAGTCATTGGCCGACCCCCAGTCATTGGCCACCCAGTTTTATAAGTTAGTTTTTTACAACACAGATGTCTCTTGGATCGTTTTAATTTTTTTTTTTTTTTTCCATCGGAGTGTGTAGTCTAGATGGCATTGGGATGTTGAACGTTATAGTGAAACCTCATAGAAACCCCCCAAACTCATTTCACGTGGTGAAGGTGCAAGAAGAAGGATGAACACCCCTGTTTCTTGTGAAAACGGTAAGCATACCTCAACTCATTCCTAAGGGTTTGATGTGGTGCTTTTCAAATTAGGTGAACTTTTTTGTGTGTTTGCATGATCACTAGTTGATTATTGATCAATTGCTGCCACCAGGACATAAAATTCTCATAAATTGTAGAAAATATAAGGCCGGCCAATAACTGGATGACAAAAAGAGTGATTCCTCCAATCATTGGCCGGGTGGCTAATAACTGGAATGATGCAAATTTTTCCTACCCCAATCATTGGCCAGATGGCCAAAACTGCCAACAGCACTTATTTAAATGGTTCCTATAGGTCCCATTCAAGTTTTATTGCACGAAAATGTGTTTTCCGATCGTAATGAACAAAAGTGTAGAGAAAATTGTAAGATACCAAGGCTCCCTGAATGGTGACTAGCCCTCGTTTCGCCGCATATTATCAAGCGCCTTCTTAGTTCGGGAGATAGCGCATTCGATGCACATGCATGTTCTAGGTTCGAATCCGTGGGACTGCACTATCTTTTTTTCTTGCTATCGCACATTTTAACACTTGCGCCTGTACCGGAGTAGGCCATATAGGTTCAGGGGCGGTCAATGTCATGTTGCATTTGTTAACCATTGGGAAAATATGATTAGGGACGTCTAGAGGTGGTTAGGGATGGGTGGGCCTAACATAATTCGGCTAGGGCTATAACCAATACTAGGATTTTGTGTATTTATATACTACATTAGGTGAATGTTTATATTTTGTCCCGTTTTCTCACATTTTTGGGTAATTTGTTTCACTATCCTCACTCCCGTTTCTGCTAATGACCTTGTGCATAAAGGGGGATACTAATGGTCAAACTAATTCCATTTTTGCTAAACATTTTTTGAATTTCGCACTGCTAAATGGGTTGTTATCCATTATTAATTCATCAGAAAGGACAATCCGACTTTCTTGACAAAGCTGAAATGATGAAATATAGTCATGAAACCAATGAAATCATGACAAACCTGAAATGATGATATTAGTCATTGATATAAACCGACATGCCAGGCCAAATAACAAATTTTCTAGCCTTACTTTTTTCTACTCCCATATGACCTTCATGATGTTTAGCTAATAGATTTTTTCTCTCTGCATAATTAACAGTTATATATATATATATATTAGATGTATATATATCTATATATATATAGATATTAGATGTTTGGTCTCGTCAGTTTTTTTTTTTTTTTTAAAGCGAATAGCACGAGTCAAAAAGTGCGTTCGTTATCCATAGAGTTTGACATTTTGTTCTTCATTTCAGTTTTTCTTTAGAGTTTGATGTTCAGTTTTTCGCTTCAGTAGGCACCTGTAACCTATGCACCTAGTGACTTGGAATTCGGGGCTCCATAGAGCAAGGCCGAACATCATCAGGTGTCTTTGATATATCAGTGAATATAAGGCATATCGCTGGATTGCCTCAGTGCAGCAGCATCTAAGGATGTGTATTGCCCTTGACCCCGACTCTCATATGAAGGTCAACACGCATCCCAGACAAGGTCCAGGGAGGGCCAGGGGTATCTCTCTATGCTATGCCACCTTGTGAGCTCCTGAACACGAATACCCAATGGGCGAGTTGGTGTTTGAAGCCTGGAATACGTCTCTTCTAGGAAGGGTATGAAGACCACCTCATGCAGGGGGTGTCCTGGGAAATAGCGCAAGCGTTCTGCATAACAAAGCCCTTGCAGATTTCGCCGAATTATGAGTGGCTGACTATGCCCAAGCACCTGACGGGAGGCTGTCGGGGTAGCACGGAAGGTCCCAGTAGCCAAACAAAGACCCTTGTTTAATAAAGGTTCCAGCTTACGCAGCAAGGACTTCCTTGATGAGCCATAAACTGCAGATCCATAATCAATTTGGGATCGCACCACTGCATGGAAAATCCTCAAGAGGACATCCCGCTGGGCACCCCAACTATAGTTGGAAAGGGCCTTGAGCAACTGTACACCCCGCATGGCAGCTTGGCCCAAGTACTCACTATGCTGGGTCCACCGCAGCTGGCTGCCAACTATGAGACCGAGGAAACGCTACCAACAGGTACCCTTTTTAAGTCCAATGTTACCAATTCCAATGTTTCAAGAACCAATGTTACCTATTCAGGCCGGAAAAAACTGCACAAGTACCTACCTAGTAAATATAAAGTATTCTTCGTTAATAATAAAAATGTTGGAACGTTAATGAATAAAACCTTTTTCAAATAGATGTGAGATGATTAATTGGATTTCTCATAGTTACAGCCACAAATCATCAGTTCTTATGGAAAGATTACCGACACAGTGGATCAGAAAACAATGAACTTAGGGTGGCCAATGACTGGTGACAAGGTGGCCAATATTAGGAACTCCCGGCCAATGACTGGTGGAAAACAGATTTTTCGAAACTCACTGAAAAAAATACTTGATAGATATTTTATTTGTTTAAAATTGCTATTGTATTACATTGTTTGGATGATTAGCATCCTAAAACCCTAGGAAAGGAACAAATATCTTCAAAAATAAAGCTGGTAAGGTTATAAACATTGCTAAGTGGCCAATGACTGGTGCCCTTACCCTATTTCATTAGCAGAATTTTGGTCAAAAGAACTTCATCAACGATGAGCTCGGACACTAAAAAATCTATTCACATAATTAAGCTGGAAAATTTTCTTAAATTGAATTAATATTTGCTGAAATATTGATTAAACAAGTAAAAATTTCTAAAAATCCGAAATCGTTTTTTAATTGTAGAATATTATTTAGACCAAGATTATTCGCCATAAAATCGGTGGTTAAAGGTTTCTTTGCACTCAACGCGCTCAAATTTCATATCACCGTAACATAGATAATATAAAACTATAATCTACTAAAATTCGGAGGAACTTTCGATCGGAAATTAGTTGCAGAATATGGGGGTGAAGTTTTTCGGATATAACGTGACGCACCCTGTGTATGAAAAGAGTTAAAATCTATGATTCGTTTCATAAGCCTTGAAACGGATTTCAATGAAGACAATTTTCGAAAATTTTGATTTTAAAATTTTTGGAGCCGTTGCGATAGCTTCATTTTCCACGAAAATTTGCTAAAAATACTGAACCATTCATTCCCAAGACGACGTGTCCCATCCAAGTAAACAGAGCCGGACCATTTCCACTGTTCTGCGGTAGGTCTCACGTCTCAAACGATTGGTCACGAGTGGCGAACGAGGTCGATGAAAAGTCATATATCACTCACAAGAGGTTCACAATGGCAGGGCGTAGCCCCTGCCTCGGCCTCCACCCAGACTGCGTCTCTCCCATGTAGCAGCGAAGACCTCCCGGCTTGTTTATTGTAATTGCTACCGTAGAAGCGTTGAAAGGGCTGGCGTTTAGGGATCAAATGCCTTCAAAAGGCCCTTACCGACTCCCAAACTGACGAAGGGCCATAGGATGATTCACTGCTCTGAAAACGTTTTTATAGGGGTTTCACACTCTATCGAACCGGCAGTGATTTAAATTCCTTGGTGAAATCAGTCTTGGTACGGGTGAATCTTCACAAACATAGTTTAACCTCATAATCATCAACTGATTCACAATGTGTGAAAACTGCGTCTTACATCACATAAAGATTTCTTACAGAAATTCCGAAATTCGGAGCATTCATCATCCCCGAGTTCTGCAGCTCAAATACTCATCCTAGCCCTTTTTTCGAGTAAGTCACTTGGAAGCTACCCATTCTGTGATAAATAAGGTACACCTTGTCCCACTACCCATCTATAGTTCATATGAGGAAGAGTATCTTTGGCCTAGTAGCATGCTCCCCATAATCCATTCTCAAGGGTCAATATGCCTTACTCCCAGCTCCAGCTGTCAACCAACATTTTGCCCTAGTCAGCAGATGTGGAAGTTATCTGCGAATTATCCGTGGGTAACTAACATGGCTGAACGTTCTGTCCGAGCTATATTGGTACACATAAATGAACCACTTTTTACTACAAAAGAGCGTGTACCGTATCATTAACCACCGAAGCCAATGTGTTAAATTGTACTTCCAGGTTATGGTCGTTATCAACGCTCTCTTAACGATGAATTCAGACGATACGTATTCAGGAGTGTTCATTAGAGTTGTTCGTTGACTATCACTATTCACTACTATAGGAATATAATAATTTTTCATCTCTTCCTTGTCCTTATCCAAAAATTTACAGGTACCTAGTTATATTTTTCATAATAATCGTTATGATGTTTTTACTCAGTGTTTCGTGCTCACCTTATTCACAACCTCAACTTTTTCTATGATTGACCTTAGCTTGTTTATTGTAATTGCTACCATAGAAGAGTTGAAATGGGATCTAATGCCTTCAAAAGGCCCTTACCGACTCCCAAACTGACGAAGGGCCATTAGGATGATTCACTGCTTTGAAAACGTTTTTATAGGGGTTTCACACTCTATCGAACCGGCAGTAATTTAAATACCTTGGTGATATCATTCTCTTGGTACGGATGCATCTTCACGAACAGAAACCTCATAAATCATCAACTGATTCGCAAGTAGCGTCTTACATTCGATTACATGAGGATTTCTTACAGATATGCCGAGATTCGGAGATTTCATCATCCACAAATGAGTTCTGCAGCTCTAATACTCATTAGAGCTTTTTTTCGGGAAAGTGACTTAGGAAGAAGCTCATTCTCTAACCATTTTGATAAATAAGATACACCTTATTTAAATACCCTTTTGATCGACACAGACAAAACTCCGAGACTAATCGACCGATATTTATGAAATTTTCAAGGATTGTGCGGTTTAGCTCCTAGACGTCGCCTTATAAATTTCATTGCCTTTGGATTAATAGTAGTTTGTGCGCATGCGCAAATGTTAATTTCACATAACGTCGACTTATCAATAATTTCAACTCGTACTTCGTTCTTCAATTAATCCTATACGTCCATGTTACAAAATGTGAGGAAGCTGTACTGCCCACCCAACTATAGAGATGAAAAATTTATTTATACGAGTAAGCAGATGATTTATAAATGATATTAAACTTGGAAAATGGCTTATAAATTAAGTACTACTAAGAAAAAATCACTGAATTAATATAGAAGATAACAGTTATTTTATGTAATTTGTGCTCATGTGCACTAGCGAATCGTGTAAGCAAACAGCAACAGTTGCCAGGTAATTACGGGCCTCTGCCTAGTACCTAGCAATACATTGAAATTTTATAATTTATATTATGCGTATAATTAGATATAAGAATTTTTGTTGAATATTTGTACTTGTTTAAGAAAATTCAATTCAATGAAATAATTAAATAAATAAACTAGGCGGACGATTTTTGAATGTTTACTGTTAGGTACCCATAGGTGAGTTGTCAGTACTAGTACAAATAGTTTCATCTCCCGATTCCAGAGCAAAGCACATGTTTGAAGAGGTTGTGAAGAGTAATTGAGTCCCTGCCTAAGTGATAATGCCGGTTACAATGAATGTGAATGACCGTCTATGCGGAGAAAAACTCGAATTTCATCAAGAAGAAGCCGGAGTTGGAAGGCAATTGAACGGACGAGGGACGAGGAAGCATTCGCAGGCTCTGGCGTCGGAAAGCGTCGGAAGACCACCCGCAAGTAAGAACTTCTTTGGGGCTCCGTTCAAATTAAATGTTGACGACAGTTGATTATGTAATTTGTGAGGAGTCGGAAGGGAAAGAAAGACGTGGATTAGAGTCAATCCTGGAGAACCAGGTAGGTTATTCTCCAGGTAAGAAGTTCCATTACTCCAGACCCTCTTACTTGTCCAGTGCATCGTGATATACCTTGGGGTGTTCATTCCTGCATTATTCGTCTTTTCCCTCGTGATACGGTCATACCAAAAGAGGTAAACATGACCTGTAGCGAACTTTGGTATTTCCTACCGTTTCCACGATGAGTCGTGATGCGAGGTGATTACTATTTAATTGATTCATTCTTTTGGTGCTGTCTTTCGAAAACATCATCAAGGATGTTGGGCTGTAATAAAATGAAAGATTTCTGGATTTTTCGTCACCGCGTGGGGCGATACAAAAAGTTCCAGTCATGCAGTGCGATGAGCAAATTTTCGTACTATATTACAGTAGAGCCCCGATTATCCACGGAATTTTGTGGCAAGGGAACCTTAGATAGTGAAAATCGCTGATAACCCAAATAAAAACTAAAAATGAGGTGAAAACACGAAACAATTATTTCAGCATAAAAACTATGTTTTGTTGTACAAAAAATATAAAACTTTTAAAGTATGTACAGCATAGCAGAAACCTTTTCTCTACATCTAAATCACCAAAATTAAGAACAGTAAACAAAAAACAATGTCAAAGTCAAGGTTCGTAATTAAAAATTATTTTTCGTGGCATTCGCGGGTAACCGGGCTTTACTGTATGTTACATTGTTTCGAAATTTCAGCTCTTTGAGTGCAAAGAAATTGTTATCCTCCAGGTTTATGGCAACAATCGTTCTAAACATTATTCTGTAATTAAAAAAAGAAGATTTCCGCTTTTTTAAAGTTTTTATAAGTTTTTCAGAAAATATGCCTTTTCTTCCCGCTGATTCGGGGTCGCATTTTTGTTCTCCCCGCTAATTCGGGGTCGCATTTTCCTATCAATGGACTATAATTCGCATAACTCAGCTTCTGTTGATGTACAATGGTACAACTTTAAGTTACTAATCTACAGTAAAATGAGAGCTTTCAAACGAATGGTGAACGATTTTTTGATCATGAAAGCTACGGAAGTTCCATTTCCCTAACAACGGCTTGGTTGTACTTGCGGGTTTTATGTAAAGATGCAAACGATATACCATCATGAATTACTTAATGAAAGAATGCGGGAAGCTGTTGTGGATCGAACAACCTCGGTTGATCAAGTACCTACCTAGGTAGTGAAACGTAGGGGAATTTAGGTGAATATTGTACAATGCATATTTTTCTAGGGAAAAATCGCATATGGGCTAGCCCGAGAAGGTAGTGGGGAATTACTTGATTTGTTGATTTCAGTTCGCACTGTTTGCAGTAGGTATCTATCCACATTTCCTTTTCTGGACGTACAATTATGGTCCACGCCATTTCGAACTGTCTAATAAGAGTATCTTTATTCCTAAGAGCGTCTAAAGTTACTTGGCAACTGGATTCGTATAATACGAATTACATTCTCTAACTGAAGGTGTTATATAGCCTACTTACTAATTTAGAAGCGTACAATTAATTTTTATTGTATCCATACAACGAACTTCTCATCCTCTATCCTCAAACTACGCCGCCACTGTTATTCATCATCATGGATTGTTCAAGTGAAGGTAAACCCCATCAACGATGATGGAGTTGGATTTCTTTCAGGAATGAGGATGCGTCCGAAAAATGAAAATCGTGAGGAAACAGTGGCGAGTTACAATCGAAGTGGAGTTTTTAGAACACCGAGTGGGAGAGAGGATATCGGAGGTTATCAATTCCGAACTAGTCGAAATGGCGTTCGGACTGGGAGTTCAGAACTAAGAGTTCTGAACGGTTCACAGCCCCTCCATTTGCAGTTCGATTCCGTACTAGATGAATTCCGAACTGGTTTAGAACTACGAGTCCGAACGAACCTAAATACTCCCTATTGTTTACTTCATAAGAATTGCGAATGCACGATCATTCCCCTGCTGGCCTCCTTGCCACCAACGCTCGCTCACTGTTGATCTTCTCTAAATGTTGGGCTTCCCTAGTAAAAGTTTTTGGGACATGTGAGGTCTGCTGGCACCACAAAGTTTATTTTTTTAATAACAGAAAGAGTCAGAGCTCCGAGTGTGGATGTGTCGTCGGGTCGGTCACTGGCTAATTACAAAGGTTACCTCCGCCGGCTAATAATATTTCCTGGAACATTGATTGTCGCCGTAATGTTCGGCTCTGGGGAGTAGGTAGCTATTAAAAGGGGCGCTAAAACATCCGAAGGCGGGGAAACTTGAAGGGGAAAACGGTGTCATTGTCGCCGCAAAAGGGGAGAAGAAGAGTTTTCGAGTTTAATAACAAAAAGTATAACTAATGACTGTGTTCTTAGAAAAAATAAACGCTACCGGGTTCCTTTTAAAAGGGTGTTCAGTTCGAAGAGGCTGCGGAAAAAATGGCAGAAGATGAGGTTGAGAAAATAGTGATTATGCCCGCAAAAGCTGCCAGAGCCGTTTTAGCTAAAGGTTTTCAGTTTCTAGGGAGCGTTTCGGCTAATGAAATTGGCGAGTCGAGAAGTGATTTTACCTAATAAGACGGGCTCAGGGTTATCCCACAGACGATAGAATTTGTATAGGTAATACTTGCGTATTACGGTGGTGTCTGGATGATAATAGTGATTTAATATTAGTGGGCATTCACAGTTAATACAATGCTGAAAACAAGCGGACAATTTTTCCTGAAATCCGAATTTTCTAATCTCTATACTCTTTAAAGGATTAGGATTATTAACTTGTTAGTAAGTGACTTAGTTGATGTGAATAGTCTAAATTATTGGTTTTACAGTATGTACCGAAAGTTTGTATTCATGCACGAGGTTGACAAAGTCGTCGCCAGTCAAAATCAAAGTTTCCACTTTCAGATCATATTTGGGTTCCATGAGCGTCGCTTAGTTTTTCGATTAAATAAAACTTATTAAAATAAAAGTCTTCAGCATCCAAGGTGGTAGGTGAAGGTTTCAAATCGATTATATTCACTTGGAATAACCTTCTCTGGGTAACTCCGTGCCCACACTTGAACGCACCAAATAAAAAACTACTGTGCAGAACGCCTAAGGACACCATTCCTCCGAAATCTGATATTTAGTTTCCCCTTCTTCTGATCATCTTGGTTTGGACTAAAATGATTCTCCCGAAGGTTTTAACGAATACTATTCTCAACTTTTGAATCTCAATTTTCAATTCCTATCTCTTCTTATCAGAAAATGGACATTGAAAACCAATATCCAGTAACTCCAATATGAGTAACGGTTTGTCAAGTCTCGAAACTAGAAGCATTCTATACTGAATTTAATATAGAATTAGAATTGTCAACCTTTTTATTTTGCAAACCTGTTCTTCAATTTTCGGTAGCAATTTCCATAATTTGAAACAAACAGTGAGTGTTTATTTAAAAATGGCCTGAAACATAAAAGGCGAGTGAAATACTGTCATTTGTACCTTCCTAGTTTCTAAATATAACATGAAATTGAATATTCCGTGGGTTTTAAAAAAATTAATGCAAAATGATCATCCATTAGACCAAAATCACCTTATTATTAAATCATTCACTTCATCAATGAATCGATTGATTTGTCCTCAAAATGATTTTTTTCTTCTCTATTTATCTTATTATTTCTATTAGTTTCCGCTATTAGTTAGGGTAATAGAACTGCAATATTCATTACTATCGATTTTCGTGGTTTCAGAATTTTTTCCACCAAAACCCCCAGGATCGAAACACTGTGCGTCGGTCGGCGGCATTCCCTAGTTCCGGAAATCCCTGAAAATTGATGCACCATATCTCTTCTTTATTCGACTGTCAGTAAACATATTTGTCTTTCTTTCAAGTCATACATATAGCCCGTTTCACCAATCGTTGAGTGTTTGAGAGACATCTACCAAAATAGACCGATCTACGTCACTAAGTGTGTGATAAACACCTAAACATACTACATAAAGACCCTACAAACACTGCACTACACACAGACTGCAACAAAAACGTAGTGTGTGAAAAGGTTACCTACCAAAATAGCCAAAAGAGCCTTCCTATATGAATGGATTAGAAGGTACTGAGATGCGTGCACCAATGGCAGAATTATAGCCTACTATAAAATATGAATTCACGAAATTTCGTGTGTGGTACCCCTATCAAACATTAAGGTCTAGCAGTAAATAATTGTGTTTGTGAGACATTTCATGGAAATCGACTTGATAAACCATGTAAAAGGACAGTTGCCCACAAGGGGGACTCCACCAAGGTGGGGGGGGGGGGGGGGGGGTGCACCCTACCAAAGCTCAAATTTTAAATGTAAATTAAGAAAATTGTTATTGCAAATTTGTGTTGTACTCACCGAGGATGCCGTCTATGGAGTGGTTCTTCCTAGGGTCGGAGTCGTCCCGCCTGCCACCTCGCAGGAGGCGAGATATCGAGCTCACGGAAGGGGCGGAGTTCTTGTCGCAAACGCCATCCTGAGAAATCATATTGAAAACAGCTTTAAATTTGGCCACCTTGGATACTCATTAACAGATATGTATTTAGAAATCATGTGTGGTAGGTCGCTAATCTCACTATACGAGACCTTCTCGAACGATCAAGTTTGTCCCCCACCCCGGCAACTACTTGGAACCGTTCCCTACAAGAAGAACTGTGAGTTCTTCAATTCCGTTCAACGCGGAGCAGCTCATGAGTCACAAATGAAAAGTCACGTTTACGTTTCTAAACTGTTATGTGATCGTGTTATGACCACCAAACTATACACTTCATTCTGATCTACATATCCAACTAATCTGCATTTTTACTAAGGGATTGACTACTTGATGTTATGTATTTTTGAGATGCGAGCTTGCGAGCATCCAGACCACCAAACTATACACTTCATTCTGAACTACGTGGAATTGAAGAACTCACAGTTCTTCTTGTAGGGAACGGTTCCAAGTAGTTGCCAGGGTGGGGGACAAACTTGATCGGTCGAGAAGGTCTCGTTCTCACTATCCCTACAAAGTGTTGTGGTGTATGAAACCATTCTGATTACCTAAGAGACTGTAACATTTTCTTTCAAAGTTTCGAAAAAAAGTAGATGATGAATTTTCAAGATCAATGAACTCTGAGACGCAATCGCAGCTGCTTTTCCCTTCCGTGGAAATAGTGAGGACTTGAGGTGATTGTAAGCTTACCAAAATCTTGGATAGAAATCTAAAGATCGAAGGAGAAGGTGGATGGGTCTACGTTCTTTTGAGGATACGAAATAAACTTGGTAGGTACTCCTCATTCCGTCCCTAGCCTGTCATGTCAGAATTACATATCAACATAAAGTTCGATCTTGGGAATTTTTTTAGGACTCGAATAAAAAAAAAATTTTTTTTAATGTAATCCTTTTTGGGACTGCTGGGTGGATATTCCAAGGTACGAAGCCACCTTACATAGCACAAGGTGCTATTTAATCATCATGAATTGCCCATAGCAGAACACGGGTACGAAGTTGTTAATTTGATAAAAGTTGATTGGTCCTATTACTTATATGCATTGGCTATCTGTTAATTATAACTATGTTTAAATGCAATCTGATCCTTGATTAAAAAGTGTGTAATATTCCTAGGGTGGTACATAAAATAAATTAATAAAAAATTAATAAGACATAAAAAGAAACTCACAGGCGGGCTTACCTTGATGAGCCTGTCCCGGATTTCCCAGCTGAAGATACCGGGGCTGTCTCTCTTGTACTGTTCTATTCTTCTTTCTACGTCGGGGGTCGCCACGCGGGGCTTGCTGCCCCCAATGACTCCTGGTCGGATTGACCCAGTCTCCTGATATCTGCAACAAAAATCATAAGAAAACCGTTGATGCGATATGATGCCGTTTTTTGAGCTGAATTGTGGATACAGCAGAGTTGATCAAAATTTAGTTGTTATTTTGGAGCTGTTGGGAATCTGTTGGACGCGGTGGCAACATACATTTTTGCGGTCCTATAAGCCAAGGAGCAGGATAAACCCTAATACCAGGGGAAAGGCCAAAATGGTCAATGGGAAAAAAAAAAAAAAAAAAAAAAAAAAAAAAAAAAAGAAGAAGAAGCGAACTACCCTGAAGTAATACTAAATAACTGGGGTAGTTCTGGGGTAGTTTTCTATGAGAAGAGAGATTGTTGGTTTTTAGTTGGTAAGCACAAAAAGAGAGACCCCGGACACTGTTGAGGAATACAGACACTCCACTTCGTTCATAAAGAATTTTCCCCACTCAAAAAAAAAAAAAAAAATCTGCAGTTGATATAGGTAATTGATAAACCGGCCCTAAGTGGAACAAATCTAACTATTCCAGTGAATTCCTACCATGAAAAATTTCTTAACAAATTTGAGTTTTCCAGTGGATGCTGTCATCAGTACAACTTATTTCACTATTATAGCGTAAACTCACCTGTTGAGAATCTTGGAGACGCAGCCGTGAGACACGCGGAGCTGCCTGGAGATCACACAGGGACGGACTCCAGCAGCAGCCATTTCAACAATTTTCAAGCGAATGTGGTTCGGAAGAGGACGACCGTTGATGAAGACTCCTCCGAGCTGATTGACTCTCCCCTGACCTGTGAACGCCCCGCCTGACGTAAGCAGGTGTAAAAATAAACAAAATCAACCTAAGGCGTCCGAACATTTTTGATCAATATATAAGTATGCATGTACGTCCAGAGTAAATATTTGTCATATATACAGAACATCGAGTCAGATACTTTCCACAAAAAAAAGGAAAAAAAAAAATAGTGTGAACTAGTCAGTTTTCTAATGCAATAATTAAACAACATCTTCATTGCACATCGCAAGTGTGCATTTACTACTTGAAACCTCGTAGTGTAGATAAATTAATAAATAATACTAAGCTATTTTTATTTATTTGAGTTAACCCATTAGGGAATCTCAATTTGTGAATTTAGTCACCAACTACCTAAATCTCGCACTAATCGCTTGTAATAAGATCCCCGACCTGGTAAGTTTCGTTACCAGCCCGGTAATAATCGAACCCTCCTAGATTCTCTCCTAAGACCGCGACCGAGACCATTCGGCCCCAGAAGACGACGTTAATAATGGGTCAATAAAATAAATTTGTTTTTCAATCTTGTTGTTTTCTTTAAGGATCTCAAAAATGACAAAACTGCACACTGCGCACGTGCACAATTGACATAAACTTTGCTATTTTAAATGGGAACTCCAATTTTTATTGCAGAATTGATTTCTACATGACATTTCATAAAGTCCCATCACCCGATTTTTCAGGTGTGCACAAACGGGCGCCATTCCGCTCCAAAAGTGCGCAAAATAACAAAGTTGATGTCAATTGTGCACGTGCGCATTGCGCAATTTTGTAATTTTTGAGGTCCTTACAAAATTTGTCAAATTTGTCAGAAAATTAGTAAAGGTATAGTAACATTTTTGATATATATATATACACCTCAAAAGAATTAAGGGATCACTTTTTCTTGTGGACGTCAAAGACCCCAGATCAGTCGGACGAAATTCATATTATATCTCATGATTAGGTACCTAATGGGGATGGGATGCACCATTCTTTTCGTTATTTCTTAAATACTGAGAAAGACCAGCGATATCAAGCTCCGACTTGGCCCAAAACAGAATGGAATCTGGGAATATTTCTCAAGAGAAGTAACCCCCTCCCTCTCTAATGTTTTCCCCACAATTTTTGAGATATCGAAGTGAAACTTGGAAAGCGTTTTTGGGGTGCCTGTTACTAAGTTTTGAGCAAATAAAAATCAAGGAAAAAAATTAAATTTTTTGGACTACCCAGTGGGGGACCTCTCTGACCCCTCCCCCCCTCCCTCGGTTTTTGGATTCTTGAAAAAAAATTTTCCATTTTTTGCCGAGTGACGCCTCATTTCAAAGATTTTTTAGTGCTGAACACGATGGTGAAGCCAAAATTTCGATAGTTTATTCCGTTCTCGGATTAGAGCTGAAAACCATGAAGAAGCGCGATTCATTCTGTTTTGGCTCAAGTCGGAGCTTGATATCGCTGGTCTTTCTCAGTATTTAAGAAATAACGAAAAGAATAGGGTGCATCCCATCTCCATTAGGTACCTAATCATGAGATATAATATGAATTTCGTCCGACTGATCTGGGGTCTTTGACGTCCACAAGAAAAAGTGATCCCTTAATTCTTTTGAGGTGGGTATATATATATATATATATATATATATATATATATATATATATATTTTTTTTTAATCGGACGACTAAGGCTTAGGGAAATAGTGTTTGATGGAATTTGCGTTTGCACATGCGCTGTGTCCGGAGCATTGATGTGGTAACAATGAAATTGTCAAGATATCATCTTCAGCCTAACCCGCATATTCCCTGCAATTTTCATCAAAATTTTATGGAATGTCTAGATATCCAGCTTGGTACAGTGCACTGAGGGTAAACTGGCAAAAACACAACACTCACCCACACATAGACAGACAGTTTTTTGTGCATGCGTTAATGCCCACTTTTTACCATGTTTGGCACATTTGGCAAATTTTTATTTCGGTGGAAAACAATTTTTTTTTTTTTTTTTTTGCCTTTCTCACAAAATCAGCAAAAATAATATTAATTTCATTATGATGATTCAAAAAATATATTCTATATACATGCATCAACGTTGCCCAATGTCTTGGGACAATATCTTCAACCAAGAACTTGTAGTTTTCAATGTATTCCGTGTTCACTTGGTGATTGTTTCGCGCTGCCACGAGTGATTTGTGCCGAGGAATTCATTGGCGTCCGACCTTGGGCGGGCGAAGCATGTACAAAAAGGTTTGAGTCGATTATGACCTCACGGGTTTTATGATCCGCTTGAGATGATTAACAACTAATAAACTATTAGTGAACAATAACTGTCAGACACTGTCAAACCGAGCCCCCTTCTCGATAGCCGAGATGGATGGAAGGCTGATGACGATGTGCATCTCGCACTCACACGCCCAGTTTCTCCGACTGTCTGCCTTCTACCTGGAAGGTCTCCCTTGCTGTCAACCTCAACAGAAACCATTCACAAGGTCATGGCTGCCTCAAATACTCCAATTCAACAGCCCGAAAATACTTCTGTATTTTACAGAGTTTCTACAGGACATTATGAGCAACCAAAGGTCCTCAAAATGGTGACGGACCACCCAATCAGGCTAGACAGTTTCAAACCTTATTGAGCTTTGTTTTTACAATATTACAATTTAAAATAAACCTAGAAGGTGTTCCTCACTCCAACACAGAAGAAACTATACTCCGAGAACTATGAGAATGGGACCAAGAATTCCCCTTCCTTTTTACCTATCGCAGTGTGTGACCTCTTCTTGGTCATTTTTCATAAGTACCAACTTTTACCGAATTTTTGAAGAAAATTAAGCTATTGCTCTCGCCTCAAAATTTGTAGAATGTGAATTTTTGAAAAAAATTATATGCAGAAATCCGTTTCACGCTATTCTGAATCATATTCTGAAGTTTAACGCATTTTTTTTTTTATGTATGTATGTATGTACCTATATATGTATATATGTATTGGGTTGCTGGGGTAGGGTAACTGTCGGTGTTTTTATCTCTTCGGAGCTCCTTCATATCCCTACCCAAGTCATGGTCATGCGTCCCCGTCGCGCAACCCGGGCACCCTCTGGGTGAACAGAGGGTGGCAAAATGACCCGCTGGCGATAAGGGGGGAGGCTCATGCCAATGGGCCTCCTGTCCCTTACTAATGCTTCCCCCGTTATGGAGACAAACAAACACGAGCCTCATAACCCCCACGTGCCCATTGGCACGCGGGGTTCTAGGGGAGGCGCTCGGGGGCGCCCCAGGCAGGGGCGTCGGCCATCCTCTCCCTCTTCTTCATCATCATCCTATCCCTCTTCCTCGTCCACAGCCCCAATTAATGCCCACCATTGTGCCCATTGTGGGAGAGCCTTTAGCTCCAAGCGGCCTTGGGGCCCACGTCTGGCAGAAGCATCCTGTAGAGGCCAACGCAGCAATTAGTATAGAGCGAGACCGGCCCAGGTATGCTTCTGAGGATTTGCGGCGAATGGCAGCAGAGGAGGCAGAGGCTGTGCGCAATGGGGTACGCCGAATCAATGTTTATTTGCAGCAACGTTTTCCCATGCGCACGCTTTCTGCCATTCAATCTCTTCGCCTGAGGCCCCATTACAAGCAGCTTGTCCAGGATGCAATCCTGGCAAATAGCAGTGGGGCCTCTCCCGCATCTCCGGCAGACGTGGGACAACAGCCCGCCGTTCAGCAATCCTCCCCCGTGACCTCCGGTCTTCTTTCAGACTTGAAGACTGAAGTATTGAGGCTCGGGGAGCAGGTAGGCAGTATTGTTGGTTATGAGAGTGCCTACCTGCAGGATCTGGCGAGGCGGGCTGTTGAGGGGCCAAATGGCTTGGAGGACGAGGTCGCGGCCTATGTGCAGAGGATCTTCCCGCAGGTTGAGGAAGCGACCGTGGCGAGGCACCAGGGAGAAGTTCCCCCTAATGTGGTGCCTCGTGGAGGTCGCAGAGCAGCTAAGCAAGCGAGGAGGCGGGAATATCAGCGTGTCCAGAGATTGTGGAGGAAGCATCCGGCTCGTGCAGCTGCGGAGGTACTGGAGGGAGCTGGGGAAGAACAAGTAATGCCCCCCCTCCAGGAGTTTGTGGATTACTGGGAGCCACTTATGAGTGCTCCCAGCCACAACTCTGGTGAGCCAGTGGTACCCCCAGCTTCCACCAGGGACTCCTTACGCAGCATCATGTGCACACCGGTGCTTCATGACGAGGCATATAAGTGCCGTGTCAAAAACTCCACTTCTGCTGGACCCGATGGTATTTCCGCCCGACGCTGGAATCAAGCTCCAAAGAATGTTAGGCTGCTCATCCTCAACCTGTTGCTACTTTCTGGAAGACCCCCGAAAGCGTTGACCCGTGCCCGGACAGTTTTCATCCCAAAGAAAGGGGGAAGTGGGCCTGGAGGCTACCGTCCAATTTCTATTTCGTCGGTGGTCTTCCGCCACTTCCAAAAGGTTCTGGCATCTCGCCTCCAAGTGGCTGGTGTCATAGGTGACGTCCAGAGAGCATTTCGGCCAGCGGATGGCACAGCGGAGAATCTAACAGTTCTCCAAACTGTCATTTCGCTGGCCCGTATCAAGAAACGGCAGCTCCATCTTGCCGCTCTGGACGTCGCCAAGGCCTTTGACACAGTTAGCCACTTTGCCCTGACCGATTGTCTTCGTGGTGTCGGGGCACCTGCTCGTTTAATTGAGTATGTTGCCTGTCTGTACCACGAAGGCGTGACGGTCCTCGAGGTACGAGGTGAGATGTCAGGGGATGTTGTTATTGGGCGCGGGGTACGCCAGGGGGATCCTCTGTCGCCACTCCTCTTCAACCTGGTCGTGGATACGGCCTTGGGTAAGCTGCCAGCTGAAATAGGGTTTGATCTCGCCCCTGGGGTGCGAGTAGGTGCATTGGCTTTTGCTGATGATGTCATCCTACTCGCAGAAACCCGCGAGGGCTTGCAGATCTCCCTCAACGCATTTGCTGAGCAGCTAGCCAGGTGTGGTTTGGTGGTCAACCCAGCTAAGTGTGGGTCGGTCTCCTTGGTCCCGTCGGGTCGCCAGCATAAGGTGAAAGTAGTGGATGAGGAGTGTTTTGTCTTAGGACAAACTTCCATCCCTGCCCGATCCGTGTTGGAGGTCTGGCGGTACCTTGGGGTCGACTTCATGGGTGTGGCCACTATAGCCGCAAGCCGTGTGGACCTTGGTGGAGCATTAGCTCGTGTCACCAAGGCTCCATTGAAGCCACAGCAGAAGCTGCGCCTCCTTCGCACGTACTTACTGCCAAAGCTAACCTATGGGCTGGTCTTTGGCAGGCTTACTGCGGGGAGGCTGCTTGAGTTAGATCGTGAAGTTCGCTCTGCTGTGCGCTCTTGGCTAGGCTTTCCACCTGGTGTCCCAAGTGCTTACATCCACGCACCGGTCAAGGCCGGTGGGCTCGGTATTGTCTCTCTTTCTGCCAGCATCCCATCTTTACGCCGCCAGCGCCTGCTTGCCCTTAGGGGCTCGAGCTGGGAGGTCGCCCGCACTGCTGCTGACCTGGACTTTGTCCGGCAGCAGTTGTTGTGGTGCGATCGAGCAACACCAACTGCTCCAAAACCCAGCTCATCTGCTGAGTTCGCTGCTGCACTGCATGAGTCAGTAGATGGTAAAGAACTCCGACAGTGCTCTGAATCCCCCATTTCTACCCAGTGGGTGGAATGGGCTTCAGAGGGCATTGGGGCCCGCGACTATCGCCATTTTCACGCCGTCCGGGTGGCTACGTTAGCCACCTCGGTGAGGTGTTCGAGGAGTAGTCGCGGGACTGTAGATACCCTTTGCCGTGCCTGTCGGGGTAAAAATGAGAATCTTTATCATGTGGTGCAGCAGTGTCCTCGTACTCATGGTGGCCGCATATTACGTCACGATGCGGTTGCCAAGCAGATAGCAGGTGCTTTGTCATCTAGCGGTTGGGATGTCGAAAGGGAGAGACTATACCACATGCCGAGTGACCGGGGCAAGAAGCCAGATATCGTTGCAATCAAGCCCGATGGGTCTGCCATAATCCTGGATGTCCAAGTTGTCAGTGGCAGCGTGGACATGGAGCAGACCTGGCGGGCTAAGAAAAGTAAATATGATAGGAATGATCTGCGGCAAGCGATATCTGAGCTAAAAGGAGTTGCAGCCAATAACATCAAGGTCATGGCCGCGACCGTTTCATAGCGCGGGGTGTGGTGCGGGAAAAGTGCCACGGAGCTTCTCGAGTTGGGCATCTCGGCAGGAGTTCTCCGGGGTATCACCACCCGCGTCCTTCGGGGCTCTTATCTTAATTGGTGGTCATTTTATAGGGGCACTTCCTTTCATCCCATTCTTCCTCCTCGTCCTGCAACTTCCCTTATCCCTAGAGCCGGCGTCGGGTAAACCTGGGCGTCCTCCCCACTTTTTTATTTTATTTGTTTATTTTTCAATTTAATGGTGTGCCCCCTCCGCCTTTGAGGGGAGTTTTGTAAAAAAAAAAAAAAAAAAAAAAAAAAAAAAAAAAAAAAAAAAAAAAAAAAAAAAAAAAAAAAAATATGTATGTATGTATGTATGTATGTATGTATGTATGTGTCATTCCAGACGATAACTGTCCGTAGAATTGTGCTAGAAACTTCAAACAAATTTTAAAATGTTAAGGACACAAAACGAAAGTTCAAGTTCGTTGGCCAGCATGATCGGATTACATCTTCGGGTTGAAATTTTCAAAAATGTAGTCAAAAATTTCAAAATAGCCTGTTTTTTGCGATTTGTTGTGCGAAATAATTTTTCAGCATACTAACATGTGGTATATTCGGAATCAGCGTAAAATTTCCTATAAGAATATGTACCTATCAAGTTTTCAAAAATTTCAAAGTTGAAAAATCAGTCAAAAATCGAAATAATGCCGTTCGCTAGTTGTAAATTTCTCTACACGATCAATAGCGACTGAAATGTCGAAGATTTCTTCAAAAATTCGCTCATGGGGTCATGCTGCATGACTGGACTTTTTTTTTTTTTTCATTTTCTCTGGTCCCAATCTCGTTACGTCGTATTTGCTTGCCGTCACTGACCTACTACCAGCTCCCATCTTCCCTCGTTATTTTACTTCCGAGTCTACCTAAAGGTAGCGGAAAGATTGTTTTCACTTTCGGGGAGAAAAAATTTTTCGGTCTCCAAAATCAAAATTTCCACTCGCATTTCACGGTCCATCTGTGTGTGTCGGTCGTGTGTCCGCAAATCCTTGTAACAAGCTAATTTTCCACAGTTTTCATCCGATTTGGATGAAATTTTCAGAGGATGTGCGGGCTAGGGGGTAGACGGTCCCCTATCAGTTTCATCTTTCTTGACTAAATACCTCACACTGCGCATGCGCAAACGTAAATTCTACCAAGCATTGTTTTCTCACGCCCTAGACGTCCAATCTCGCTCAAATTTGGATGAAAGGTGGGGAATGACAATTTCATCATCTTATATCAATTTCAACATGATTGTATCATTAATAGCTACTGCGCAGCGCCAATATGAAATCTTTGCAACAAGCTAATTTTTCATAGTTTTCATCCGATCTGGATGAAATTTTCAGGGAATGTACGCGCTAGGGGGTAAACGGTCCCTTGTCAGTTTTATTGTTGCCAATACTTCACTCTGCGCATGCGCAAACGTAAATTCCATTATGCTCCATTTTTTCACGCCCTGGTCGTCCGATCTCGCTCGGATGATAGTTGGGGGTTGACGATTTGATTATCCCATATCAATTTCGACATGACTGTATCATTAATAGCTACTGCGCATGCGCCTATGTGAAAATCTTGTAACGACCTTAATTTTCACTTTTTATCCGATTTCGATGAAATTCTCAGAGAATGCGCGGGTTAGGTTGTAGATGGTCCCCTATCAGTTTCACTGTTGCCAAATCAATACTCCATTCTACACATGCGCAAACGTAAATTCCATCATGCTCCATTTTATCACACTCTAATCGTTCGATTTAGCTTACCTATTTCATTGTTTTCAACTCATCAGTTCATTCTGGGCTTGCACCAACGTAAATTACATTGAGTACCGTCAACTCATACAACTTTGTGCCACTTTTTTGGTTTTTGGAGCGTCAGAACTTTATTTGTCGTCGTATCTCGTTGAAATGTTTACCCAAGATACTTACACATCTCAGTGATCAAATGTCGCTAAGGAAAAAATTCCATTTGTTCAGCGAATAGAATGGGAACTATTTATTCGTGGCACATTCATTACCCCAGGAAGGTGCAACTTTGAGCCACCATCTTTTTTAGCCTATAATGAAATGAAAAACCTAATGTGGCTCATTGTGGCGGTCTGAATCTTGTTAATCAGCATGTTGACTTTGCAACGTAATACAAAAAAAATTTGCCCTCGGAATTTTTAGCGTTTTTTCGATTTTTTAAACAAGGTGAATATAAAAATCAATGCAAGGCAACTTTCTGTTCGTTTTTATTATAAAATCTTAACAATTCATACAAAAATATCCCAACAAATCTTCAACTCGTCCAGCCACCTTTCTCCGATTCTGAGCACCCATTTTCTGTAAAAATACAACGAGAAAGCATTAAATTTTATTGCAGAAATAATAAAAAAACGGTGGCACAAAGTTGTACCCCTAAGTTCCCATTTCTAACATATCTGGTCATATCGTAGAAACAAACAAACTTCTGATAACACCAAATACTGTAATTGGTAGCTGACAGTATAGGGATAAAAATATGAACTTACCAGACTATTCAGAAATCCGCAGCATACTCATCCAAAGGAGACTCCCAGCACAAACTGAACAACTCTCTTTTAGTGGACTAGAGAAAGAGCTACCTTGCCGGCACTGAAATCCACAGGGAAGACTTGTGGAAGCTTCGGCATCCTCTTCTACCATCCCGCTGCTCGTGGGAATTTTTTCGAACTAATAACTTCAAGTTTGTTACCGTTAGAGAGCATAAGGTTCAAAAAACGAGATTGGCACAATGTTGAACGGGGTGCACAAAGTTGTATGAGTTGACGGTATCATTTTTTCGTTTCTTAATTGACCAATTACGACATATCACGCTACTTTTTGATTTAAAACTTTAAATGGTCAGTACATTCATGATAGGTAAATGAAGTTCAACCTAGTTCAACCAAGTCTAGTTCATACAGACTAATTATCACCTACTCTCTTCTAATATCTAATGGCAACAAAAACTTTGTTTAGCAAAATATTGTTCAGAAATTATAAACTCGTAAACGAGTACTACTATCTGCTTTACAAGCAGATACCATGTTACATGGATATGTCTTTGATTGGGGATTTCATAACGGTTGTCCTCGAGAGTTGTAAAAAAATCCTTTAACTTTGGACTGTAGGCGACGAAATGTAGGATAAAGAATTTATTCTATTATTCTTGGAGACACAATAAGCATACTATACATAGGTACTAATAAAGTTATTTCTCCAATACAGGCGCTATCATTTTTATGTTCATGATAGCCTGATTTTTTTATTAATAAATGAAATTATATCATTTATCGTTTCGTTCTCTCACTGAGGACATCTTCAGATCTTGCTTTATTGACATTGAGTTGACTTGGTGAGCCACTGTTTTATTTGACAAATCCGTTATATTCGGATGTTTATAAATTTTTTCCTGGACCCACCAAGACACAATTTCATTTATTTTCCCTGGGCCGCATCCCGACTAATTCCAACAAAACAACGGTTTACTTAAAGAAATATTGAAAATAACCGTGGAGAGAAGCCACTACAATGAGTTGTTGTTTACAGTCGACTGTTGTCAAGAGGATGATAATGTTTCCTATGGAGTGGAGTAAATGATGCTATTGCTTTACGTGAAGAATATTGTAACCGGCTTATTAAAATTGTTTATAGTCCAATCAACTTAGTTTAGGAATGTAGCCAGGTACGTAAGGAGGGGGAAATTGGTAGCTTGAGATGTGAACATTTATCACATAAATCAAGCGCTTTCCAACGAGTGGCGAACGATTTCTGTGCGATGAAAACTACGGAAGTTCCATTCCCCTAGCAACGGATTGGTTGTACGTGAACATCATTAGAAATTGTGACATATTTTTGCGTCACGAAAATTTTTGGTTGACCCCCCAGAGCAAAGACATATCCATGTCAAAAGTTCATGAATTAAGAATGAATTCGATCATTCAAAAACTTGTGTAAGATTTGTAAAGTACCATGATTTGTTCATACGATCATGGATGATTGGAACTTTTACCCTTCAGTCAAATAAACATGTGTGAACCGAATTATAACGAAAGAAACTCGGCAGATGTTCAGAACAATTATGGCAGGTGGAACAAACTGACCATATTATGCATAAGGCACAACTGATAGCTATCCAATATGATAATAATAGTTATCTCAGTCTCGCAATATTCTTAATGAATAACATCTATGCAATCAATGAAATATTATATCGTTTAATGATGCTATAGTAGGCATATAAGTACTCTTAAACTAGTATTATCTCCTTCCGAGTGTATATGTCAATCCCATCATTCGTTTCCCAAGCTTTTTCGCTAATTGGAATTGAATACAAAGCGGCCGGAAATGCCTTTTTCGGAAAGAAAAACATTAAACTCATCAAGTAATAATAGGAGTTGAGTGTAATTATAATAAAAAAGGTATTAGATGAAGTGGTGAGTTTTTGAATATCTTCTAATTGGTGGTTTAGGGCACGCCCGGAGTCCCGAAGCGGTGTAGATCTCCCTTCAGAGATAAGCCGGAGCACCGCTGGGTTGTAAGGAGGACCGCATATCATTATGTTCTTCGGACAGGAATGGGAAGGGATGGTGTGGTCGCGGCACCTTGGATATGTCCAGGACGCCCGAGCAAATTGACCTGCGGCTTCACGGGCCACGGAGATGGGCTGGGGGGATTTCAGAAGTCGTTGGAAGCCTGTAGCCTCCAGCTGCGGCACTCGTGTGCCTTTGCTTTTGACAGCCTCAGAGCCGTCCTTAGCTGGTGGAGCTGGTAAGTGCGATACAAACCTATTGAGACATCATATTAAGTTAGAGGAATCCAAAGTATGAAACAAAACATGAATAGGGTGACAAGTAATTGCACCTTTCTGTTAAACGAACAATCGATATTTAGTCCGAAAAATAAGGTTTCTTTGCTCCATTAAGTTTTTATTAAAATAGGCAACTTTTCAGGTTCAAATTTCTCATTTTTGATCAAAGAAACGGAGAAAAATCCCCAGCTGCAAAGTTTGAACTTAAACTCCAAAAATCCCTATGGAAAGAAACTGAATTGACGTCATAGATTGACGGCACTGAGGTCGCCTCCTCCCGCAGGCGGCCGCATTGGTGATGTCGTTCCCCTTTAACGTCATTCTTCAGTAACTTCCAATCATCCGCTACCCCCTATGTTGTACCTTTTCGAAAAGCTTGGGATGGGAAGGGATGGTGTGGTCGTGGCACCTTGGATATGTCCAGGACGCCCGAGCAAATTTACTTGCGGCTTCACGGGCCACGATGGGCTGGGGGGATTTCAGAAGTCGTTGGAAGCCTGTAGCCTCCAGCTGCGGCACTTGTGCGCCTTTGCTTTTGACAGCCTCAGAGCCGTCCTTAGCTGGTGGAGCTTGTAAGGCTTGTAGCGAGCTTGTAAGTTCGCTACAAACCTATTGAGACATCATAATAGGGTAGGAGGAATCCAAAGTATGAAACAAAACATGAATAGGGCGACAAGTAATTGAACATTTCTGTAAAACGGACAATCGATATTTAATCCGCAAAATAAGGTTTCTTTGCTTTAGCAAGATTTTATTAAAATAGGCAACTTTTCAGATTCGTATTTCTCATTTTTGATCAAAGAAACGGAGGAAAATCCCCAGCTGCAAATTTTCTACTCAAACTAAAAAAAAAAAAAAAAAAAAAAAAAACCGATGAATATAAATGAAATGACGTCATAGTGATATTGGGCCCCGGAGATGGGCTGGGGGGATTTCAGAAGTCGTTGGAAGCCTGTAGCCTCCAGATGAGGCACTCGTGCGCCTTTGCTTTTGACAGCCTTAGCTGATGGAACTTAGAAGTTCACTCCAAACCAATTGAGACATCATATTAGGTTAGAGAAAACCAAACTATACAGCAAAACATGAATAAGGCGACAAGTAATCAGACATTTTCGTTAAACGAACAATCGATATTTAATCCAAGAAATAAGGTTTAGCTTTGAATTAGCGACAATTTATTAAAATACTCAACATTTCATGTTCAAATTTCTCATTTTTGATCAAAAACCAGAGAAAAATCCCCATCTGCAAAGTTTCTACTCAAACTAAAAAAAACAACCGATGAATAGAAATGAAATGACATCATAGTGATATTGGCCGCATGGGTGATGTCGTTTTCCTTTGGCGGCATTCTTCTTCCTTTACACAGATGTTTCGGTCACTTCCTTCCACTCATCCGCTACACTCTATATTGCACCTTTTTGGAAAACTTGGGATGTGAAGGGTCGTTGCGGTACCTTGTGTATGTCCAGGACGCCCGACCAAATTGATTAGCGGTTTCACTGGCCCCGGAGATGAGCAGATGTGCTTTTTTTTTTAATTTCAGAGGCCTGTGGCCTCCAGTTGCGAAACTCGTGCGCCTTTGTTTTAGACTGCCTCAGAGCTGTCCTCAGCTGATGTAGCTTAAAAGTAAAAAAAAAAAAGATTTGTTTTCCCAACTTAGTGTTGCAAGTATCAATAAATGGCCATAATTACAGGGTTCGGCACAAAAAATACCCCATAATCATGTATTACATTTGGCAATTGAATATCTAAAAAAAAAAAAAAAAAAACCCAGTGTTTAAGTAACAATTTTTGCACTTTTAGAGCGGAATCGCGCCCGTTCGTGCTCTTTAAAAAAAATCGAGTGATGGGTCATTTCTTCATGGAATTTTACGTAGAATTCAAATGTGCAATAAAAAATGGGGGTTCCCATTAAAAAAACGAAAATGTGAATAGCGCACGTTTGCGCAAGAGCGCAATTTAGTCATTTTTGAGATCTTTACAGAAAAATGTTGTTTGGAAAAAAAAATTGTTGATCCATAAAGAACGAATTTAGGGGGGGGGGGGCTTTATTCCTACCTATTCAGTGAAGGGGAATATTTGCCATTGTTCTCAGAATATTTTCACGCTAAAAAAGAACTCCTTTTTGTGTGAACACGCATAACCAATCCAATGTCGTAAAATAGGTCGTTCCACATAACTGAATGAACCATGCATTTCCTCTGCTGCTTCATGACACCGTTAGAGCATGAAACGGGGCAATTTGATCAAAACCAACGCAATCTGTCTTTGAGGGTTAGCAAATTGATAGGAAGACGAGGATCTCCAAACCACAACGCGCATGTCGTATGTCCCATGTTGTCATTCCGCTCTTCGTGAAAATGACCGTGAAATTCGGCGAATCGATTTGCCGGGAAGTCTGCGACAAAATGCGGGGTAGCCACTTGTCGCTAAATGCGCTCGACTCCGAAATTACAACCTGTAGAGCGGTTAGGGAGCACGGGGGCCAGCGACCACTTAAGACGTCAACTTCTAGTCGAATACGAGGCTCTTCGAACTTTTAACGATCAAGTTGTGGTTTAAAGAGAAGTTAAAGTAGCAGTTAAGAAACCCAGCACGGAGGGCCGGCGGCAACAGCACAAAAAAATATAGATCAGTACTCACGTTATGAGCCACATGAGTGAGCGCATCTTCTTTTATTTAGATTAGTGTTTCACAAGGAATGACGAAATAAGAATTTCGGGGAGAAGTCCAATGCTTGAACTCAGCGTTGAGGGCTCACTCAGCTGATTCGGGTGGTTCAGCAAGTGAAAATTATATTCTAATTTTACCTGTCTCACAGAGGCTCCGTTCCGAATTTCAGCTTCGTAGGATAGAAACTAGCGTTAAAAGCTCACTGACCTGATTCGGGTCAATTTTACGATAATTTTCGGGTCAGTTTTTACGAAAATTTCGGGTCAGGATTTACGAAAATTCACACATACGATCATGCTGCATGACTGGAACTTTTAATTTCTCGCTATTTTTTATTACTGGATTTTATAAGTTGTTAGCGAACTTTCAGATAAAAGGAAGCTATTGGCTCCAGTAGTTCCAAAAATGTTGAAATAAAAATTTTCGAAAATTTTCTTCAATGAAATCCGTTTTGAGGCATTCTGAAACCCAAAAGTTTAAGACTTCATATATATGTCATTCCAGGCGATAACTTCTTAGACGAACGAAAAAATCTGAGCTCTCCATACAAAAGGATTATTTCGTTGGCCAACACACATTAAATTGGTCAAACTCCAAAAAATATAATATAAAATCACTTAAAATGGCTAATAATAGTTAAATTCATATTTTTTAACAGAATTTCAGTCAATAGATGTTTATTAACAATGAACTAGAACATTAAAAAATCTATGCAGAAATTTATGCTGAAAACTGTAGATACTTGAATTTTATTATCATCCTCAGCACTGCTAAAAAATATTTAATATGCAAAAATTTTATTGAATAACAAAATGCTGTTCAGAGTATTTGTTTTTCAATAAAATTGATAGCTGACGATTTCTGTGAACACAAAGCTCAAATTTCCTAATGATTGACCACTACACAATAATAATTAGCTAATATAATATATTGCATGACTGGAACCTTTTGTGATTGTACTTTTCTGGTCCTCTCCGCCGGCTATTAAGAGAGAAGATACGACGTGTCCCCAACTCTCCGCATACATTATGGTGCACAGGCAGAGCTTGAAGTCAGTTCCACAACTTAAGAAGAAAACAAAGAGAGGGAAGGACTGAAAATTATGCCTTCGTCATCTGTCTTTAGCTAAATCTTCTTTGAAGCAAAAGGAATTTGCTAAAAACCCGTTGGACGCCGGACCCACAAGCTATCGGGGCGTCCTGGGCTCATCTTTTTCTGAGTTTCAAGACTCACTCTCACAAAATATGTTTCTTATTTTAATAAATTAATTTCTTCCACTCTTGAAATAACTCAACATGCATTTGTGGGAAACATATTATGTACTCGCGACTGGATAATCATACCTTATTTACATTGTAACATACTACTTGAAGAAAATTGAATAATGATGAAAAACATATCATTAGCAAGGAAGGTGCTTCAGCCAACAATCAGTACCGAGTCTAAAAACGACAATAGATAGTATAATAATATTGGGCTACGTAATAATTGGGCTATCGGGATCGCGAGTTTTCTATATAATAGTAATTTTCCCATCAAATCTAGAAGGAATCATCTCTAGAGAAATAAAACCTCCTCAGTTTTTATCCCATAAAATATATTTACCATTCTAATTGGAAATCTGTCCAATTAGTGTTTTTGAAAAGGATGGCTCACAATCTTGCCGGGAATTGGAGTCGACCCTATTCACAAGTCTTGGGGTGGACCAGGATAAGAATTCAAATGGCCATATTGCAAGATGTTTCCCAACGAATACGTGGGACACGGAGAAGGTTGAGGTCCTTGGGAATGGAGGATGGAGCTGGTCTCCCAAGATTGAGCGATTAAGTTTTAGTAATCTTGTTTTTGTTTGATAAACTTGTCAAAAAAAAAAAAAAAAAAAAGATCTTACACTATTGAAAAATAAAATTTGATATAATTGCGATAAAAAAAAATCTGTATAATTGTCACCCACAGTAACAATTTCCCATAACGAGATGTTCTCGAAAACAATCAAGTCGAGTCACGAGATTCTAGACTCTAACCAACAAATCTGAATTTTTACTGAAGGATTGACTACTTGATGTTATGTATTTTTGAGATGCGAGCGTAGTGAGCATCCAGACCACTGGTCTAAGCAAAAAACTGATCTGTGTAAAATCTAATGGCGACTGGAGCGCTGGGAATGCCACGCGGTGGGTAGTCGAACTAAAGAGCAAGTCAGAGTCTTGAGTATCGTAACTCGACTTGATTGTTCGTGAACGTCTCGTCCCCTCATATTCTTCTTCCTTCTTAAAAATTCAGTAGTGTAACCGCGACGACGAGTAACCGCGTAAAAAAGGAGAGGGTTAGCAGCATCGAAGAACAACCGAGTCGAAAAGGTGAAGGATGGATAGGTACTATTCAGAACTAGACAGAGGGATGCTTTGGGAAGACAACCCGCAATACTCAGCCATGTACTCGTATAACCAAATTATTTAGGTGTGCTATAACACAAAATCTTGCTCAAATAAGGTAAGATTAGGATAATTTTGAAACATTGATGATAGTCTTGATATTAAGTTGGAAATAAGGCCTCCCTACGTTTCATCGAAATGGAATACTGAAAAGGAGGTAACAATTTATTACCTACCACCAGTAACTCCCGACTTACCTATCTGATTTGGACCAGTTTTTATCATAATGTTTTACAGGTACTTTTAAAGTTATTGCTTCACATGTTTCATCAAATTCCGACAGGAAGTAGAGTCTGTAAAAATGTATATTATCATCAATAACTTGTCGCCTAACTTCAAGATTTGAATCAGATTTTGATATGTTGTGGTAGATATGAGTTAGAGGTCATGCCTTCATCAAATTCAACAGTGAGTAATGAGAGGGAGTGAAAAAATTCATATCACCAACAACGCTTGCGCCTGACGAAGAACGAAGGTTTTATAGCATTCATTTCGCCGCGGCTGTCTTTTGATGCGGTGGCCAATATTTTTCTACGCGGTTATTTATTTCTCTTTCTAAACTTTGGCGAATTTTCTACGTGGTTGAGCGCTCTTTAAGAAAATTATTGTTTTTCGACCCGGATATGCGATGCAGTATTCGACTCCGTATTTTATACGCCGATATCTTTCGACGCCGTTGTTCATCATCATGAATGTTGGTTTTTCACTTCTTTTTGGCAGCATTACTGTACGATGCCGATCTGAACAACCGTACAGTTGTACGATGGTAAACGTATAGACCATAGGGCCTCTTAACGCGTCCCCCGGTTGAGGCCGGGGAAACACCACCTTGAAGGAGACAGTTAACCCCAACAAGGCTCTACTTCCTAGTCGCCGCCCCCCTAGATAGGGGAGAACTACAAGGGCGTGAAACCTACTACCCCCGCGAATCCTTCCTCAACTGCACAACCGTACAGACTGGATTAGCCGGCAGACATAGCAAAGATGCTAGAGGTATGGACGTACACCCGTACACGTGGATGGGACATTCAGTCGTGCAGGCCATCAAGAGTGAATGAGACAGGAGTAAGATAACGGGTGAAAATGTAAACGAATGGGTAAGACTTACTGAATGGCAGGAAACAAACAAACATATTGGTAAGTAATGCATGCATTACAGTGAAGTTCCAATTATTGGATTGCATATAATTTTGGTGAGAATTAAAATAAGTAGAAAAAAAATCATGATTTCTCGGGATTGTTCCCCCCTTTTAACCCCTTTATTGACAGTAAATTTGAAACTTTCAAGGTAGCATAGCTGGACTAAAATCTGGATCGAACAAACAGTAGGAACTGTCACGGAAACCAGATGAATATAGTGAAAATATCATGATTTATCACTATTAACCCCTCCATTCACCTCCTTACATAATGAAATTTGAAACTCTAGACACGTTTTCCAAAACTAGCCCTAATTTAGAGTTGAGCAAACAAATAATAACTAAAATCGAACGAGAATAGTTATAACATCTTTATTTATCAGTATTACCCCCTCCTCCCATAATGAAATTTGAAACTCTTGACACATTTTCGTGAACTAGACCAAATTTATCATTGAACAAAAGATCATAACGAACATCGGATGAAAATGGTTAAAACATCATGATTTATCAGTATTATCCCCTCCATTCACCAATACTCTTGATGAAATTTGAAAATCCTCGAGAAAGGGGTAGAGGAGGATGACACTATCCCGTCATAGAGATACCACTCCTACTAATAGCATTAATGAGCTATGTTCGGAGTAGATTGGATTTCCAGGACCTGGATCACCCATCCAACGCCAAACTCAGCTTCTCAAGAACACGAGAAGAGGCGTGCGACGCCCGTTGTTTTCCAACGGAGCGACGGCAGCTCTTTCTCTGGGACTCTGACGGGAACTCTGTCACACTCTCCCACTTAAAGACATACTTGATTGAAAAGCAAGTATGTTAACCAGGTGGAATAGTTTAGTGGCTGAGAACTGATGCTCATTAATAAATAGCTGCATTGGCGATTGAGGATGGGAAAAGAGAAATTAAAACAGGATGGATTGTCAATGAATCTTCATAAGAAGTATTCATTAGGTATTAACCCCCAATCAAAGATTGGAACAATCGGGAATAAACGGTGGCTCAACTATGGAGACTTATACCTTTAGGAAAATAAAATATATATAAACAAATATGCCAAACATTGGGAACTAAGCCCTGGAAATAATAATTGGGACCAATGCCCTTGAATTAATAATTGGGAACAATGCCCTTGAATAATTGGGAACCAAGCCCGGGTATAAAGAATAATAAGAATGGCAAAGGCCAGGTATACCATAGGTATGAAATTGAATTTATAAAAGGGGAATAAATGAGAAATTATAAGTCAAATACCAATGAAATTATTTATATACCAAAGGGTGATAATGGGAATTCCTTCTGGAAAACCCGGGCCATGTTTCTTCTGAAACATTAACGCCCCAAAAATAGTGGGTTGGATTACTAGGCGTTAGCCGTCCATAATCCTAACCACGCTCTGCTACCATATGAGACATTGTAGCTAAAAATTCAGCAGATTAGAGTTAACGCACTGCTACCATGTGAGACAGTGCAGCTAGTTAGATTAAATCTCTAGCTACAAGGTGAGAAATTTCAACTGGCAAGAGGAACGCCCTGGGTACCTTGTAACGTATTGGGTATGGTTTGTTCCACTACCAATCGACAAATAGACGGTTTAAAAGCACAACTGTCCAAGCAGAGTCTGCTACCACCGGACGTGGGCCTAATGTGCCTTACAACAAGATATATAAATAGGTAGGAAAATAAAAATAGATAAATAAGGGAAAAATAAACTGTACTAGTTGAATAAAGGCAAAAGGCAAATGCGCAGTGGAAACAAAGGAAAAATCAGAACCTCAATAAAAAAAAAGGGAAATTAACCTAAAATGAAAATGGAAAGGAACAAAGCTGAAAAAGGAAATTAAATTAAATTAACTTACGCTCAACCTGGTACTTGACCTCGTGGCAAAACTCAGGTGGCTAATCCAAGAAAACTAACACTTTCACTAACTGAGGGAAAAGCAAAAAGAAAAGGAGCACAAGGCTGAATGGAAATCATCAGAGAAAAGAAAGATGGCGAATTGGCTTATTAGGCACAAAACGTAATAATGATAATTGACTGGCTTCAGAGAAGAACAGGAATCGAATAATGGGGAGTTACATCCTACCGATGGGTCCCTTGAAGAGGGAAGGGGTAACATCAGTTTAGCCAACTAAAGGTGAGTAATAATTGATCAAAAGATAATGTAGGCGGCACTGGTTATCAAGAAGGCTAGGATTGGAGGAAGTGCATGGAGCCTGGAACAGGTGATCCATGACACTCCCTCCCCCTAAACTGGTGCTGTACCGTAGCAGGCACCAGTTGATCGATTTATCCCTTGCTTGAAATAAGAATCACGAAAATGTGTCGAGATTAGTAGTTTGGGCAGCGCTTGAAAAAATCGTTAATTATCCCCTCTACCAAAATCGGTAGAGAATTGTAGCCTGGGTGGCACCGACAAAATTTGTCAAAAAACACGTTTTTTTCTTTACCCCCTCCATTCGCCCTCTTCCATCTTGGAATTCAAAAATTTCAAGGTTTGTTGCACAACTAGACTGAAATTGGGAACAAACAAGGAAAGAATCTCGAAAATCGGTTGAGAACTGTAGCCTGGGTAGCGTCGACAAAATTAGTCACATACACAGACATACGGTTTTTTACACTGATTTGGTCTTAGAATGGTCTGAGACGGATTTGTATGCAGTTATTTATTTATTTATTTTTCTCGTGCTTGGTGGGTTGTCCAAAACCCCCTGGATCAATTCCAATAGATCGTCCCTCTATTGACGAAGCCTTGCCTATAAGACATAGCTTCAGAGGGACGTCCTAAAAACGTGTATTCATCGGTATGCACGAGACATATAAAGCCCAGTCAATTTGGTAGACTTTTTTCTTCGGGATGGTAGGTAATTGGGGTCAACAGTGGGAGCCCAAGCATGTCGGGAGGATCAGTGACTGTCGTCTTGGCCTGAAAAGGCCCATGGTAATTGGGGTATTCTTCCACATAAATGAAATCGTATTAGGTGCTCGTTACAAAGTTACAATAGTTGGATGTTCTATCTATTGGATGGATCAATTCGTAACGGTAATCGTATTTCCTATTGACGCAATTGGTGTGCACAAAGTGCATTGTGCTAACGATTGGCGTTCTTTTTAACTACGTGAGCCAAGCTAAGCGGAGCGTTAAGACTCCATATTCGACACGGTTTGCCACGTGTTGCGTCGGAGATGATTCGGTTTTCAAGCCCGTGACCCGACGAGGAAGGATCTTCTACGGCGAAACTATAGACCGGCCTGGTGAAGACAACGAGTGTGACCGATCGGCGGCCCAGGCGCTCCGGGACACAGCTGTTCAACAGGCAAAACAAGGATTTAGGGCAACTGATCCCTTTTGGTCACGGGCCAAGGGCTGAGGTTCGGTCAGTTAAATTATCTACACCCACTCAACACACCTTTCTATTTACAGTGTGGCTGGGAAAACAACCATTTGTTGCTTCCGAGTCTACCTAAAGGTAGAAGAAGCATTGTTTTCACTTTCGGGAGAAAAAAAATTTGTGGTCTCCAAAATCTAAATTTCCACTCGCATTTTACGTTTTAGACCATTCTGAACAACTCTGGTTCCGTGTCTGTCTGTCTGTGTGTGTCTGCCGAGTGTCCGCAAATCCTTGTAACAAGTTTATTTCCCACAGTTTTGATCCGATTTGGATGAAATATTCTAGGGGTGTGCGGGCTAGGGGGTAGACGGTCCCCTGTCAGTTTTATTGTTGAAAAACCAATACTTCACTCTGCGCATGCGCAAACGTAAATTTCATCATGCTACATTTATTCACGTAAATTTCGTCATGCTACATTTATACACGCCCTAGTCGTCAGATCTCGCTCAAATTCGGATGATAGTTGGGGGATGACGATTTGATCATCCCATATCAATTTCCACATGATTGTATCATAATAGCTACTGCGCATGCGTCTCTGTGAAATACTTGTAACAAGCTTATTTTCCACAGTTTTCTTCCAATTTCGATGAAATTGTCCGAGAATACACGGGTTAGCTTGTAGATGTTCCCCTGTCAGTTTCATTGTTGCCAAATCGATACTTCATTCTATTGTCCTCCATTTTTTCACGCCCTAGTCGTTCGATTTTGCTCAAATTTGGATGATAGTTGGAGAATGACGATTTGATCATCCTATATCAATTTCAGTATGATTGTATCATTAATAGCTACTGCTCATACGCCAATGTGAAATACTTGTAACGACCCTAATTTCCACTGTTTTCATCCGATTTTGATGAAATTGTCAGCGAAAGCGCGGTTTTGGTTGTAGACGGTCCTGTAGGTACCTATTTCTTTCTTATCTAATTTCAGCGGTGCCAGACAGAAGAGCTGGTTTTATTGCTGAAAGGGGAAAAATGTGCCGATTCTTGTGGGACGGCAGCTAATATTGCGCATACTTCATCAACTCCTTTAGAATCTTCCATACAAACTTACAGCTTGTGAGTATCCAGACCACCAAACATAATACACATCATTCTAGTCGATTTGTCAAACTAATCTATATTTTATTGAAACAACTTTCAATTCAGCATACATTCTCCTGTATATATAAAATCACAAACGTTAGGAATTGTTTCAGAATGCCTCAAAACGGATTCCAGTGAAGACAATTTTCAAAAATGAATTTTAGAATTTTTGGAGCCATTGCAATAGCTTCATTTTCTACGACATCTAAAATTATCATTACAAGTCTAAAAGTTAAGTTTCAGTTCTCTATAGATAGGTAAAACAACGAACGTTGACATATTGACATTTTACAGAAAAGTGTTACTTTTTTTGACATTTTAGGTATGTCTTTACCATTACCGAAAAGTCTTACTTTTTTCTGACGATTATCGCTTACAAACAGATCGTTTCTTCGGAACTGCATCTTAGGCATGTATCATCCAACAAAAAACATTCGCCAGTCGGTGGAAAGCTCTCGATTTATAACGTATTATGTTAACCACTGTGCAGTGCGTGGCCAACAATCTGAGGTATGATTGTGGTTGTCTGAATAATTTTTTACATAAGGTGATCGTTCTCAGTTAATTTTCTAAACATGATCGCAACCACTATTAGAGTGGGAATTGAAGACATAAAATCGTTGCAACGGAATTCTACAAAAATGAATTTATCATCGTACAAAAATCGTTCACCAGTCGTTGGAAAGATCTCGTTCTATATAACCGTTTTAATTTGACCATTGCGCAGTGCGTGGCCAACAATATAGGTCTGAGCGTGGTTGTCTGAATAATTTATTGTTGACATACAGGTCCTTCTCAGTTAATTTCGTAAACATGCAAGATTTTTTAGATACAGGAACACAGAGTATATTCCGAATCAGCGCAAATTTCCTGTAAAAATAGATTATAATTGAGAAAGTTTCCACCAAACATCAATCCTGGACCACTATGCGGTGGTGGGATGAAAGGGGTGGGGGGGGGGGGGACAAAACATCAACGTGAGTGTGAATAAAAACACGTATAAACATAATGAAAGTTCCCTTCTAAACCCATTACATTCGTTTCTTTATATATATATAGTGTCACGATAAACGTGAAGCGATAGTTTTCTATTTGAAGGCTCATTGAATGTAACGTCCCCGAGGAAGGCACCTCGAGAGACGCCCAGCACCCCAACAGCTCCTTTGAATTAAATGCCTATCATTTGCCCCTTTTAGAGCGAATTAGCCTAATTCGGTTATTACCGGGTGTTGCTGGAGATTTACATGTAATGGTTGTTGACACTCACGCTTGTACGGAACAATGAGACGAGGCATTGAGCCTGAGATTTTTTTCTTTTGCATCCTAATTAATGTTGGTAAGCGTTGAGTATATCTACCTACCATTGGGTAACACGAGGTAACAAAACTTTAAGCTTTAAAGCTTTAAATCAGTTCTGTTACTTCCCACACTTCCCTATCGTGGATGTTATATTACTAAATTAAATGTTGGTAAATGTAAACCAGTCATGCAGCTAGTGTTGCCAGACTCTTTCCGACAAAAAGGGGGACAGCCAGTCATAAAAAGGGGTACAAAGAGGTGATTCCAAAAGGCTTATTTTTGGGGGTAGATATTTCCAGGCACATTACATAATTTCATCCCACACATTATCATTGCAAACTCAAAATTTACAGAATAAAAATATGTTTAATTCGATTGGTACATGAAAGACCCAAAGTCGTGATTCCAAAAAGGATAAAAAAGGTGGTGGAGGAAGAAGCAACTACAGACTCCGCCCCTATGGGGAGTAAATCCCTTCAAGTATTTAAATAGGTAAACTATTTATACTCAAAAGCATATCCAGACAGCCACAGACTGAATTTGAAAATGACTGACTATTGCAACGTGTTCTAAACCCTCTGAAACGCAAAGAAAATGCAACCCCACCCCCAGGTGACATTGTGCCGACGGCTGTAATACCCCCTTCTCTACGAAAAGTTGGGATAAAGAATATATATCAGGTACTGACTGCAGTGGTAGAAACTGAAGCCTCCAAACTCGCATACTTACAACTTTTTTCATTTATTCAGTTAGAAATACGCCCGTCACTCACTAAGTCTAGAATAGAGCTGTACAACCCCTTCGGACCATGGTAAAACAATTGAGGAGCTGACATGGAAAACCAGTTAAGTCCAAAAATCGAAAGGCCATTTTTTTTCGTCGAAGTGCAAGTAAACGGTCACGCCAACGGCCTTAGGTCCTCCCGTCCATGCTAGATCGCACCCTGAATAAATGTGTGAACTTTGCATGGAGAAGAGATTATGTCCAAAAAAATCTGATAAGAGTTCAGAGGGAGTTCCTATGAAATTTGATTTTTGGACTTAACTGGTTTTCCATGTCAGCTCCTCAATTTTATTGCTACTTTTCCTCGGTTCTGGCGTACAAACACATACTGTAACACCCTGAAAGGCCGATATTGCTGAATCAGTCCGAAGGATGAAATCGAGATTTCCATCAACCAAGTCAGTCAACAGATTTTGGAGGAAAAAACTAGAAGGCTTGGATTTCTAGTTTAAGGAATGAATAATTTCAAGAAAAATCTGAAAAATAAAATGTTGCTACTGTGTAAAATAATGAATAATGATATTAGGACCTATGCTTCATTAGTAAAATATTATGCCTAATTATATTACTAGCTACTTAATCTCCACTATTTATCAGACATCAAACAAAAAAGTTTTGTTTAGCAATAGTTTTCTTATATGTGCTTCAATGTCGTATAAACAAAGTTTTAATTTAGGTTTTACCTAGTGTGTCTGTAAACCAGCAAGATTTTAAACTATTCACTTGCTAAACTAACTGCAAAAACAAAAACAATGCCTTGATAGTGTTTAAACTACGGTATACGTGGATACATCATGGAGCAATGCACCCCCTACCTAGATCCATACTTTTTACCTTTCACATACCAAGTTATTCATTTTTTTGGTTTAGGAAGTTGTTTCATACATAAAAAAGGAGAAGTGAGTGGGTATTTATGAAAAGAGGTGAAAAGGGGGATCCTAAGCATAAAGGGGTACATTGGTGCGTACCCCAAGGTCTTAGGGGATGGGGGTTTGGGTATCTAAAAAGGGATACATGTACCCCAAAAAGGGTCGTCTGGCAACACTGCATGCAGCATTATCGTTTGTGTAAATTATCTTATAGTATAATGTTAAATTCTTTTGAAATTTGAGCTTTTTGAGTACACAGAAATTGTTAACTATTAATTCTATGGCAAAAAACGTACTCTAAATAATAATCTGCTAGCCAAAAAGATATTTTGAATCTTTAGATTGTTTGCAGTTTTTATTTGTTTCTTAGCAAATTTTAATGAAATATAAGTATGCACATGTTTGAGCATAAATTTGTACAACGAATTTTGAATGTTCTATTTTATAGTAAATGAAATTTATTTGAGCAATATCAAGCTAAAAGATATAAATTTAACGGGTTTTAGCCATTTTTAGTGGTTTTTTCGGCACATTTTTTGAAATTCGGCTTATTTAATGAGCTCAAAAAGTGCTGGCCAACGAACTTATACTTTAATAAGGAAAGCTGATGAATTCGGAGTGCTTGGTTGCTGGTCTGGGTCATAAGTTTGTTTAGAAAAATATATTTTTTGAAGTGATTTACGGACTGAATTGACAGTTTTATGAATTACTTAGGAGACATTCAGAAGCAGGAAGTCCGCCAGAATATTATCTGTTGAAAAAGAGAAAAACCTAACTTTACGTCTCATCAAAGTCAGAATTTTCCCAAAATTATAAACACTGGCATTATTATGACTAGTGTGCTGTGTTCAAGACATGTAGGGGGTCATGAAATCCAGTGATTTTCATTTCATACCTGACATAATCAGTAACATACCGGAAGGAAACAGTACTTCCTTCAATACACTTTCGGGGCATAGAAACTATTGGAAATACCTTACTGTACGATATAATTCAATTGTTGGTCATCTGTCTGGTTGTACTGAACATTTTTAGGCTCATGATTATGATTGAAATTTATTGATAGCGTCTCTGAATCTATTGGGAACTACGTGTTTACATCATAAAGAGTAGGAGGGTGCAGCTAAGAGTTATAGGGTAGGTATGTAAGCAAAAGGACAGGGTCCGACAGTGAAGTAGCACGATCTCAAAACACCATTCTAAAAGTTGTAATCAATATACGTTAATTTAAAAAAGAAGAAAGAAAACGACCAGGAAAAGCAAGTCTCGGTAGCACCGTACTGATGGAATAGTGTATTCGTCACGAGATCATCCAAAGCAGGGAAAAAAATGCTACCTATCGTTCAGTGTGTACTGTTACCGCCTTACCATGCTAGTCTCATAAGCAGTAATGGCGGTATCCCATCGCCCGTTCGCCTGATTTTACGGCACCAGATTTCTTTCTGTGGGGTTACTTAAAATCGAAAGTTTATTACAGTAACCTGCCAAGGACGTTCACTATTTCATTGGAAACCATGCATACCGTCAAGGGTAACTTCGCACTTCACCTATAATAGGTGTAGGTAGCTGCAAGTGGACGCCATCTAACGGAAAGAATATTCAAACATCTGCCATGTTGGGTGTGTCACATAGCATCCCCGTTTACGTATCATGAATGTATAGATCATTGAAAAGTTTTAAATGATCTTGGAAAATTCCATGGCGGAAAACACTAAATCAAAAAGTAGCGTGAAACGTAATAATTGGTCAATTAAGAAACAAAAAAATGATATTCAATGTAATTTACGTTTACGCATGCGAAGAATGAAATGATGAGTTAAGAACAATGAAATATGTACAGGACAATCTCGGAAAAACTCTCGAAACATCGGATGAAAACTGCGGAAATGATACCATGGTACCACACTAAATACCAATTCATACCAAATGGTACCTACTAGTGCAGAACATGAATGCGGCATGACCAGCTCTGATGAGGCCAAAACTTGGTGGAAGCTCAGCTAATTAAACTTATAACCAAAAGAATCCTAATATCTCTACCCTCAACCACAACTAATCTCAACTACGATAAATAGTTCTGTAATTTGCTACAACCCGCGATTTTATTTATAATTAGTATTTTTCAAGTTAAACCCTCGAAAATAGGAAACATTAAGTCGACATCAAACATCAAGTTCAAACGTGCTTGAATTATGAATTTTACACGGCGCTACCAAGATTAATGAAATTAATTTAACCTAATTTAATAAAATAAATCAATTATATATTTCAAAAATAAAAGAACTTGTGGGGTTCATTCAGAATAAATATACCTAATGATTTACTTTGGGAAAGTGTGAAGAATTATAATTTAGCATATTATGTAATTTACGTAGTAATTGTTATTGTATGTATGTAATTGTTTTGTAATGTATGTAATTTACCTAGCAATATTGTGAAGAACACTCAAATGTTCATGAAAACCGGAGCTTTTCCAGAAAAGCTTCTTCCATCGCACTGATTAACTCAAAAGTGTCATTCTCACACAACGGGAAATTGAAAACGCAAACAAACGATCTGATGATAAAATGATATCGGAAATTATTGATAAGCAAGTCTGCACACTAGGTAAATGCGAACCTAAATTTATTTCAAAAATAGGCACATTCACGACAAACATTCCTAGGTTCTCGCACAATCCTTGAAATAGGGGATTGCAAAATCTCTACCCTAGGTTTGAGCGGATTGCTTCCGAGTTTACTTATACACCTAAAGAATTTTCACTTTCGGGCGATGACAAATTTTTGGTCTCCAAAATCAAAATTTCCACTCGCATTTTACGTTTTAAACCATTCTGAAGAACTATCGTTCCGTGTCTGTCTATCTGGTCGTGTGTCCGCAAGTCCTTGTAACGCTTAATTTCCACCGTTTTCATCCGATTTTGATGAAATTTTCAGGGAATGTGCGGATTTGAGTGTAGATCGTCGTAAACAGTTACATTGATCCCAAATAAATACTTCACTCTGCGCATGCGCATAAGCAACTTCCATTAAGCATAATTTTCTCACGCCCTGTTCGTCCGATCTCGCTCAAAATTGGAGGATTGTCGGAAGAACACGATTTTAACAGTCCTTATATCAATTTCAACACGATCGAGTCAATAGTAGCTCCAGCTCATGAGCGTGAAATCCTTGTTACCAGTTTAATACCCACAGTTTTGCTTCCGAGACTGCAAGGCAGCGGAAGCTTTGTTTCAACTTTCGAAATGAACAAAAATTTTTTGCTCCAAAATCAAAATTTCCACTCGCATTTTGCGTTTCAGAGCCTCCTGAACAAATTTGGTTCCGTGTCTGTCTGTCTCTGTCCGTCCACATTTCCTTGTAACAGCCATAACTTCCACAATTTTGATCCGATTTTAACCAAATTTTCAGGGATCGTGCGGGTTAAGCTCTAGATGGTCCCCTATGAACTTCATCATGATCGAATCAACGGAAGCTTCTGCGCAGGCGCTAACGTGAATTCCTAGTGACGGTCATAACTCGGTCAATGTTGAACGGATTTCGGTCAGATTTTCAGGGATGATGTGGGTAAGGTACCTTCAGGTCCCATAAGACAATCATCATAATTGCATTAGCGGTACGCTCTGCGCATGCGTGAACGAAATATTCTTGTTACGGTCCTTGCAACAGCCGTAATTTCCACAATTTTGATGCGATTTTCTTCAAATTTTTAGGGATCGTGCGGGTATAGCTCTACATGGTCCCCTGTCAGTTCCGTCATGATTAAATTCTGGAATTTAATGGTGACGTACTGCGAAGCTCACGAGGAAGCTCATGTGCCATTTCCTTGGCAGTGTATTTTTTTCTGATTTTGATTATATACTCAGGAAATGTGTGGATAAGAATGCAGATGATCCCCTATCAGTTTCATTGTTCCCAAATAGATAGTTCACTCAGCGCATGTGCAAACGTAAATTCCATCAAGCATTATTTTCTCACGCCCTAGCCGTCTGATCTTGCTCAAATTTGGAGGATACTTGGAAGAAGGCGATTGAGCATTTGTATCATCAGTAGCTGCTCCGCATGCAAAAATGTGTAATCCTTGTACTGAGCTTAATTTTCACAATTTTCATGCGATTTTGATGAAATTGTCAGGGAATTTAAAACATTTCAATGCATGTTTTGGATAGGAGGAAGCTATTTGCCACACCCAACTTGGCAGACTTTTTTTCTTCAGCCAATAGACATTTCAGGTAGGTATTGGGTACAACAGGTATTAAATCAATAGAATTCACAAAAAGTAGGTACTTGATAGTCTTTTGGGTATCATTGGGTATAACTAAGAACAATCAATTCCCGAGCGGTGCTGAAACGAGGTCCGAGGTTGTTGGAGTTGTGGAATTCGCATGTGGGTAGGCCCCATGGAATTCATGTTCTGCTAAGAGTATCATATTGTTCATACCTATTATCGAACTGAAGATATTTTCGGTAGTTCTGATGTACCACTATAAATGTTATTATGCCATTCTGCGCTCTTCTCATCGTTCAATGAAAGGACAGAGAGCAGGTATGCCTAAATAGAATTTTGAAGGAAATTTATAACTTCTGATCCCGCACTATTTCATTTCCATCCCCAAATGATAGGTATACCTACTAGGTTCCAGTGTGTAATATTTTAAATTCTTCGATGTATAGGTTAATTTATTTAATAGATTACTGGCGTATTATTCCGTCGTATTTTATCAGTTTTCTCATTTATGTCGTTAATATCATGAATTTAGGTAGGCAACTCTTCTTCAGAAAATAGACATTTCAGGTAGGTATTGGGTACAACAGGTATTATATCAATAGAATTCACAATAAGTAGGTACTTGGTTGTGTATAACTGAGAACAACCAATCCCCGAGAGGTGCTGAAGCGAGGTCCGAGGTTGTTGGAGTTGTGGGATTCGCATGTGGGTAGGCCCCATAGAATTCTTGTTCTGCTCATATTATTCATATTATCGAACTGAAGATGTTTTCGGTAGTTCTGATGTACCATTACAACGATTTTATGCCATTCTGCGGGCTTCTCATCGTCCAATGAAAGGACAGAGAGCAGGTATAAATAGAATTTTGAAGGAAAATTATAACTTCTGATTCCGCACTATTTCATTTTCATCCCCAAATGATAGGTATAACTACTAGTTTCCGCAGTGTGTAATATTTTGAACTCTCAGGGTGTATAGGTTCATCTATTTAATAGATTACTGGCGTATTATACCGTCGTACCTATTTTATAAGTTTTCTCATTTTTGTCGTAAATGTCATGAATTTAGGTACCTATACATTCGTTACCTATATATAATATATTGCACGATATTATTGATGCTGGATACCCAGGAATTTTTACCTAATACATAAAGGTACCTATGATTCATTGGATCGGCCACCAAATTCTCTTCCGCGTTGGTTGATTCATTATGTAATGTTATAAAACATACTGCCCATGCGAGAAAACAGTAGGAACGAGTTTTAGTACACGAATCAGTTGTGTCACGAATGCGAATTAAATTTTATTATTTTCGTAATATTCGGAATGTAATTTGGTAAGAAAATTATGTTTCGTTGATTTCACTCCGATCAAAACTCTAAATCATCTGGTGTTTTAATTGTTTTATATTTGAAGTTCATATGAATAAAGAATCATTGCAGTTTGAAAGCTTGAACCGAGTAGTAGATTGTAATAGTTGAAAAGAAAACAGTAGGTACTTAATAGAAAATAGGAAGTAGAAGTAAGAGAACATTTGGTACCTATAATAGGAAGAGGCACAGAACGAGTACACCACAGGTTGTATGATGCATTACAGATCGGCACATATCTGACTCGATGTTCATGAGTTCAATAATATACTCATTTTAGGATTAAAATTATGAAATTACCTTGAAATGGATAACCAGTGAAGTACGGAGCCATGTTCAGGGTCGACACAGCCATATCACTTGGAAAGGTGTCAATGTTGATTGTCCTTTATGACGTGTTAGAGGGGGAAAATTGTATCACTTGTCCAACCAGAACAACCCACGGTCAAGTCCTTTAGATCACAAGTAACACAACAACTCAGTCAGAGACCCGCGAGAGACTGACTTCTGGCGGACTGGACCGGACCCAACGGTACACGCCTTCCTGCTCCCCCATTGGTCCATCCCCAAGGGGGTCCGCACCAATGGGAACCCTCCGTTTCATCCCCAAGTTCGCCTCTTTCCAGTGAAGGGGAACTCCTATCCGGACGTTCTCCGCGCCTCGGCGAGATGGCGTCATTTAATTCTCATCTCTATGTATTGACAGAAAAATGCTTCTTTCTATCCATTAACCCGCCAGGTGCTTAGTAATGGCACGGAAAGAAATGCTGAGGATTATTTTCGTGGAGGAGCAATTTCTGCGTCATTTACGCGATTTTCTGAGTGTCTTCTTAATGGTAGAATCGGCTAATGCTTGTTGAATCACGCGACCATATTATGCCATAGAAATGATTCTTACTTATATTATAAAGCCATTCATATAGTGCCACGGGTCCGAGTTAAGGTTTAAACTGAAACATGGCTGAGTGTCGTTTACTTATGAAACTTGGCTTAAACTACTGATCGCGTTTGGTGTGTGTACAAGCCCTTTTCACTTTGGTTTAGGAAACTGGAGTTTAGACCAAAAGATATTTCTGATGATGAATGTATTGTAGAGTTGATGATGGTGTTTTCAAAGCAACTAGGTACGTATGTTCCAGGAAGCAACAATCAGTTACCATTTCTTTCACTTTGCTGCCTTGTGAACTGGATCCGTATTAACGAAGTGCAATAGAATACTTACTTCATCAGATTTACTGAAATTTGTGATTCTTTCTTTTACAGCAATTTCAAACTGCAACGATAGGGCAAACCGATAACATAAAATATATGAATAATTCAGTTGAACAAGTAATACGACCTTTGCAAGAAACACTAAAAAAACGAAAAAAGCTGATCTTCTTAACTAATCCAAACACAGGTGAGTAAAACTGATCATAACAACAAAAACCAGCACATCCACTTATCGTTTCACAAGATAGTAATCAAACGATTTCCGAAATCAGCGGTTTGCAACATGGAACTATAGCTATCCTTGTAGTTCCATGATTTTATGCTGCATTTTTATCTTCTTCTTGCATTTCTTTGGCGTTTAAACTCGTGTCCTAAACCCAAGTGATAAGCGCTTGTACACACGCCAAACGCGATGAACAGTTTAAGCCAAGTTTCAAAAGTAAATGAAGTTTGGCTATGTTTCAGCTTGTACCACTGGCGCAAAGCAAGAGTAGGAGACTACAAAAACGCAGCATAAACTCATGGAACTACAATGATAAGTAGTTACAGTCCCATGTTGCCAACCGGTGATTTCGAACATCGTTTGTTTATAACCTTATGAAAGGAGAAGTGAATGTTTTGGTTTCTGATGTTATGATCAGTTTTATTCCCCCGGTGATCTAGTTAGTTCAGCAGATCAGTAATTTGTTATTCTTCGAATGTTTTTCCAACGGTCGTTTCCTTGTTCGACTGAATTATTTATTTATATTATGTGTCTGTGTCTGCATATTATTTATCTGTTGCGTGTATATATATATATACCTATATATATACCTATATAAATATATATATATATATATATATATATATATATATATATATAATGTGTTATTTATTTATGTAAGAATGTCCTTTCGTTTGTTGAAATGGCAGAATAAAGAACAGTGACACATTTCAGCATATAATTTGTTGCAGTTCGTTAAAAAGCATTCCGATATAATAGAAAACACAAATACGGATGATGTTCAAGGCAGTAAAGTCAAAGAAACGGGAACTAATAGGTATTTGTAAGCATCGGAGCTTATCGGTTTATCACGTTATTTGATGTGCTGAATCCGAGGTCCGTTTTTTCCGTTTAGCTCGTTTTTCCATGATAAAGCACATTTTCACTTTTTTTATGCACAAACTATTCAGGATTTTTCATTGAACACATTTCCAGATTCAATGCCTTCCAAAGGTGCCTAACCTATGTAAAATTTGTCGCTGATTCCGAATATCACCTCTATTTTTCTATTGTGCCGCTTCCAATTCTCCGTTTTTTTTTTTGTTTTTTTTTTTTTTTTTTTTTTCAAAAAACTTGTAAAAGTGTAGGAAAGTTCCAGTTTTTTGTCATTTTTTCTGCACATTTTATGAGCTACGAATAGAAAATTAGGCCTGGAAAAATTCTTTTGGATCTGTATCTTGTAGAGGAAATATTCCTCCGCATCGAATGAGGCCAACCGTGCGTTTTTAGGTCTGAAAATAAGGGAAGTGCGATTTATTAAGGGAGGTGCGATCCTGTCATACCTGCGTTTGTTTACGTAGGTGTGAGAGGCCGAGAGTGGCTCTTCTGCCTATGCAAACAAACCTCAGAAAACACAAACTTGTTATCCTGTTCATCCAATCGACTTGAGCAGCATACAAAACAGCTAGATAGAGATATATTTGGTTGGTCTGAGCATTCATAGCGTGCATTGATTCCCAAAGTATAATAGACAGTAGTGTAGGTGTTTTCCTTTCAGGAATGTCGGTAGACAGCCAGTTTTATGATCCTACCTACGTCCATAATAATTTGTCTTAACTCCTTCCATGCTAGTTCTTCACACGTAGTTCCATGAACATATATATAGCATTTCCCAATTGAGTTAAACTTTTTCCATGTAGGTTTAGTCCTTTTCCATTTAGGTTTAGTCCTTTTCCATTTAGGTTTAGTCCTTTTTCATTTTGGTTTAAACCTTTTCCATTTAGGTTTAGACCTTTTCCATTTAGATTTAAACCTTTTCCATTTAGATTAAACCATTTCCACTTAGATTTAAACCTTTTCCATTTGGATTTAAACCTTTTCCATTTGGATTTAAACTCAGGAAATTATCGTGGAGTTAGAGGTAAAAGTACCCAAGTCACAAATTCAACACGTGGGAAAATCAAATGGAGAATATTATGATTATTTAACTGTTGTTATTATTGGTGATCAATATCATCAAACTATGTATCCAACCTAAGAAAATAATCATATTTACCAAACTAACTTTTGAAATTTTGATTTGATTTTTGCACAATATGAATTTACCTCTTCGGTACTTTTACCTCTAACCCGACGTTATTATGCCACAACTTGAAAATTAAATCATGCAAGTGTTTTTTTATGCACAGAAATGTACTTAATATAATATAATAATGAACAAATGTTTTTTGAACACAAGAATTTCTCATGAACGGAAGTTATAAATTAAGTTAAAACTATCCGTTTCCTTTTTTTTTACTTCTAGCCTAATGAAATTTTAGTAGATAGGCACTTACTTACTATGATGGGGCTAACTACTGACGTTTTGATGGAGTTTAAATCCAAATGGAAAAGGTTTAAATCCAAATGGAAAAGGTTTAAATCTAAGTGGAAATGGTTTAATCTAAATGGAAAAGGTTTAAATCTAAATGGAAAAGGTCTAAACCTAAATGGAAAAGGTTTAAACCAAAATGAAAAAGGACTAAACCTAAATGGAAAAGGACTAAACCTAAATGGAAAAGGACTAAACCTAAATGGAAAAAGTTTAACTCAATTGGGAAATGCTATATACATAATATCCATTGTAACCTAATAGTACAGTATCCATGATGACCTCTACAAATGTTATTTTACTGACCTGCTTCCATACACGTATAAATATTATAATATCCATGTAAGCCACAACCAACTAGCAATTATGTTACTTTTAGTTCCTCTCCGTACAATCTCTACATTTTGAAGTAAGACAAAAATTATGTACCCACTATTAATAAGCTCGTTTGCTGACAATTTCCACCATAGTCTATTAAATAGATAATTTCTAATGCTCTACTTTTATCTTGTCTAGCATGACTAGGGCCTCACTAATGTTGGAGGCAGAAACGTTGCTTTAATAAACAAATCATAAAACTGGCTGTCTACCGTCATTCCTAAAAGGAAAACACGTACTCTACTTCATTTAACTATGCAGCCATAAGGTGAAAACTCACCTTAACCACATCAATATTATATAATGGATGAGGTGATAGTTGAACCAGGTTTCGTAGAGGGTCGCGATTTTGTTATGTCTGACAAAATAAATCGAACCTCCCTTTTTATCAGACCTAAAAACGCACGGTTGGTCTCATTCGATGCGGAGGAATATGTCCTGTACAAGATACAGATCCAAACGAATTTTTCTAGGCCTAATTTTCTATTATTAGCTCATAAAATGACAAAAAACTGGAATTTTCCTACACTTTTGTAAGTTTTTCGAAAAAACGGGGAATTGGAAGCGGTACAATAGAAAAATTGAGGTGATATTCGGAATCAGCGACATTTTTTACATAAGTTAGGCACCTTTAGAAGGCATTTAATGAAAAATAAAAAAAAAATAAAAAATTGGTTCAATTATAATCCTGAAGTTTGTGCACAAAATATGTGAAAACGAGCTAAACGAAAAAAGTTTTAGTCATGCAGCATGATCTTATGAGCGAATTCTTTTATGTTAGCATACTATATTCTGTTGAACTATTTGACAATTTGAGCTTTTGGAGTGCAAAGAAAACGTCAGCTATCAATTTTATGGCAAAAAACGTAAGGTAAACCAGGGATAGATGGACCAATTTTTTTCAAAATCCCGTAATCCAACAATAATAGACATACAAAATTTGTTTGGGTCATCCCTATCCTGGATTTCCATCCCTCTTTAAAAACAGAAAAATTAAGAAATCTTTGTTTCGCAATAAGTTATACATGAAAATTGAATATTATTGAAATTTGAGAATCGGACCATCTGTCCCAAGTACGTGGGTGAGATGGACCACTTAGCAAAACAGTACATGGGATAGATGGACCAGGGCTATTAATGATTAAAACATATTGTGTGATGCAATAAAATAAGTTTTTAATTAATTTTCGTTGTATGAATGAACTGTATAAAAAATTAACAATAAAAAATCAGAACCATATCAAATATTTTTTAATGAAAATAGGCGCTATCAAGAAAAACAGTATTTTGAAAAAATGGTGTAGTTTTTCAAATTGAAACAAGGTTTTGTTAATAATTTCCACTTATTCTTTTTTCTAGCTATCTCACTACACAAATCATACTTTGCCACAAATGTTGTGCAGTTTTCATGGAGTCTGTTATCGTTTTCACCATAACAGGCACATTCGTTTTCGTCCCATTCACTAATATAGTCAATGTCATCTTCAACGGGTATCACGGAGTTTTTTTTTCCCCCAATATTTTGGAAGTACTGGCCTGACGACCTCTGGCAGTTTTCTTCTTCCTTGACACTTGAATAGGAGAAACCACGTTCAAAATCTTGATTGGTAACCTTTCGTAGGTTGGAGAAGACACGAATCCACAGTTAACCGTACGCAACTGAGGTACTAGGAATGGGCTGAGTGATTTTTGAGTTCGTAGATATTTAGATGTTACCATCACAAAATGTTGGAGGTGCAGGATTGCTTACTGCTGGTGAAATCTCATCTGTGTGATTCACAGAAATGCGTATGCATAATCGGAATCGCTGTTCTGTTGTGAAAATGGCTTTGAAGCTGGTTGCTACTGGAAGCTACTCAAAGGGAGGAGTATTTGGTAGGTACTTGGATAACATTTTCTATATTATTTGCCAAGTAACATCTCATTTCAAAGATTTTTTAGTATCGAACAATGGTGGTACCAGAATTGCGATATCCTATTGTGTTCTTAGAGTGAAACAATGACCATGAAGAAGCGGGATTTATTCTAAAATTGCCTATCTTCGAATGGAATAAGATATTGTAATTCCAGCTTCACCATCTTGTTCAGTGCTAAGAAATCTTTAAACTAAGATGCTAGAAATAGAGAGGAGAAAAAAATCCGTGTACCTACCCAATACTTTGGGTAGGCCAAACGTTTTTGGATCCCTTTCTGATTTTCACCTGCTTGAACATTAGTATTAGGCAACCCAAAAACGCCCTCCAAGCTTTTCTGAAATGCATGCATATCTTGAAAATTGCGGAAAAAATATAAGGGGGAGGTTAATTTTGATTACAATTTCCAGTTCTTAAATACAACCAGGATTGGATGACACACATGCCATATTGGGATGGTCCATCTATCCCGTTGGTCAACTGGTCCGTCTATCCCAAATGATAGGGATAGATGGACTACCGCGCCATTATGCACCTAGGTTACTTGTGAACTAGGTGAAAGCTTCCTTTTGACTCCTTACGATAGCACCGATGATGCTCGTTGCCGAAAATGAGTGGAAATCATGGTTACCAAAAGTTATATTATACATTACTCAACCTGATAAAAAGTTTTGCTTAACTGTTGCGTGGAATTCAACAATATACGTAGAAACCGGCAATAATAAGGGGACCGAAATTCACAGTAGCACTACATCGTTCGCCATGAAGGAAACTGAGTACCTAGCCGTGGCGCTGTCCAGTGACTTTTCGTCGAAACAGCACCCCTGGTCCATCTCTCCCATAGGTCCATCTATCTTTTTTTTTTTTTTTTTTTTTTTTTATAGCCACTGAGACCGCAATGGCCTATTGTAGCTTCCATCTATCTCTGGTTTACCCTATTCTAAATAGTAATCTGCTATTCAAAAAGAGCTTTTGGATTTTTCGCTTTTTGACGTTTTTATCGATTGTGAAGCAAATTTTAATGAAACTTATGATTTTTTCAGCACATTTTTTGAAATTTTGCCAATTTAATGTGCTCAAAAAGTGCTGGCCAACAGACTCATCCTTTCGTTCGAAAAGCTTGATTTTTTGGAGCAAGAACGGAATTTTTATCTCAATCCTTAAGGACAGTTATCGTCTTGAATAACACATACATATATACAGTTATCGTCTTGAATAACACATACATATATACAGTTATCGTCTTGAATAACACATACATATATACATACATACATATATGCAGATGAAAAAAGTTCCAGTCATGCAGCACGATCGTATGAGCGAATTTTCGTGAATTATCGTATTGTATAATGTTGAATTGTTTTGAAATTTGAGCTTTTTTAGTGCAGAGATCGTTCACCATTAATTTGATGGCAAAAAACGTATTCTAAATAATAACCTGCTACTCAAATAGGGGTTCTGAATGTTTAGCTTTTTTTGCAGATTTTATCGATTTTTTAGCAAATTTTAATGAATTTTAAGTACATTTTTCAGCATAATTGTGTACATACATTTTTGGATGTTCTATTTTATAGTTAATAAACTTTATTTGAGCAATATTCTACCAAAAATATATAAATTGAACGATTTTTAGCCGTTTTTAGCCATTTTTAGAGATTTTTTTAGTACATTTTTTGAAATTTGACCAATTTAATGTGCTCAAAAAGTGTTGTCCAACGAACTCATCCTTTCTTTTGAAATGCTTGATTTTTTGGCGAAAGAACGAAGTTTTTATCTCAATTCTATCGAGAGTTATCGTCTGGAATGACACATACATATATATATACATATATATATATATATATATACATATAAAAAAGCGTTAAAATCCAGGAATCATTTCAGAATGCCTCAAAACAGATTTCGATGAAGAAAATTTTTGAAAATTTTTATTTTAACATTTTTGGAGCCATTGCAATAGCTTCATTTTTTAAGAAAATTCGCTAAAACGCAAACTTCAGGAATAGTTTCACAATACCTCAAAACGGACTTCAATGAAGAAATGTTTCAAAAATTTTTATTTTAAAATTGTTTTTAGCCATTGCAATAGCTTAATTTTCAACGAAAATTCGCTAAAAACGAACCTCCGGCCGGACGCAAGACCTCTAAATTTTGTAAAGTAGGTAGTGCAATTAATATATACAATAAAAAATTAATACTTTAAGAACAAAAAAATAGAACAGTAATTATTTATGCAAGCAAGTAAATTTTAGTGAATTCATTAATAAACATTGAGGCACTACAACTTTGAATAATATTAAATAATTAATGGAGGAATAAATTGGACATTGTGAATTAAGAATTGATGATTTTATACTCGATAATGAGCTTAGAAATAATGGGTTGTTATGCACCAGCACATTCTATTTTCTAGGAATCCCAGATAAAGGCTCGTGCTGTTGGTAATAGTGGCGTTGAAGGGCACATGGAAAAGAGTTGGAGTCGTTGAGAAAAACTGTAGAACTTGAGAAGCTCAGTTTAGAGAGAATAGAAGGACAGTTCCAAACCCATGTCCATACCCATGTTAAAAGCCAAATACTGCAAAAATGTGTGCTGCACCCTGTCAAGTGGAATACCTTATGAAGCGGGGACCAAACCACAGGTGCATACTCTAGCTAAGGAAGCACTAGAGACTTATAGAGTAAAACTATAGCTGGTACACCTGGTTCTCTTGCATGACGTTTCAAGTAGCCCGACTGGCCATCACATCAATATGTTGCGTAAAATTTAAGCCAGGGTCGAGGAAAACTTCAAGAGATGTCCAGTCGAAGAAGAGGAAGGCTTTATCAAGGTGGTATTCGAAGACTTCTGTGTCATGGGCACGAGAAAAATAGGTGACCGTGCATTTATTAGGGTAGGTATCACAATAAATTGTACGAAGAACACCATACCTCAAAAGGTATGAAGTCTCTTGTATGTATGTAGACTCTTGTAGCCGACGGCAGTCATACAAAGAATCTATACCCGTAAACAATTTAAGATCATCAGCGAAGAGCAAGCATCTGTTGTCCTCAAACAGATCGAACAATCCGTTATCATGATGAGGAAGATCAAAGGCCCCAAGGCGTCAAAGCATGCATATGAGATAGCTTTTCGAAAGCTTTAGTCAAGTCTATAGATATCACATTCACCTGTATATGATTCTTATCTTGACTGTCAAAGATAAACTCCTGAAGCTCGAGTAGGTTCGTAATAGTTGACCGGCCCCGCTCAAAACCGTGCTGCTCAGGTTCGATGAAACGAGATATCTCATGATCTATTTGAGCAACAACGAGCCTCTGAAGTATTTTTGGGATCAATGATATAGAGTACAGATAGGCCGACAGTGGTTTATACAAGATCTGTCGCCATACATGAGTCGGTGGTATGAAAGAGAACTTCCATATAGCTGGAAAAGAACCACAACTTTGTGATTTATTAAATAGTGACTACTGCCATAGTCTTTGGAGTAGTATGATGGAGATAAAGGTATCAAATATCATTTGAACCCACCTAAGGAACTAATTTGAATTTCATCAAAATTTGTATGGCTTTATAAAGAAGCCTAAAAATGTTAATAATGTGCATTAATAACAATTGAAACAAAATTGAGAGATAACCCCTTTGTGGTTCGTTACATTCGAATCGTATTGTCATAGGGTGTTCTTACCAGGGACGGATTAAAGGGGGGGGGGGCGGTCGCCCCCCCCCCCCCCCCCCCCGAGAGGCAGAAGAAAAAAATTCTTACGAGGGAACGTCAGAATAGAATCAAGCCGTCGCGCTCGTAGGTTGACAAAAATACGATTGTGATAATAATGTAAATAGTGATGTAATAGTGTATGTAATAGTGATAATAATGAAAATATTGACTAGGAACTAGGTCAGACTATGATATGCAGTTGTGGCTACAAATGGCGCATTTTCGCATAGGATGCGCTAGTGTCCAAGTCTCGAGAATATCACCCATAGATGAAGGAACTTTATACTGTGGGGGAAACTGGTATGATAGGTACCGGTTTTACTAATCTGCCACGGCCAATTTACTAATTTGTTCGTTTGAATTTATTCGGCCCACAAAATGCGTAGGTGCCACGGGGTATTAGAGAGTTTTTGTACTTCTCGTATTCATTTTCTCGTATGCGAAAATAGCCTTTCCGAAACGAGAAGAGGTTTTCGTAACGCGGAAACGCTTTTTGGAACGGGAAGAGTCAGCTTTACTCGTGCTCAGCTTTTTCGGAATCGTAATTACGAGACGAAAACTTGACCTTCCTCTAGGATAACACTCTAGAATAACTTAGCAACTATCATGCAGTACGCATGGATACACATACACACCCGACAAAATCGGCTGAATTTTCCCCGTGCCGTCTTTTGCTGTTGGTTTAACCTTTGTATTTGTCTTTCTTTCGTGTTTTTTTCCCCGCACCTCAACCAGAAAGGTCATTAGTGGCATTTTGTTCTCGCTTTCGACGTTTTATCGAAGATTTCAGCTTTTTCATTAAAGATTAAGAGTTTCAAGGTTCATTTTACACGTTTTGAAGATTCGTGTTCTTCACGGCTGAATCGTTTTCATATGATGTAGAGGTAGGTAAGTGCGTAAGTGGTCGTTGTTTCCTAATTCATGTTATATTTAGGAAATTGTCTACTTTGACAATTGAGTTTTGAGCAGTGAACAAGAGTCACGTTAACGTCTCTGTAAGAGTTCTCTTCCTCTCGGGCTTACGAAAACGCTACGAGAAATCGATGCAAAAAGGTTAGCATTCATCGTGCTCGCTCTAACTGCTAGTTTTCGTGTTTACGAGAAATACCAATACGAGAAATACAAAAACTCTCTATTATCAATCGGAGATTTACGTGGGTAGTGTCAGAATTTTCGTCGGTAAACTCTGAGATTTCCAGAAGTGCTTGAGGGAAAAATCATCAAAGCAGGTTGGCAACGGTGGTATTGAGTCCGTGTCGTGCTGTCGTCTATCGTCGCCCTTTGTGAGTAGAAGAGCAGTAGAAACCAAACTTCATGTTAAATCCGAACTAAAGTTTTTTTTTTAGTGTTTGAGTTTAGCTCCGTCAAGAAACTAGCATGGAAGATAACATCGTTCTTCTTTAAAAAACATAAGGCAGCAAGTGAAGAATACAATTTTAATTAATAGGGATAAGTTTGTGTTCATTAGTTTATTTAACAAGTTACGGTAGGAACCTACTGTATTTGTCTCTCGTTTACCGCTCTTGGTTATGGTAACAATACATACCTAATCAATAGCCCCAATACCTACATAATCTACCTACCTACTGTTTTGACGAAGAAAGAAACGAATTGTGTTTTCTTAACTGATTGCAACCAGCGTTTTTCGATTGAAGTAAATTATTCACTGTTTTACATTCACCAGTAATAGACAAAAAATGTTCAACAAGGTGTTCAACAATGTTGAACAATGTTTCATTTGTGTTTTCATCTTTAATCAAAAATGTACTTTATTTATTTAATTTCATCGTGAGTGTTTATTAAACTGTTTTTTACTTCTGAAGTAAATTGAAAAAATAAAGAGTGTATTATTATTTAATTCTGTGTTTACAATATAAGTGTATAATATATAAATAATATTACATCACGAGGACTGAAGTTCTCCAGCGCTTTCTGTTTCATTCCCTGCCTTTTTCGATATGATTTTGCCAAAATAATTACACACCTATAATCACTTTATTTTTTGTTAATTTTATTTTTTATTTATTTTTTGTGTGTACATGGATATTTGGTAACTAAGCTAAAATTTGTGCAAATCATAATTATGTTTTTCATGTTAATTTTTACATACCTGATTTAAAGTGTGGGTCCATAACCAATAAAACTGCTAGTTTTTCAAGGTCTCTTATAAAAAAAATTTCTCGGGGGGGGGGGGGGGGGGGGGGATCCCGGTAGAGGACCGTCCCCACCCACGAAATTCTATTAATCCGTCACTGGTTCTTACCAATATTTTCCGTTTCACTGAAACTCGGATGGTATAGTTGAGGGCGAACTTATAATATAAATTAGTTTTCAGATGGCAGGTCGTTTTGCAGCCTGCAATCACGCACGGATTAGATCTCACTTATAGCAATACAAATCATGGCAATGGTGCTCCGTTCTGAAAGATGTCATCGAATGAAAATAGCTTCCTAACTCTTGGTTTTGTTGACTTGAGTATGGCTTAGCTCTGAGGATCATTCAAAATTTTCGTCCGACACCAGAAAATGTCTCGATTGATTCGGCATACAACGGAAACGGAGCGGAAATGTACCTACCTAACCCCGTAAGTTTTCAGGTCATTCCATGCCAAATCAACACACTTTAAATATAAATTTTACCTCACCATTTTAGATTTTGCTCAAATTTAGTATATTCATAGTAGGTGTTGAGACTAAGAAAAATGCCAAATTTTAAATTTTTATCTCAAACCGTTTCTTAAATATGGCTATTTAAAACTTACAAAATCTCGCCAAAAAACCATGAACGGATTTTATACTATTCGATCTAGGAAGTGTCCTGATTGAGCTAGAGAGCTGGGAGAGGTATCATTTTGCAGCTTTTTTTATGCTCTTTCCAGTGATATAAACAGGAAATAGGTTCTAATAGAAATATTTTTGTCAAAATAAATACAAATTTTGATTTAATTTTTTTCCAAAAAGTACATACCTAATTTAAAATTTTCAAAATATTCCTATAAATACTTAGTACTGTTGTAAACAATGTGACAAAATATAAATATTGGATGATGATGGGTTCATTGTTAAAAAAAATATTCCTGACACTAGTTTTCCACTAATATCCCAGTTTTGACTAAATAATAAACATATTATGTACTTTTACCAAAGAGGTACTTAGGCTATTTAATTAAATATATAATGGTATACTGTGTATAAAAGTAAAAAAATATCAGAAATATCAATTCAAAATACTATCTTGTAACCTAACTTGTAAAAAACAAAAATACTATCTTGTGAAAATAACTTTTCTTCGTCCGTGTGGGCCAGCTACATCATTCTCCTATCCTAAACACACGGATGTCCTGTGGGTGTCAGTTGTGGATGTTCTAACAAAATTAAATCCAATTACACCGACTGGGAGAACATACACTCTAGCTGAAAGCGATCTTAGCCAAACCCAACTGGCTTTTACAAAATGTAATTCCGTAAACTGAGATAGTGTTTAGGGAAACTGCTGTCAACTCAAAACTTAATTTTTCCTCAAGTTAGTGTTAACTAGATAGTTGTTTAAACATTATCGTTAGTACTGCACCAATTGTGTTACATTTACTTACCTACTCGTATACCTACTCATCATCATAATCATAAATTTTGATTAATCTGTCGTACCAGAAATATTACATAACTATTTAGACTATTTTCATACCTTTTTCAAATTTATTGTTATAGAAATGCTCAAGATTTTTGTTTTACTAATTAATAGGCGATTAACTTAGTTTAAATTGTATAAAATTAAAATAAGCAACCTAATTAACTTAATTTTTATTAGAATATATCTATGGCTATTGGTTTTGTTTTAACAAGAGTATTTTGAATTAATATTTCTGATATTTTTTCACCTTTATATATAGTATACCTTTATATATTTAATTAAATAGACTACCTTTTTGGTAAAAGTACATATGTTTATTATTTAGTCAAAACCGGGCTATTAGTGGAAAACTAGTGTCAGGAATATATTTTTTTAACAATAAACCCATCATCATCCCATATTTATATTTTGTCACATTGTTTACAACAGTACTAAGTATTTATAGGAATATTTTGAAAATTTTAAATTATGTACTTTTTGGAAAAAAAAATTAAATCAAAATTTTATTTGTATTTTGACAAAAATTTTTCTATTAGAACATATGTCCTGTTGTATATCACTGGAAAGAGCATAAAAAAAGCTGCAAAATGATACCTCTCCCAGCTCTCTATCTCAATCAGGACAGTTCCTAGAGCGAATAGTATAAAATCCGTTCATGGTTTTTTGGCGAGATTTTGTATGTTTTACACAGCCATATTTAACAAACGGTTTGAGATTAAAATTTAAAATTCGGTATTTTTCTTAGTCTCAACACCTACTATGAGTAGGTATACTGAATTTGAGTAAAATCTAATATGGTGAGGTAAATTAGGTGTGTTGAATTGACATGGAATGACCCTTTCATCCGACTGAAAATGGTTCACCACGTGTTTGAAAGATCTTTATTTATGCTAACAACTTACGTTGCCAAAATACCGTTCCAAAAATGAAATCAGCTGCGCGACACTTAGGGCAACTTACAAAAAAAAAAAGTGAACGCGGTTTATTAAAAAACGCGTGGGGCAGGACTTAAGTTTTCGATTTGGCTAAAACTTTTGTGCTGCCCCCCCCCCCCTTCAACTTTTTATTACCGCAATTAAGTAATGTAAATCGATTGTAGGATACTTCAAATGTCAACGATGAGAAAGAGGGAACGCTGACGATTTCAAATCATATTTTTAAAATTAGAAAACGATGGTTTATAGTGGAGAAATGGGGAATAGAACTGAAGTACCTACATAAGTTACACTCGGAATCTGGGTCTTTCAGTGTGCGTCAAGTACTCGTACCTCTCATTGCGTTGGCGTCAATTACTACGCCGAGTTTCACAGGAGAGTGGAGGGTTTTCCGGTGAGTTAACGCAGGCTCTCGGAGGTCGAGACGCAGCGCAGGCCCAGCAATGGCGGAACGGGGGTCGCGTGAGCCCAGGGATCTGAATGGGTGGTTCTGATTAGTTACCGATTGGACACAAACGTAGTAAGCTCATTAGTTCCATCTCGTTCTCTTTTTATCTGCCTTCCACTTCCGACAATTTTTTTCGTTCCCTCCTTTTCTTCTCTCTCGTTTGTTTTTCATTCATCTCCTCTCTAAGGGGCCCGTGCGACAGAACTGGCTCGCCCGAACTCCGGGAAGACTTCCGAGTTTTCGGAAAGGACCCCTTACTTATGGTATTTGGGTTTGTAATATGTGTAGGTAGTTACCAGCCAGTACTTTGCTCCCTAAGCCAGGAAGGTCTTGTAGGATACAAGATGTAGAGACATTCGATTTTCATCCTCCTTTATTTGCGAAGCTATGCATTTCGAGTGGAAAAAAATACCTCCGCTGTTCATCAGGCCACATATAAGTGGAGTCAGTATAATGTACACAGATGCAATCCAGGGGTCTTGAAAAACGCATAAAAATTTGTTTTTGGTGCATAGAAATCAATGTAATATTCTCCCTTTCCTCAGCGGTTTCGGGCTACATACCTAATGGTTATCTCATTCATTAGTGGCAAAAATGTGAATACAAAATCTTTATTAAAAGGTGTCATTTTCTCTCCAACTGGGGGCACATGTCTGGGGGGCTTATAGCCTTCAGAGGCCGCAACACGTTGTGAATTTTGACTTCTAATTGAATAATTGTTATGTCTTGAACTAGTATCAATATTAAAAAATGCTATTCAAATGTGAATAAAATTATTTCTTTAAAAAGTATAATTTTCTCTCCCCCAACTGGGGGAATATATTTGTCTGGCGAGCTTATGCCTTCAGAGGTCGCAACAAGTTGTGAATTTTTGACTTCTAATTGTATATAGTTGTGTACTGAGCTAGTATCAATATTGAAAATTGCCACTATTCTGCAAAAAATAGGAAAAAGAATGTGGAACTCAGTATTTGGGTTTCATAGAATTCTTTTGTAACTATGGTCACAAGATAGTTTTCGATGCCCTTATCAGAAGTCTCCATCGTCTCAATAAAAGGTGGGATAATGGTAGGATTTTGAGTTATACCCGGTTCAGGGCCACTTTCGCCAAAAACATAGAAACGAATTTAAGCTCTAAGAGATTGGGAATTAATGGACATTCCAGCTCACCATCTTTCCCCAGTGCACTCTACGAGTTCAAACTCCGACGGTTACAAACCCCCAAAATCCGGCCAATACACTTACTAGTCTCCGTTAGCGGTTCTATCAATATATGGCTGCGTAGGGTTATGTCAATATGGCCGCGTAGCTTTTGTGAGCATTTGTTACAAGTCATATATCTGCTTACGATCATTTGCACTTGAGGCGGTGGATTCCAAAACAAGTCTCTGTCCATTTTTGCAATTTTACAGTAAATGAGAAGAACGTGCCTCAACTCAACTACTGTCGCGTGGAAGGAGATTTCTTTTGCCTTGGATGCATTTGGTAAGACTAAATAAGTGGGGGAAATTCTGACTAAGGGAATTAAGGAGAGAAAGAGTAAATTAACATTGACTTGAACATATAACATATATAACAATGCTTAAACTGACGAACGTTTAGAGTTTTGTTTCGAACCATCCTGGATGTAGACAGTTTTGATCGTTATACTAGTCACATTTTAAAACCTGGAACTGTTGAAATGAAAAGAAAGGTGGTAAAAACCAAGCATTAGTTACACCACCAATGCTTAATTTTTCAAATACAAATTTCTAACAATAAAATTCAGAATACACAATTTTTTAATGTTTTTACAGATATTTTTTTAAATTTTATAGTTTGTTTTAATCAATACTTAGGATCACATCAACTTGAAAAACAGAATAATTCGCAAAAGTTGACTCGTAGTTCTTCTCATTCTAAAGAACCGAATAAACAGGAAATAGTGGGAGTAGCACACCAAAAAGTTAACAGTCTAGAGAAATGAAATAGAAAATTAATAAGTCCTACAATGATCCGTCTCATTCTTATTTACATTTTACATTCTGAAGGTCCTCGTTTATTCTGAAGGACCTCTTATTTGGGAATCTGATCCTCATTATCAAGAGTTTCTCCTACTAGCGGATCTTCCGCCACTGAGTTGGTCAAGGCAATGCTCCAGAGAGCATTTTAGCCATAATGTTTCGAAAGCAAGTTCTCTACATCCATAAGCTTTTGTGGCTTCATAGGACTGTGTTAGGTAGAGTCTTCGGTAAAATTAGTTATGTGATTTGCTTCTCCTTGCACCTTTATAACACCCCTGTCATTTTTCTCATTGATTACATTTAGCAAACTGTACTGGTGTTTTCAAAACAGTATTCACAGCTGTTTCCCAGTCACAGATAGGCACTTCAGAACCTAAATTTTCGCGTATTACCATACAGAGCGTACAAGCCTTCGTATTCTTGAGCTTTCTCTCAAGAGTTCATGGAGATTCTCTCAAATACTCTGTCTCGACGATGAATAGGTGCCCAACTATAGGATGGGTTTTCTGAATTTTTCGAACTTCATTAACACTCTCAAACAAGAATCTCTAAATTCCCAATACCTTTACATTTTTGTTTTGGCCGGGACTCCTATCGCAGAACAACTTTATTTCTTTTATTCCAGTCATATCCGTATTTCGGAGGTGGTTGAATGAAATTGAAGCATTCACTAAATTCTTTAAAACGTTGATTCTCACAGCATGATTGTATAAAAACAGAATCCTTATATTATTGTGCTTTTGAGCGTCCCACACGGAAATTGAAGTTGTGAAGGTAAAGTTGGCGACTGAAATGAGCAGATTGATCCGGTACGTGAGGCAACACAGTTTTTTCGCAGTCGAATGATAATTAATTTTAGGACTGTGGGCCCCTAATCCTATTCGAGGATGTACTAAAATAATTCATTTTATGTAATATTAAGCAAGCCATGTACTGCTGTTTTGGGTCTGCGATGTAAGTGGCATTTAGTCGTGTACATTCTGAATGCAAGTGCTAACAAACTTAAAGGTATTGAAATCATAGTTGGAAACACGCTAGTATCGTGGTACACGTTACGTCTAATATAGAGAATTCTGGAAGTCACCAGAACAAGAGACAGTTTTGGATTACACTGACCCATGAAACGAGAAAGTTATGGAACAAACTGCAAAGTTTCAAGCCCAAATACACTGGGAAAGAGCCAGTTTTGCAAGATTCTAATGCCACTTTTTGAAGGAATGCGTAAAAAACTTCTAAAATCCGCTACCACCTCAATTTCTCAAAAAATGAATGAAGTCAGTTTCGGGGGAAGCAACCAAGACCGCCAATCGGATTAATTAGACGTGCTCGAACATGCCGTCTCCGCCAGGGTTATGGTCTTACGCGATGACACTTTAAACTGAATTTACTTTATCAGAATCCCAACGCGGTAGACAAATTGTTATTTTCAAGAATAATAAGTTTCATAAATGCAACTACGAGTCCAGCTTGTGTGCATTCCGGTGGCGCTGAGTGCAAAACACGTGTAGTGCGACAGTGTACATTAGTGAGGACTGTTAAATCCATCGTGAAAAATATTAGTACGTATACTCATGACCCAGTGACCGACAAACAAATTTTGATAGAAAAAGTATCCAGGTATCCATACTGCTGCTAGGAACGTTTTTCCTGGAATTGCAGTGGTTGTTTGCAGATTCCATTTAACGCAATCATGGTGGAGAAGAATCCAAAAGTTGGGACTTTCGTGTGACTACAAGGAAAAGGGGAAAGTGGGAGATTGGTTACGATGGACATTTGGGCTCCCGTAACTACCGTAAAGATAAACATAACTCGGGAAATTCAGAAAATGGACCTAGGTACGTTATAATCGAATAAAATGTGCCTTTATAGACTTGATTTGTTTGGATTGAACTTACGATTTTGAATATATTCAATATATTATATGTTTACAACTTATATACCTACTGACAATTGTGTTTCGATTTTTTCAAATATACTTCTTGTACGAATCGTGTACCTGATTAATAAGATGAGTTTTACTTTTCGTGGCGGAGTTGGTAATGAGATTAGAATAGGCAGATTTGAACACTGGCGAAGTTGGCGGAGTTGGCCAAACCCCAGTTTCGGAATCCACAGCCTCACTGCCTTTAATGAACTAGTTTTATCCCCAAAACTACCTACGTATAATAAGTTGTCTGAACAAATTGTGTTATAGTAAAGTGATAATATCTACAGTGTACCAATGTATTTATACGTATATGTGGCAATAAAGGTATTTCTATTATTTTCTATTCAGTTACGAAGGTTAATTATCATTTCAGCTGAGCATAAATTCGTTAACAATAATTTCGGACCAGGAAGCAGTTCGGTGGAAACTCGGATCATCAGGCAAACGCCGTTCGCGGACAATGGGACCGTGGCGAATCCTTTCAGCTGGTCCCACAGCTTTCCTTTAGTTCAAACTCTAGGGTACACCGCCCCACCCCCCTGAACCGCTAGGGGTTGGCTCGCTTCCCCCTCCCATTTCCCTGTTAAATGGCCGTGAGAACAACGCATATTTGCAGCCCCTCTTACATAAATTACAGTGAATCACCTTGTAGTTAGCTTACACCGCTTATTCATAGTGACGTTTGAATGCAGAAAGACAAATATCATATAAAACGTTTTTCCAAGTTGCCTGAGCTGCGAGGAACGCTAATAGCACAAAGCACTGTAATCAACGTGAAGCCATAACTTATAATGACGCGTTTAAAATTAGAAATGTACACTAATGTCATACACGCTCTCGTAACAATTCCAAAGAATAAATACCTAACTTCCACGGCATTATGATTCTGCTCAATAGTGAGATGAATTCAGCCTTTAGCAACCTTTCAATACAAAGCCTCTTCCTTATATGTATACATATATACACGCTTAAAATCAATAACTTTTTTATGGTGGCAACTCCGAGTCCGAGAATCATTTAAACAGGGTCTCAATTTTAGTTTACTTATTTTTATTGATTTCAATTTTGAGCGATATTGATTTTAGCGAATCGGAGCCATACAAGCTATTTCAATGACTTCAAAAATTTTAAAATAAAAAATTTCAAACATTTTTAAAATTTTAATCCGTTTTGAGGCATTCTGAAACAAATTCTAGTTTCACTCTTTTAAATTTATACATATATATTCGGTTTTTGGATTCTACGCAGCATGAGACGTAAACCAAACAATTCGATTACAAAGTTTTATTATAGAAAATGATCAACCAAAATGGATGTACTATGAATCGTATTTTTCCGCTTCCGCACCTGACCATGAAACTGGGCGTGTTCGCGAGATAACTTACCTACAACTCCTTAACAATATTCCGAAATTGAAAGGCACTAAGTAAGTATATAGTGTGATGTGAAGTTATTATTATTATTTTATTTTATTTTATTGATTTTGGCTGGGTGTTGCTCATGTAGCACATGACAATCAATTTACAATTACAAATAAATATTAACATTGCAGCGTTATCATGGATATACGAAATTTTACAAGTTCAAGTTCGTTACTTCCAAAAAGCGTAATAAATTTACATATTTTTCAGCACTGCTAAAGATCCATCTTTTTCTGTGTGCGTTGCTCCTAGAATAGGCTCCCGTTCGTTGGCGTACCTCTTGCATTGTGTGATGACTTGTTCTGTATCCTCCAAGACCTCGCAGGTCGTGCAAAGCTGAGGTTCTGCTCGCCTTTACAAGAACATTGTACGTTTATTATTTCCGAGATTCGTAAGAATTATCGTGAGTTGAACACATTGTCGGCGTGTTGGGTTCCACACTTCTAGGATCTACGGTTTGTGTGTGATTGTAGGTTAAACACAATGGACAATGGCGATGTGAAGTTAGTCAAGAAATTGTGATAAGCAAAATCGATTTTCGTTGTTATGACATTCGAGTTTTTCACTGGTTATTCCTTAGGTAGACCATAGTTGACAGAAAATTCATGGGTTTTACGATTCAAAGGGAGCGGATGCGGAAATGCTTGTGGGACGGAAGCGCGAGTGCTAACATTGTGCGTACTTCATCAACTACTAACTTACTTACAGCTAGCGAGCATACAGACCACCAAACTTTTACCAAATTTGACCTCGTTCATTCTTTCGCCTTCGTCATATATCGAAGTTAACTACCATCATAACCACCGGCACTTTTGTAAGTGTTGCCATCATTCATAAGTTCAAATCATTGGCGCTTTTGGGAAGTATTTGAACAATACTGCGATTTCGGATGGCAGCCGATAATTTCGAGTTTTGCATTCTGTGGGTATCACGTTGTATATTACTCTCTTTGACAAGCATATGTCTTAAGCCTGGGGTCAGTGAAAAAAGTCTGCCAAGTTGGATGTGGCACATAGCTTCCTCATTTACTTATATAGAATGTATAGATCATTGAAATGAATGATCTTGAAAAATTCCATAGCGGAAATGAGTAAATCAAGAAGTAGCTTGAAATGTCATAATTGGTCAATTAAGAAACGAAAAACGCTGCAAATTGTTACATAATGGTTTATTATTTCTGAATCAGATAGCCAGCTATAGTAACCAGCATGCTCTGGGGCTTTCGCCAGTCTCTTTTCTAGTATCCACCTCTGTTCTCGCGTTACAGGCTGCGCTCCCGATGGGGAACAAATGGATGATCGTACAGCCACCCGAGTGGTCTCATTCAATCCACGGAGCTAATTTCTATAGGAATCAAACTAAAACCGTGGGTACACTGGATTCCAAAAGCATCTGGGACCTATCCCAGTCGATTCTGCTTCCGAAATTACTTGGGTGACGACACCCCACTTACCTATGGCAGAAATATAAGTAAACAGCTATTCATCCAGAGGGTTCAGACTCCAACCTGCCCATGCATTGCATGTAATGCAATTTTAATTTAAAAACGATTTGCTTTGAACTATCTGAGAAGATTTTGGGAAGAAGAAGAACGAAGGATTTTAGCTGGGCTGGATCAATTATTTTTGTAACATACTATAGTATGATATAATATACTAATTATACTAGTGTGTTTAAGGTAGGTTAAATGCTATATGGGGTGAAAGGGTATATTATATCCGTTCCACTATGTCCCTAATGCCGTACCCCCCTCAGGTTGGCGCGGCGTATTATATGGGTATAACACGTAAAAGTAATAAGTATCCATTCTCTTACTCTCCTCTGCTAGGCCCCTGGTCACTCCATCCATCACAAGGTGCCGCGGCGCCTCCTCTCACTCCACCCCCCGCTCACCCCCACACCACCCACCGTGACCCCCTGCCAAGCGTGCCAGGCGTGGGTAAGTCTAACACTCAAAGCCTCGAAAAAGACACTTTTTCGCCCGTTTTTGGCCCATAGCATCTATGCGAGTAAAGCGATCGGGATGGTTAAACGTTAGGCCAACTAGACCCCAAATGGAGTCTATGTGCGAAAGAACGGGTTTTTAAAGTCAATTCTTATGCCTTTTATGGCCCGGACGGCGGACGGACATTTCAAATTTGGATTTTACGCACCTTGAAACATAAAGTGACAAAGTTTGAGGGGGGGGTCATAAAATTTGTTTGCTATACGATCACATAGGCTTATTATTGGAAATAATAAACCAAAACGGTCTTAAGTACACGATAGGATGTTTACCGTACATGACAAGGTGTAATGATTGGAAGCCAGACAAATGATGAACTGAAAAGTGGAGAAAGTGTGTATTTTATTTCAACTTATTCTGATGGCTGGCATAAACGGATTTTTCTCCTCCATTCAGCGGCAATGATTAATCAGTTCATCAAGTCTTAATGCTACTAGGTTAGGGGAATGTCATCTGTAACTTCGAGATGATCTTCACCCTTCACTTTGTTCTTCAATGATGAGGAGATCCTCAATTTTCCTCAAAATTTGAATCTTTCAAGGGTCTCGGATAACATCCTAAATTTCTCGTTAAACACAAAAAGGAATTTACGTTTGTACAAGCGCAGAATTAACTGATGAGTTGAAAATAATGAAATAGGTACAGGACCATCTACAACCGCGCATTCGCTGACAATTTCATCGAAATCGGATGAAAACTGTGGAAATTAAGGTCATTACAAGTATTTCACATTGGCGCTTGTGCAGTAGCTATTAATGATACAATCGTGTTGAAATTTATATGAGGTAATCAAGTCATCTTCTTCCAACTATCATCCAAATTTAAGCGAAAACGAACGACTAGAGAGTGAAAAATGGAGCATGGTGGAATTTACGTTTGCGCATGCGCACAGTGAGGTATTGATTTGGCAACAATAAAACTGATAGGGGACCATCTACAACCAAACATACACATTCGCTGGCAATGTCATCAAAATCGGATGAAAACTGTGGAAAATAAAGTCGTTACAAGGATTTTACATAGGCGCCTGCGCAGTAGCTTTTAATGATACAATCCTATTGAAATTGATATAAGATGATCACAATTCTTTAAAATACATTTTGGAGATCAGTAACTGCCAAACTTTAACTAAGATGTGTTATTTTTGTATCCATGGATCGAAGTATCAAATATCCCAACACACACACACACGCGCGCGCACACACACACACACACACACACACACACAACACACACACACGACAGACACACACACAACACACACAGACAGACACGGAACCAAAGTTGTTCAGAATGGTCTAAAACGTGAAATGCGAGTGGAAATTTTGATTTTAGAGACCAACAATCTTTTTCTCCCAACACTGAAAACGATGCTTCCGCTACCTTTTGGTAGACTCGGAAGCAATATGTACCTACTAGCTGTGCCCGCTCGCTCCTCCGAAACATGAATGTAGATCATTCTGTACCACCACATAAATGTTTAATAAAATGTTTAATCAGTACTACCAGGGAAATACTATCTACAGTTACATCTGTACAACCAGAGAAGCTCTGTTTAAAATTTCGGCATTTTGTGTTGAGGGGACACATAGATGAGAGTGAGCTGTACAGTTTGGTCTGCATGCTCGCTAGCTGTAAGTTAGGAGTCGATGAAATATGCGCATCCGCTATGGCCTACCGAGAAAATAACCAGTGATAAAACCGAATGTCAAATATAACAAATATAACAATGAAAATCGATTTTGCTTTTCACAATTTCATGACTTGTCTCATCACGTGATGTACCTACTTAGTTCATTGCCAATTTCGGAATAGTGTTTAGGAGTTGTGGAGTTGACTCCATATTTCGGTACATTATTTTCTATAATAACCCTTTGTTATCGAATTTTTGGTTTACGTTTCCTGTCGCAAAGAATCCAAAAACCGTATATATAAATGTATATGTGAAAAGAGTGAAACTAGGATTTTTTCAGGGAAATACTGTCTACAGTTAGTATATCTCCACGCCTAAAGAGGCTCTGTTCCACATTTCGGCATCTTAAGCTGTTCTTTAAGTCGGAGCTGTTCTACTCACAATCAAAACGTTCAGCTTCCGAACCTTCCCTTATTCTTTTACTTTTCTTCAATGTTACCTACTATTTCCAAACATGGGTAAGGAATGAATGAGAGCATGTGAACTAAGATGAGGAAAAATAATTACACAAAGAAGGGATAGGAAATTAGGAAATGCAAAGTGAATAGATGGAGAGAGCGCGAAGATGCAAACTTGCTTGGTAACACTGCTGTTTGACATGGTGTCTGAAAAACGGCTATCCTGAAAAATGCAGTTTAATGTACCACATTCATGTACCTTTTTCTTGGGACCCACTAGAGGTATCTGCAGTTTACTTTTTTCTCGAGTTTTAAAATTTGCGCATGTTTGCTTGCGGCCAAATGTGTCAATATCTTTGTTTTGAAATAAGGTACGGGCGGTTGAATCTATAGAAAAATAACCTAATTTTTCACTTAAGATATTTGATCGCCCCCATCCACCCAGATTTATTTTCTTCATCAGATGAATTGCAAGTAAATGTTTTTCTACATTAAACAACCCATATTTTTCAAAACAGTTTCACTGACCAGTATGTATAGTTTCCGAGAAAAGGTACATTAAAATGGATAACTTAGCTCTATGGAAATCTGATCTTGACGATTTTTATAAGTTTTGATTCTTATTCAGTTCTTAGTTCAGTACAGATGTGCAAAAAATGCAGTAGGTAGAAGTTTGAAACCGATGGACGCGGTACTTTTTGATTTGGAATCAACTGAAGACGTGGGATGCCCTCCAGGCTAAAGTTGCTGCCGAACCCCCTAAGCTTATTTGTATTTTGTATACCTATCTTTTATACTGACTGATAAGGAATAAATTTAATTCTTCATTACATTTCAGTAAGGGGGAAGTTTGAGACTAGGCATGAACATTACCATAGTTTCTGATTTGAATCGACATTTCATTTATTTACAGTAGCTCCCTACAAGGAACTAGTACTCCCGATTCTGGAGAAGCTTCTGAGGTCTGGAGCCCATTCTACAAGTGACATAATAACCAGGGACCTATTTCATGATGCAACAAGTGAAAAGTTACTAGCCGATTTGGAGTACAAGTTCAAGAATATGGACAAGTTACAAGTGTTTTACAGTTGAAAAATGACCGATTTTTAACCTCCGTCCATTCATCTGTAAATTTATTATTTTCCAGCATTGTGAGTTGAAAACTTTTCAGTGTTTAATATGTGGGAATCATTTTCTGCTGAAGAATACAGACAAGAAAGAAGCATTCAGCGTAGAAGACGCCAAAGATTTTCTCGGCCACGAATAAACGCTCATTTCGTGGGTATTTTTGAGTTTAACGAGAGATTAAGGATGTCTTCCTAGACCCTCGAAAGATTCAAATGTTACGTGAGGCTGAATGAAGGAGAAAAATCCGATTATGCCAGTCATCAGAATAAGCTGAAATCAATTACACACTTTTTGCACTTTTCAGTTTATAATTTGTCTGTCTTCCAACCATTATACGTAGTCATGTACGATAAACATCCTATCGTGTACTTAACACCGTTTTTATATTATGATTCGCTGACAAAACTTCAATTTCGGGATCCCGCATGACGTTGTTCATTTCGATTGTCCACACACGTCATTTTTCTTTTCTGCTTCACTTGTGTACTTAGCTTCTACAAGTGTAACTTTTCTACACTTGTACTCTTTGTTTTGGTGAAATACCTGTTCTAGTTTACCGTGCATCACAAGTACTTGTACTTGTTAACTTGTAAACTTGTTCTTTTAAGGAATAGGCCCCAGCTGGAGCGAGTGCTCAACTATTTCCTATGTTACGTAGCTTTTAAGCTCCATACCCCAGGACGATGTATGCTTCAGGAGTCTCAATGAGCACTGTGATACACTCTGTGTCCAATCCAGAACGTTCCTCTCAGACGTTTCGTTCTTCCATAAGTTGCTGTTGGGCCGTATAGACTGTCCTCCATTCCTTGCAGAGTTGAAGCTCCTTGTGCCCCTCCCGGATTCCCGCTCAAAACTTGTTTCGGACCCTATTTACTCCAACCAACTACATGTATAACCGCCCGTTAGCCAAACTGCCAAGAAATGCCAATTATATACTGATCCTGTGCCCTGAAATTGAATTTTTTAATGTCTCCCTACCAACGTTACGACAAAAAACTGATCACCTTATTACGCCCTAATCTAGTTACTAATTTTCAATGATGTCCCCATATTATGTATGCCATGTTCCTTTACATTTCACTTATATCTATGTACGGCCAATTTTATAAACTTTTACTGTTATTTTGTCGACTGGTGTATTTCTCATTTTAATATACTATTTCATTCAATATAGGTAATTATTTCAATTAAATGTATTGGGCTTGCCCGTATCGTAAAATAAATAAATTTCACCTAATTTTTCTAGATTTCACAGAACGTTATGAGGAGGAAGCAATTTGATAACACTGAAAAGAATGATCTGTGACTTCTATAAAAGCGACTAAACGCGTGAAAGGACACAAAAAAGGGGCGGGGGTGGTTAAAAGACACGTTCTCTGGCTCCATTACCACAACAATACTGCGGCCTGTAACCCCCGGGAGGTCCGTTGCCAGGGGAAGCGACTCTCCCCGAGTCGGTCTTTTTGAAGTTCGAAAAACTTCTGGACTCATCACTCACCACGGAGCATCCAACTCTGCTCTACATACTGGCCCTGTAGCCCGCATTCTTACTTTCCCATCAGTCAAATTGTGGGTCCTCACCGACCCACGATGGCCCCTTTTCTCTCATTGATGCACCTACAGGCCGACAACACTGTTAACACAAACCGGCCCGACAATATAAATAGGGGGCTTTTGTGTTTTGCGGACAATCCTTCAAGAGACGAACGCCGTATTAGGAGGTAATTTTGTATTCTTCTTGATGTGAGAGAGTGGGAAAGCAAGAAATCTCTCAACGAAATCACCGATGCATGAAAAATAACCTCATATTAGTTCTAATAATTCAAGATTGGGCTGTAGACCAGTTCAGAGCAAATCTTGCATTCAATATAATAAATGTACGCATAGGAATATAAGGAAATATACTAAATGAGCGAAGCCTGTTCCAGAGCAGTATATTAGAGAGTTTTTGTTCTTCCCGTAAGATTTTCTCCCGTTGACGCGTAGAGCAGCGTGTAGAGCAAGAAGCTGGAGATGCTAGCTCTTCACGTGATTTTTACGCGTATTTCTACACGTGTACGTGAAAAACCAAACGCTAACGTCACGTTAACGTCTCTATAAGTGTTTCAGAAGCTGTTCCGTATTCTTTTCGTACAACCTATACTTATTTAAATAATTAATTGCTTTATAATTATTTATAAATTATAAATACATTTATTGCTTAGGTACCTTAAATGGCTGAATTTTGTAGCGGGCATTTCACTATAACTTCTCGACTTGTTTACCAACCAACGTGTTGTTGGCAACCACACTGTGGTTACCTTTGCTGGTAACTGAGTAACTGCGGTTACCTTGGTCACACTGTGGTTACCGGAAGCTGTGGTTACCGCAGGCTTAGGGTCTCGTTATGATGACTACCCGTAGTCCGAAATTCCAACGAATGCATTTTCCCGTGCACGTGTAGATAGGCCTTTTTCCCGTACACGCGTAGTTCTACACGTTAACGTGAAGATTCGCGCATGCGCAGTTGGTATTTCAGTCTTTTTGCGTACACGGGTAGAAAATTACGGGAAGAACAAAAACTCTCTATTATCTTGAGCGGAGAAAATTGCCCTGTTGAGTGCAAACGATTGTCGGTTCAGGAACACTGACATAACACGTTAGCTTATGTCATTTATTTAATTCACTATAAGGGCAATCCCAATTCAAGAGGTGTATAATACAAAAGCATAATGATAAGAAATGTAGAGTTATGTAAGCAACCACACGAAGGTAAGAAAATAGACAATAATTAAATGGAATGATATAAAGACAAATTAATGTGAAGGCTGAGATACAAGTTAAATTCTGAAGAGAGCAGTGGTCTAATATGTTTAAAATCATTTTGCGAGTTAAGCAGTTGAGTGGTGAAAATTTTCAAGGTCCGGGCACAAGTCATAAGTGTGGTTCACAATTCGAGGCATTCTGCACAAAGGTCTATAATATAGATAACTAGTCGGGGAAAACGGTATCCAGAAGAGGTGCCTAGAGTGCATTCCAGGATGAGGAATTGCAAAGTTGACCATTGCAAGCAGCGGCGATGAGTCAACCACTCCCAAGACTAGCTTCTGCAAGAACGCTACATCCATTAAATGGCCACGAGTAATTGGGTTCTGTGCACCACATTCATCATTTCTGGTGTCGAAGTCCACAAAATCCTGCGAGATACCCAGTTTATATGAGATAAAGCGCAAGAATCTAAGATGTCCTCTTACAATTGACATGTTCCATAAACTCTCATAAGAATGCATTAGTGACATTACTAATTCCCCTGTACTAGGTATGCTGGATGTCATACTGAAGAGGGGGGAAGGTCATAAGTGGATCAGCTATCAATTGTACTCACTAAACTGTTCTGTTCCGCAAACTACGTCAACATTTTTATTTAGACATTATAGACCTTATGCAGGGCCTCTTATTGAAGAGAAACTCTCGTATGATGACTTGGAATTCCTCATTTGATGGATAACATCAGCGAAACCCCAAAGAATCTACACTTTCTGTTTCTACAACGTTCGATCTGGTTGTTCATGAGACGTCCGCCTTCACCTTTATCTTCGATAAAGGTGACTCCAACGCCCGATAAGAGACGAAAGTCTTTTCAAAACGACGTTCCTTCTGATAAAACATGACAAAAAGTATGAAAAAGCGGTAACGATCCCCGATAACGTATGAATAGGAAGAGTTGCGCGGTAAGTTGGCGAAGGCTGGAGGTGGCAACCACGTGCTTGCTCTCGAAGAGGGCCGCGGGTATCGCCTCGAGGTCTCGCTTCACAAAGGGCGCAGCCTTGCCATCCCGATAGTGGACCGCTGTGACGAATCCGACTGCTTTTGTCTGAGTCATGAACGCCTCGCGTACTCGGATACTTCACCCGGCCTGCCAATATCCGTGGTCGGACGTCGTCTCAGTCTTTTTTTTTCCAATTTTTTTCCTCTTCTGACAGACTGGATGGATATGAAATGGTGTGGAAAACCGGTAATCATTCGGTAACTCCCTAATCCTCTTTGTATGGATACTACCTATTATTCGATTGAAGGTGAATTTTATACGTAAATGAATGATGTTTGAATGTAAATATGATCAAATGACGACAAGTAGGGATACCTACTCTAGCTCTATACCTTGTAAAACATAAAAAACTAAGTTTCTTGTTTGCTAGATGCAATGTCACCCTACTTTTGAAATTCCTGATGAAGAGTTAAGCAAAATTAGACTCGCCATGCATAGCAAGACAAGAAAAGGAGTTCTTCCCGCATCAATAACACTCAACCTTAAGACCACCAAGGCTTAAAGAACCTCCAAGCTGGTACCTACCTAGAAAATTGTTTTACATATAAGTTTTTATCACCGAGCTTTTAGAAACCTACAATGAGGTTAAATTGATAAGAAAAGCCGTGAACTTATATTTTGGAAGGTTCAAAATTACTAGAAACCAAAGAAAAAACTCTTTATGGTGGTTTGCCAAGTCCTTAATGTAGGCAGTTGGGTTTTGAGAGGGAGATAATTTAAGGCATCGCGTTGATTGATGGATTTATTAATGTCAGCTAAACTCTCTCCGGCTTCGGCCTTATCAAAGCTATCAAGATTAGCGAAGTTGAGGGTTAGCGAGGGGTGGTCAATAATTCAAAAACTCTTCTACACCGACGTTTCGCTATATTTGTATAGCATCTTCAGGGGTTAGTAGTGGAGCAGGAAAAAATTTTAGATCCTCATTGCACACAATCCTTGCTGGACACATTGTACTTGTACACTATTTTCATACATGCTAACTGGAGACTGTTTATCATAATAAACGGTGCATTTTTCATACAATATGCATCCTCTTCAATGATTTTCATCATAATTATCAAGTTTCTATAATAATAATTTTTGGAAAGGAGAATCATCTTTTGTCACAATGGCATTGTACCTAATCGACATAGGAATTTTCGGAATCCCCAGGAACCAACTGAAAGCCTCTTGCAAGTTCTTCTGAGCCGGCTCAGTTAATGCGTTTGATGAAATGATACGTTGAGGATGGTCAAGGGGAAGAATCGCGCAAGCAATTTTCGGTTTTAACTTGTACCTACGGTGTCAATGGTTGGTCGTCACTAAGTTCAAATAACGACGCCTTTTGATTATGTAGGCCCAGCACTAATGCCACTTTTCATTTTTGAGGGTGGTGAAGGAGCATATAATTGGTGGCAAATACCTACAGTGCCATGTAGAGTATTTTTCCACTAAGGGTTCCTACGTAACAGTCAAAATATTGGAAGCGACACCTGTGCATAATTGAGGGGATAATTTCATGGAACTAAGAGTTAGCGATTGTGAGAGAGAATTGGCAAAACTAAATTCTGTCTCAATTTCGTCGATTGACAATGTTCCTCAACTTGATTTATAGCCTAATTTCCTCAATTTGATGAATTTTAATTCAATATCCCACCACTACCCTCAAGGCAGACGCACATATTTTGATTCAGCAAAAATAACCCCACAAAATGAGCCTAGTCTGCCGAAAATGTTCCCCCACTTAAATTATAGCCTAATTTCCTCAAATTTGTTTAATTTCAATTCGATAACCCAGGCAGACGCACATATTTGGATTCAACGTGAATAACCCTACAAAGTAAGCCTAGTCTGCCGACAATGTTCATCCATTTGATTCATATCCCAATTTTCTCAAATTTGATGAATTTTAATTCGTAAACCCACCAATACCAGCCAGGCTGACGCCCCGTTCTGAGCTCTCTAGGTTGTGTTCTATCATGATTCATACATTGGAAAACTATGTTCTTCCTGTTGAATTAGACTGTCACTGGCTCATGAACTATTACGTGCGAGGCATGCCCCTTCGTGCTTCACAATCTATTCTCCAGCGGTAGAGCTACCTAAATTACGTCGTAATACGAGCACCGGGGGGTCTCTGTAGTATGAAAACTCGCCTTGTGTTGTCCGTCACCGCGAAAGATGTCCATAGAAAGTCCCGCCAAGTGTGAAGTGCGATCCGTCATCAGGTTTCTTGTCGCGAAAGGAAAAATCACCACTCGAAACCTGCGTAGAACGTGAAAGCGGCTTTGTAGAAAAATAAGCAACATACTAGAGTGGAAGTGCCAGTATTTGACACCTTAAGAGAAATTTTGGCTTTTACAAGCAATTAAGTTATGTTTATTCGTTTCGTCAAAATCTTTCATCTATTGCTGCATCAGGATGTCCTCGAACTGCTCAGTATTGGAAAAATCACTTTTTCAAGCCACAATACATCATAAATTTGGGTTTTCGAAATACATTTTTCGACCCTATGATTGACACAGCAGATCTTCTGCAATGAATGATTCCGTGTTTCAACAAAACATTTATTTCCAAATTTTATAAATGAATTGAGCATTTGAACTTAGTTTTATTAATCTAAAAATAAAATTAATATGAGTATTTATAAAGGCAAAGTTGAAAATATCACCACATGTTTCATCACAAAATAGGTACAATGTTTTCTCAATACCGAAGGTACAATACGCTTCTAATGGTAAATTAGCAGCTTGTGAGTTGCTATGTATTTATATAAATATAAAAAATAAAGAACGAATAGAGATCCATATTGACAGCACTGTCAATCACTGAGGGGAGCATCAGTTTGGGAACTAGTAATTTACATTTGCATTTTCACATGTTATCTTTGATTATTTCCAAAAAATGATAGCATAAATGCAAGCTACACAAAAAAATGATTGGGAAAAACCATGGAAACAATCGAATTTGGAAATATGGAGGGCATGGTGAAGCAGAATAAAACGCTTACCTCCTTAGCAAAATCGAAAGAAACAGCACCAAAGAAATTACAACACGAGGTTCTGTTGGGTAACCTTCTCCAGGTTTCACAAAAACCCGAGTGAAACCCGTGAATCCCGCCTTCACACTTTACTGAGAAGGTATTTTGCCTCAAAATTCAAAAGGATCAAGCCCGTAAAACACTTTTATGCCTTATTATTTAAACTTTTTGGTGAGATGCCGAAAACTGGGTCCTTGTAAAACACTGGTCCCTCCACCCTACCCTATAAAATCCTGTCGGTTTTTTATTTTTTTGTTTAATTCAATAAAAAGTTTTGAAAAAATATAAATAGAAAAATTGGGTACTCCTCCTCTCAGGTCATGCCTCGTCGATTTTCATTGACATTAGGGCAAAATGGACAGCATTTTGAAAAATGAACCTCACCACGTGAAACAGCGTTGAAAAATAGTGCAAGAACCTGTGCCACACTTGGGGGTCTACCGAAAATGAGAAACTGCGTAATTTCGGGAGGACGAAACTGCACGTCTCCAGGGGAGGTTGGGAGCTGCATATAAAGTCGCTTGAGGAGTGATTCTTCAATGAAGTTTGACGTAGAATTGAATCTGTAATAAAAGAGGGGGGTTCACGTTCGAAAAACAAAAGTTAAAGCGTGTTTCTTGCATTTGCGCAAGTGCGTGATGCGCGAAAACGCAAAATTTGAATTTTCCGGGAAAAGTTATGAATAATAGCGATGTTCCTTTGTTTTCACTTTCGAAATGAAAAAAAATTTGTGTGCTCCAAAATCAAAATTTCCACTCGCATGGCCTGCATTTCATGGCCTACTGAACAAATTTAGTTTCGTGTCTGTCCGTCCGTCCGTCTGTCCTACATTTCCTTGTAACAGCAATAACTTCCACAATTTCGACTGTATAGGTTTAGCTCTAGATGTCCCCCTATTAGTTTCATCATGATTGAATCAGCGGTACTCTCTGAGCGTGCACTTACGTGATTTTCTTGTTACACTCATAAGGACGTCAATGTTGAAGAGATCATGGTCAGATTTTCAGAGATGGTGCGGGGAATGTCCCTTGAGGTCTCTTACAACATTTATCATGATTGAATTAGCGGTACGCTATGCACATGCACGACCGTTTGTCTGTCTATATGTCCTTGCTACAGCCATAAATTCCACAATTTTGATTGGATTTCAATGAAATTTTTAGGAATAGTGTGGATTTAGCCCTAGGTTTAAGCCCTAGATGTATGTCCGTCCGTCTGTCCATACATTTCCTTGTAACAGCCAAAACTTCCACAATTTCGACTATATAGGTTTAGCTCTAGATATCCCCCTATCAGTTTCATCATGATTAAATCAGCGGTACGCTCCGCGCATGCGTGCAAGTAATATTATTGTGATAGTCATAAGTCCGTCAATGTTGAACAGAGTTTTGTCAGGTTTTCAGGGATGATGCAGGGAAGATCCCTTGACATCCCTTACGACATTCATCATTATTGAATCAGCGGTACGCTGTGCGCATGAGTGAACGTTTGTCTTTCTATATTTCCTTGCCACAGCCATAACGTCCACAGTTTTGAATGGATTTCAATGACATTCTCAGGAATAGTGTGGATTTAGCCCTAGATGGTCCCCTATCAGTTCCATCATGATTGAATCAGCCCTACGCCCAGCACATGGTGAACGTAATTTTTTGTTGAAGTCACGTTGAAGCCATGAGGCTTCTTTGCCATGTTCTTGGCAGTGTATTTTTACATTGGTAAGTAAGGAAAATAGAAGGGGTGATCCATAACTTAGTAAACACCCGCAGAGAAAATGTACGGATGTAGTTCAATATTGCGAATTTGGTCTCTATTTTGTGTTTTCAGGACTCAAAATAAAAAACAAAATTTTGAATATTTTACATTCTAAACGTTTACACATGTTCTTTTACGGGCTTCCGTTTTCAGCTGGACCTGCAAACGGTCCTTGAACACATCTCCCGAGTCATTATTGAAGGCTGACCCATCTCCGCTGTCCATCTAACTTCATCAGCTCCATACACGAGCAAGACTGATAGGACAGAGCGCCCATTGTAAGACTCCCATTCCCTCCTCATTCAACCCTGTCACTAGTCCAGCCAAGGACACCGTTGACAAATGGTCCCCGCAGTCAGGTATTTTGTAAACAGAGGGATTTTCGGATTGTCGAGTGCTCTGCGGGAGAGACCCCGGCGCGCACCTTTCGGATGATCGATCTGCCATCTTCTCAAAAGTGTTCCTGATTAAACGGGAAGATCCTTGATGGAGGGTTCCCCTGGGACGCTTTTGTATGAATAATCAAGGCCTTAGCACGTCCCTCGAGTGCATCTTCTTTTTTTATTGAAATTCTGTTCAACTCCCAATCGAACAAAGGGGATATTGGAGTGGAGGTCTCTGGAGACGTAAAATGTACCGTTTTCCACTATACGAGGTATCCCAATATTTTCCAGGCCGACCATGACTGGCTACTAAAACTGAATAAAAGAAACTTCTGCCTGAAGCGTTGTGCTAACATTGGCAACTCCAATGGCTCTTCATAACCTAAGTTTCTCCAACCACTACATCAAAGTCTCGTACCTAATAGGCTATTCCGAACAGATATGACTATCCCACTAGTTATCCATGCCTTTATTTTGTGTTTTACCCTTCTTCGTTCGAGAAATGTTTGTGCATGATGCAATTTGTCTTTCAACAATTTCATGGAACTTTGTAAGTGCTAAATTTATATCAGTTTCCTTATACAGCAAATCCCTTTTTTTAAATTGATAAGCCGTATATAGCAGTTCAATGTTTTTGACAGTATCAGTTTCATGGCTTCTGTCCTCATTGACATTGAAATCGCTACTCTTACACAAACTCCCAATAGTCACGAAATGATCAGTTATATCACTGTCATAAATTAATCCTATACCTTCACCAACAACACACCCTCTAGCAAGAATATGACCCAGGATCGGTTTTGCTCCATTTAAAATCCTGGTGTAATTATTTACGTAATTAATCATTCAATACTTAGCCAATATATTGAGATACTCATTAGATAGTCTCGATCTAGAAAGGACATCAATATTTATATCCTCACGTAAAATATACATAAAACTATTATCGTTTAAGAAATATTTATCCAAGCCCTCCAAAATGAACATCACGATTATGGGATTTATAGATTGATGTAACTGTCACTTCCGAAAGTAGGGAAGCTTTGTGTTCGTGATTGAAGTCGAAAAAATTGTTGTCCTCCAAAATCAAAATTTCCACTTTCTTTTTTGCGTTTTAACGCTTGATGATCACGTTTGGTTCCGTGTCTGTATGTCTGATTTATGTCTGTCTGCCTGTCTTTGGTAAATCCTTCTCACGCCCAAAACAATACCAAGTTTCAGTCCGATTCCGATGAAATTTACAGTGATTGTGTGGGTTAGCTCCTAGACGGCCCCTATAATTTTCAATGCCGCCGAATCAACAGTACCCTGTGCGCATGCGCAAACGTGAATTTTTCATAACGTCGATTTCTCATCATCTGTTGGTCCGATTTCGTTCAAACTCGGTAGGTGATTGGGTATATGTTCTAAACAAAAGCTCTATAAATTATATTGCGATTGGTAGAGTAATAACCATTGCGCATCGCGAAACTAATATTGATTGACACAGGCAAAACTCCGAGTCTAATTTTGATTGATAATATTGAAGCTATAACTTTGTTTTATTTTGCACTCGACTTCCTATATTAAATCATATAATTTTAAAAATGCTTGATTGTAGTTATCCAAAAAACTAATGTTTTCCATATCCATGAGCGCAGTATAACATCTAAAGTACTGCACTAAACACCAACATTAGAAAAAATAAATACAGTCCTCATCCAACAGATCCGCAAATTTCTTTCAACATCCAAATTTAGGAGGTGGAGCGCCTGAAATATTCTAACAGATCGAGCATCCTCATATTTCTTCATAAGCACTCGTCCAAATGTATTCCGCAATTTTTTCTAACTTGTTTCGCCATTCGTAGAGTGTTCTATTGTAGGGAGTAAGTTTTTCAGTTTTTCACTTTGTTCGTCAGAAGAACAAGTGAATATATCTCATAGAAGCCCTCCCGTGTCTCTTTGTCTGTGTGTGTGTGTTGTGTGTGTGTGTGTGTGTGTCCCAAAGATTGAAATAAAAAATTCCGTTCTTGCGCCAAAAAATCAAGCTTTCCAAACGATAGGACGAGTTCGTTGGTCAGCATTTTTTAAGCACATTAAATTGGTCAAATTTCAAAAAAGTGCTGACAAAATCACTAAAAATAGCAAAACCGGCTAAAAATAGTTAAATAAAGTTAAATACTTTTCAGCTGAATATTGCTCAAATAAAGTTTATTAACTATAAAAAAGAACATTAAAAAATTTATGTACAACATTAGACTGAAAAATGTACTTAAATTTCACCAATATGTCTTTTTGGATTGAAGAATATTATTTAGAACGAGCTTTGCCATAAAATTGATAGTTAACAATTTCTTTCTCCTTAAAGTCCTTAATTTTCAAAACACTGTAACATATGTAATGTAGTACGGTAATTTACGAAAATTCGCTCATACAATCATGCTGCATGACTGGGACTTTCAGTTTTGTACGAACTCTATGCATATAAATAATATAATATCTTAGGTATTTTCACCATGAGTTTTCGGCACGCCAACCAACTCCAACTCCTTACGGAGTGAAAGCTGATCTATACTGTTCATTTTAGCTGAAAAATTGGCTTCCAAACATTTCAGAGACCTATTCTCCTCCCTGAGACTATCATTTTGAAAGGTTATATGCTTAACCGTAAATCTATAAATATATATAGTCCCTCAATTACTATATCTATCAGCCCGTATCTGCTCTTGGCTTCCTGAAAATACACACGAGAGACTTCACCAATATATACGACTTGTATATATTTCTATAGTAATTCAATAGTATAGAATGTATACTATCTGATACATTTGTACATACCACATCATTATTGTTAATACAATCTATTTTTGAAGCTTACTCAATGTTTCCAAACTATTTACCCTCTCCTTCTTGCGACATTACATTACATAATATATTATGAGGTTGATCATTTGAAACAAAGAAAAAAAGTGAACAGCAAAAAGTGCTGCAAAAGAAGAAAAAAAAAAAACACAAATGGCCATGTTGGGTAACAGCGTTCTGCGTCTGATATTTGCCTTTTTCTTCTTCTTTCAGCTCTCCGCATCGGGCATTCTGGACCTCCTTTGGGCTACGCTGAGAATCCCGAAGGACTTTTTCCTGCCTGTATCCGTGAACATTTTTCAAGCCATCCGATCCGATTTTCTTCATACCGGCCCCCCTATTCGGTACCCGTTTTTGGGAACCGATCCGGTGAAACGTCTTGTGGAACTCGTTTACTATTTCAAACAAATTTTCTGGAAATTCCTGGTCCGGAGTACCGGGAAACTCGTTTGAAATGGCGAACGACTTCCACAAGAGGTTTTACCCAATCGGGTACCGAATAGCGGGACCGGCAAGAAGAAACTCGATCGGAGGACTTGAAAAAGTCGATTGACGGGATTGGAAAAACCTGATGGGGCGTTAGCGTAACCCGATGGAAGGTCTACAGAAAACTCGATCCGTCAGCTACGAAAGTCGATCGTAGTCTTATAAAAACCGATCGACCGGCTAAAATAAGTCGATCCCAGATGACAGAAAACTCGATTAGGAAAGTGTGAAAACTCGATCGGAATTGTTAAGGAAACCCTATTAGGAACCAGGAAAAAGTCGATTGCAGCCTATACATTACTCGATGGGAGGGTTAAAAAAACCAGATGAGGAAATTATTAGAACTCGATTGGCGTTGTTAACAAAACCCCATAGGGGAACAAAGAAAACACGATGGGAAACATTAGGTTACTCGATTGACGTTGTTAGGAAAACCCTATCCGGATGCTAGGAAAAGTCGATTGGCAGCCACAAAAAACTCGATAGACGTGCTACGGAGGACTCCATTGGATTCCGAGGTTAAAAAACTACATAGAATATTCCGCGATCGGGTTTTTTTAACCGTCGATCGAGTGATTTTAGCCGTCAATCTAGTTTTTTTTTCCTTAAAAAACTCAATTGCGAGGCTTTCATGCAGTTTTTTAAGCTCATTTTTCTCTCACTGAATGTTTCTGCCATTGTAGTCCTGTACAAATCCCTCGTGCTTCCTGTCCTCGAGTACGCGTCAGTAGTGTGGTCTCCGCACTACAAAATTCATATAGCCCAGGGACGAATACAGAAGCGGTTTCTACGTTATGTGGCTTATAAATTGCACATCCCTTCCGATGAGGTTAACTACGTTGCACTGCTGGAGACCTGCAATCTGCAATCGCTCGAGGACCGAAGAAAATGGTTGGACGTCTCTCTCCTGTATAAGCTAATAAATTGATTGCCCATCACTTCTTGCACAAATCAACTTTTCAGTCCCCCAATTTTATTCCCGTTCAGCCACACTATTTAAAACTACATTCAATTCTATACCAACTATCTATACCGCTTTCTCGAATCCCCCGCAATGTCTACTCATTGTTAGAAAACTATTCCAACTTGGATTTCTTCACGAGTCAGCTGTCCCGTTTCAGAAATCATATATTTAGCTCCCTTTAATTATTATTTTTTCCTACGATTTACTCCTTGTGATTAGTACTGTGCTCTGGAAGACAACTGTGTTATGTTATTGTTTCTGGTTTGTATTATTATGTCACCGGCAAAGTATGAAATCCAGGCATTGTGTACAGTGACCAGTCGTCCTATACAATGCCTACCATTGATTTAGGCAAAGTATCAGTACTCATCATTCTGACCTAGATGCCCAACTAATCTGAAGTTTTACTAGGGGGTTGATTACTTGATGTTATGTATTTTTGAGATGCGAGCGTGCGAGAATCCAGACTATTATACTCTACACATCATTCTGGCCTATATGTCCAACTAATCTCAATTTTTACTAAGGGGTTGACTACTTGATGTTATGTATTTTTGAGATGCGACCTTGCGAGCATCCAGACCACCAAACTACACACATCATTCTGAACTATATATACAACTAAGGTGCCCAGATCAGGTAAGGATTGATCAGAAGGACACTTTGCCGAGTGGACGATCAGGCATTCTATACAATGCCTAGGTAAAGTATAAAATGAGATTTATTTTACACATTGCCTGCTCCATTCAGGTATTGTATACAACGACTAGGCATTGTACACAATGCTGATTTTAAACTTTGCCGGTAACATATATATTCTGTATAATCTGTTATTGCGCTTGCCCGTAATTTCGATGAATAAATAAATCTGCTGAATTCGGCCATATGTCGGGATGTATTTTGAAATTAGGGGTGGGAGACGCAATAAAAATTAGCCAGGTGTTTTTTAAAAAGTCCTTTTTCCTTTCCCATGGAATATGACGCGGGGCGCAGGCTTGGACTCAGTTCACCGCCTGAATTGACTGACTGAGAGGGATGATTCTGAATGAAAATCTGACAGGTTGAACAAGCGGCGGGCCGAACCCGAACGAATCTCCTCCTCCAGAATGGATGTCTCTGAGGGTGGTTTCCCTTTGATAAGGTTCAAAAGTGCCGACCACCCACCGCCACTCGCACCTCCTCATGAATCATTCAGCTCCAAACTTTGTATAGTTGCACCTCCACCTGACTTTTTTCGGGCGGCTTGTGCAAGAGAACTGCGGCCTCCGATGCAGCTTTTCATTCCTGTATGTTCGCCTAGGCGTTTAGAAAGCGAAGGGAGAGGTACAAATACACTTTGGAGCAATGTAGCACCTTATGGAGTAATGTAGCAGGCAGTTCATACCTCGCTACAGGCGAGCCAAACGGTATGCAAACTTCTCGTCGTAATGCATTGGTTTACGCAAACAGAAAAAGTTCCAGTCATGATCGTATGAGCAAATTATCTTAAGTTATCACCTTTCGTATTAGGTATATATTATGTTAAATTGAATTTAAATTTGAGCAACTTGATAGGAATTGAATCACTCGCGACGAACTTGTGGAAACCCATTTCAAAACGGAAGTTTTTGCAAAGCGTTGTCTATTTCCACGAAAAAATAAAAAGTTGAACTTAATAAACTTAATATTTTCGAAAAAGATCAATTGTTTAATTTGATGTCTATCTGTATGGATCAAAATTTACTTTTTGATGCTTTTAATTTTTTTTTTTTTTTTTTTTTTGTTGATGTTGTACACAGCCAGGGGTCACTTTGGGTTCTCCGTTATCTCTTCTGCTTGCAGATATATACATGGATTATCTTGAGCAACAAATATTTACAACTTATAACACAAATAATCTTCTCTATTGGTATAGATATGTCGATGATATCATCATTATATATGTAAAGGCACAGAAAGACAACTAAATTCTTTTCACGAAAAAATCATTAAATTATATCCCTTTATCAAATTCACCCTCGAATTCGGTTGGAATAAACCGAATTTTCTTGATCTGTCCATCACTTTGGTAAATGAGAAGCATGATTTTTCAAATTATAGAAAATATACATATAGCGATATAACGATCCATAGTACTTCAAATGACCCTTTAGTCCATAAGCATTAGCTTTCCATAGTATGATCAACCGAGCTCTATCTATTCCAATGAGTGAACGAAATTTATCAAAAGAAAAATCCGAAGAAAAAGCATAGCAGCTAGTAATGTACAACTAATTTTCAACAAAAAGTGCCTCGAAGACTTTTTTTTAGAGGCTTTGTTTCCGAGTCATCTCACTTTTAAGATTTTTTCGTGATTTCGACCTTAACCCACTAAAACGGCCATAACGCCCTTAATTACGTAAGAAAATTCAAATTTGAATCTGCCGTTGGAAAGAGTGTTAAATTTCCCATCTCCCTAATGTACCATAAAAGTTTTTTGAGATGGTTCAGTTGGTGAAAAATCAATCTGAAAAGTGAATTCTGTCAAATCTTTAGAATGACCAATTTTTTCATACGCTTGGGTCTAATTAAATTCTACCTGTTAAATTTAGCCTGTTGTCCTAAAATATCTCGCCAAGATCTCACCTTTCCAACGGTGTAGTCAATTTTACTTTTTTTATTATGATTAGGGGAGGAGAAAACTATGTTTTAATGTAGAAAAACCTTGTTTTTTTTCCAATGAAATCGAGGGCTTTCTTGAAAAATGACCTTCTATAAAAATACGAATTTGGGATCTGTTTCTACGTATTGTTTTACGCTGAATCGAATGGTAACACTTTCATTTCTCCCCAACCTCGTTAGATGTTGGTGTCCCTCGCATTTCCTTTGAAAATTGCCGCAAAATCCATTACAGCCCTGATTGTTGGCTCCTCAGTCTATATTGGTGATAATTTTCATTGATCAAGAAGTGTTATTATAATTGCAAGCATCTCCACATTGACGAATAGTCGACAAAACCAAATAACCAGTCATGAAAAACGGATATTTGGCGTTCAGAGCAATTTTCGCCCGGACACCTTGATGAAAAACCGCTGTCCAGGCCAAAAGCGGACACCTAGCAGTCCTGGTTCACTCTGTATCCCTGTATACGTACTTGGTATTCGATTGTATTATACAAATTAAAAGTAATGGAGAAGATGGTCCCGACATCTAACCTACAGTAAAACTAGCAGATCCATATCGTTATATTCGCAGTTAACTCGAGCTAGTCGATCATTCGATCAGAGGATTTCGAGAAACGGATGAACCAAGCGCAGCAGCCTTCGCCGGGAGTCAAAGAGCGTGAAACGAGTCGCTGAGCCGTTTTGAGTTATTGGTTCCCAAGATAATGGACTGGTGCGAACCACAGCGAATGATTTCCTCTTTGATATTCATCGATCCAGTTTTATCACCTCACGGAGATGGAGAGCTAATTTCACGGTCGGTAATGAGACTTGGCTAAGCTCGCTGCGTCTTTAGCGACAATAAAACACCAATGACGTCATTCCACAGGATATTGAAAGGTGTGAAGCTCACGTGCCCCGTAGGGTCGCTGTATCTCCTTCATCCCTAGTTTCAATAAATTAATCAACGTTCTGGTGACTAAAAGTATTCAAAACAGTTCACAATAGCCTCTTTAAGTCCATCATTGGGGAACGATTTGCTATTTCCACATCTATTTGTTATTTCCTTAGCGACTTTGCATTCAAATACATTTTTCCCCTCAATCGGTGCATTAAAATTAAACGCTGCAAATTGTTATACAAAGGTTTATTATATCTGTATTAGAGAGCCCTTGAAGGCAGATCAGGTCTACAATATTAAAACTTTTACATGATACAGCTATTATCGAAACTCGGAGCTTCACGCCTCGCATATCTCCGTTCGCTCCTTTACAGCGCCAGGACTTAACACAATTATGCAGTTATATGTCATCTACCCGCGTTGTAGAAGGGTTGCGTGAACTACGTATGCGTACTATGTTTGTTTCTTGCACAGAAAATCCATAATTACAAATACCTAATGCATGCATGGTACCGTCAATAGACAAATTGTATTACATGACATTTGATCTTGTCTGTGATTGCCACACAATTAATCAAACCTCGAACACGAGATACTTGAGAGCCATTATTGATCAGCATTTGTTTTGGGATTAGCATATTTATATCATCTCTCAATGCAAAATTACGTAGAGTGCTTCCTATGTTTTTTTTTTTTTTTTTTTTTTTTTTTTTTTTTTTTTTTTTTTTTTTTTTTTTTTTTTTTTTTTTTAATGAAGTTTGTGGGTTCATGACAATAAGAGTTAATATGACCTAGTGCTTTGCTTTGATCCAATCATTGTTAATTTATGGCATAGTGACAAATATGCTTGCTGAAAAAGCAACGGGTTTCCCGTCAGTAGAAGTGCTTCAGAAGATGGAAGTACTTCCATTTCATGAACTATGAAATCAGACTGTATCAATTATGATGTATATAAAATTTGCTCACTCGTCCATTTCGCAATTGTATAGAATAAAACTAGAGCGTCAGTCAGGCTTACGGCCGTTATACATCTGCCCGGCCGTTACATCACTTGGGAAAAGATCTTTTACCTAATGTGGTATAAATTTATTCAATACTTATTTCCTACAGTGTTCGAATTTTCGATTTTTGGCTTTTTTCAAAAAGAAAATGAAAGAGCACAGTAGAGGAAAAAGGGGGATTCTGGCACAGGGGCCAACACAGGACAGGGTATATTGACCCGCACCACACGTTCATTAAAATTTCCTGTACATAACACGTCCAAGACTAGAAAAATTATTTTGCGGTGACCGAGAACCGAATAAGCGACCTTCCGATTATAAATCAAGCACTCTTTCACTGGGCTATACTATACCAGCTGTTATCCAACGTCGAATATAAAGTGGCTTTTAAAGTTGCCCGACGCCAGCGACTTTAGTTTTGATCGCCTATCCCTAATGCAACGATGTAAAACAGGAGAACGGGAAAATAAGTACCAACATGTTGTTTATAGTCAGACTGGATTATTAAGAAGTGAAAATGCGTAATATTATTCCATTTTAAAGCTGATCTACCCAGTTCCTACATTGGTCATAAGTGGATTTCTTTGTTTGTCGTCTATTCTTCATAAAATTGTACACTAGCTCACCTTAATCTTACTTTTTCCATTTGGACACCCCTGAGTAGCCATACACCAACTATTGGTGAAGCTTATCAAAATACATGTGTGTGTATCAAGTCAAAATGAATAAAAATTTAGTGTTTTTCACTGTAATGCTTAAGACGAATTTAGTTTTAATGAACGTGTTAGACATGCCAAACATGCGCTAATTCTAATAAATACGTTAAAAGTGGACAGGAATAGTGTCATTATCAAAATTTCCAAGGGGCTATGGTACCATATATGCATAGCTACCCCAAAATTTAAAAATTTTGTTTTGTTACTTAGTCACATGAATCACACTGTTATATAGATGTTCCTAGTTTGTGCCTTTCTTAGTCAAAAGCTCCATCACCAACGTCAAGGTGAAGGCACTCCGATGGAGTCCTACATACTAAACATTCATACTGCTTGGGGGTCTTTACGACCACGCTTGAGGCCCATTCATACACTACACATAATCTAAAAACGCTGCAAATTATTACACAAAGATTTATTATTTATGTATTAGACAGCCCTTCTACGTAGATCTCTGGTCCATAATTATTAAACGCCGCTTATAGTATATTTAGTATTGGAACTCGGAGCTTCGGACCTCACAAATGGGTTCAATCCATTACAGCAGCGGAATCTCACAATTTTACGCTTTTTAATATGGTTGATAAACATAACAATTTATTACCAAGTCATCTTTCGAACACATAAAAAGTGATACGTATACTGTATACTGATATCATTTAATTGGTCAAAATTTCAAAAAATGTGCTGACAAAATCACTGAAAATGGCTAAGAATTGTTAAATTGATATTTTTTAGCATAAGATTGGTCAAATAAAGTTTATCAACTATGAAATAGAACATTCAACAATTTATGTACGAAATTATGCTAAAAACTTAAACTTCATTAAATTTTGTTTTAAAAAATTTATAAAATTGCAAAAAATAGCCTAAAATCCAAAATCTCTTTTTGAATAGAAGAGTATCATTTAGAATACTTTTTTTTTTTTTTCATAAAATTAATAGCTAACATTTTCTTTTCACTCATAAATCTCCAATTTCTATACAACTTGAAATATAAAAAAAAAGACACTTTTTCACCTATTTTTGGCTCATAGCACCCATGGGTGTGGAGCGATCGAGCTGGCGAGAAGTTAGGACCAACTAGAAAGCGAAAGAACAGATTTTTTAAGTCAATTCTAAGGCCTTTTATGGCCCGGACGGCGGACGGCGAACGGCGGACGGCGGACGGACATTTCAAATTTGGATTCTAAGCACCTTGAAACGTAAAGTGACAAAGTTTGAGGGGGGGTTATAAAAATTTTTTGCTATACGATCACATAGGCTTATTATTGGAAATAATAAACCAAAACTAGTCAATCATGTGTAGATAACATTCATACTGCTTGGGGGGTCTTTACAACCACGCAAGAGGCCCATTCATGCTGGTTGGGGGTCTGTACGACCACGCTTACAATACACATACCTAATTCAAAAAATTGTCAATCTTATGTAGGTAACATTCATACTGTTCGGGGGTCTTTGCAACCACGCTAGAGGCCCATTCATACAATACACACATTATAAAACGAGGCAATCGTCGGTAAATTTTGTTACCTTTGAATGCAACGTAACGGGTTACTTCGATGAGTTTTTTTGTTCGTTAGTACCTGCATAAGTTTAAAATAATAAATTCTATTACAATTTTACTTTGTACCACTTATCCCAAGTACCCATGAGCAACTGTTGATACACCGTCCTCAAAAATTTTTCCTTTAGAGTCAAATTTGGACAAAGCAATTTTGTTAACTTGCACTGTCGAAACGTCATGTTTGGATTCGATAACAACCATTTGCTTTCTAACTATATTTTTCGAAAACAAGGAGTTGCAATAACCTACAAATTGTATTTCATTTTCAACAACATTCTTACTAATGCCCTTGATCTTCTTCATCTCTTTCCTGCCTTCTGTTCTCTCATACATTTTCGCTCTCAAAGCTATAAACTCCGAAATTATTTCTCCATTCATTTCATCTTTAAATTTACCAAGTACTTCTTTGTTTTTCACGGAGAATCATGGATGATCTATGTATCCATGTTGTCCATCATGTTTAGAATATTAGGTAAGGTGCAAATCATCTGTTTTTATTACATATATAAAGATCCGTGTCCATATAACAAAGATTTAACCTTTCAAGCCCGAATCTTGGCAGCACAATATCATAGTGGTACTCGTACGTCATACTCATACTAATATATATATATATATATATAAAACAAAGAGAAGAACACACAGAAATACACTACACAGACTAGTTTTAATATTTCGGCTTGGGTGCCTTTTTCAAAATACAAGAGAAAAATAAATTTTTTTGAAGAGTTAATTTACAGAATTACAACGTTGGCAAAGAAACTTGAGTTGCTTAGGACAGTTGCATTATCTCCTAATATTTAGTCCTGGTGGATCGTAGGCTCTCAAAACGTTGCTATGCGCCTTTTCGGACTGGTGAAGCAACCGCTTGTTGTCTTTGGGTCCCATTTTCTTTAAAACTTTTATCCCGAAACAATCATCGAACGATGAACCATGGACCATAGCATGCCTGCTCACTGACATGTCCTAAGCAACTCAAGTTTCTTTGCCAACGTTGTAATTCTGTAAATTAACTCTTCAAAAAAATTTATTTTTCTCTTGTATTTTGAAAAAGGCATCCAAGCCGAAATATTAAAACTAGTCTGTGTAGTGTATTTCTGTGTGTTCTTCTCTTTGTTTCATATATTAGCTCTCCTAGAGCCACTAATCAAGTGATTAATATATATATATATATATATATATATATATATATCGGCTTGTTGAATGTGATAGATTTTTTAGCCATTTGTACTGCCACCAAATTTTCGCTGTATATAGTTCGATCTAAAAACTCGGGTTCGGCAATAAGTTTTTCTTACTTTTTAGCATTTTTCACAAGATGTATGGTAAGTCTGTTCCTAATGTTTTCCACAGTTTTCCAAAAATTGCATTATTCATCAATTTGAATAGGTCTTTCTCAATTCAGTGTGTAAGGATATGTACGGTTGTAACCACTGTGATTGTTTAAATTTCAATACACGGTGGATTTTGCTGAGTTTTAAGCCGTGTGCTAAGGCTTGCTTGAGTGCCATATAATGCACCATATAGCGTTCACGATTTCCCAAATGAGGCGTCAATTTTGTGGTTGTATCACCGGGTGGTATGATGTTTTCTGCATGGAAGGGAAGATCATTGTACGATTTATACAAGTATGCAAGGTAATGGATGTTAACCTCCATAAAAAATACATACTGATCGTCTTCATTTAAGATCTTCTTTACACCCATGAATCCGCCGGAGATGAGAGGTTTTGACATGGGAAGTCCTCAAAGATTGTTACAGTCCTGATAAGTAATAAAAGTCGTTTCTTCCATGTGGTTATGTTTTGTGTATTTGTTATTGGCTTGGACACATCTATGAGAACCTTGGCAAATACCACCTCATATCCCTCTTTCAACCATTAAAATCTGATCGTAATCTGTTAAAAGCTAAAATGTAATTCCTGTATATTTCAACATGGCATCCCATGACCAGCCGGGTAGTGTACAGTAGTGAGCTGGATCTAGTTTATGAGGTAATGATCAGAATATTAGAGAGTTCCTAAAGCGATAGGGAGATAGAGATGAGGCGCCTTATCGTGAACGGAGCATGTGCGGGCAGATGAGACGCCTCATCTCCAATAAGACAAATTTATTTCACCTAAACATAAGACGCTTTATCCCGAACCAACCTATCTCATCTCTTCCTCCCTATCGCAATGTAACCTCACACATCGATAACAGTGATATTCATTTCTTGTTGGTATTCATGATTAATGAAAACTATATTAATTTTCTTGTTCATTAATTTTCAAAATCTGCCATTGCAAACCCTTTTCGTGAATAAGAAAAGAACTAGGAAACTTAGAAATGCTGGAAACTGAACACAGCGTTTAGCGTTCAGCGTTACTTGAAGATAAGTAGCGTCACTCTAAGATGAAACGCTAATTTGACCCTCTTGATTTTATCAGGTTACCGTCCGCTGTGGCTCGCCCCAGATGATAAAATCCCAAAGCACATTTGAAGTGATTCCATACTGTTTTTGCATGTTGATAATCCTCATCCATAATACCACTTTTCTGCAATCTGATGTAAAAAGCATCTTTGGAATAACCTCAATTTCTCGATCGTCATATCCAAGCTCTTTTATAATGAAATGTGAGTCGTACCCGAGTTTTAAATACTTCCCTCTGAAGCTATGTCTTATAGGCAAGGCTTCGTTAACAAGAGGGACGCCTATTGGGATTGATCCAGGGGTGGGGGACAACTCAAGCATGTGAGAGAGAGATTTATTGATTGATTGAATAGTTTATTTATCAATCTGTACAAAATTAGGACCTAGTGGTCCTCTCTTACATTTTGACAGAAAATGCGGTACATTCAACATTTATCAATACAAGTCAGTCATTCAGAAAAAAAATAATCAAATATTGTTAGGGCAATGTCTTGTGCGGTATTACACAAAAAATTATGTTCTTATAATGCGTTTATAAAACAAAATAAAACAAAAATTGTACACTTCTTGAGAGAGAGAGAGAGAGAGAGAGAGAGAGAGAGAGAGAGAGAGAGAGAGAGAGAGAGAGAGAGAGAGAGAGAGAGAGAGAGAGAGAGAGATTGAGAGAGAAACCGCATACCTACAAATCCGTTCAAGACCATTCTAAGACCGAATCCATGAAAAACCTGTGTGTGTGTGTGTGTGTGTGTGTGTGTGTGTGTGTGTGTGTGTGTGTGTGTGTGTGTGTGTGTGTGTGTGTGTGTGTGTGTGCTTGCGCGCGCGATTCCTTGTGACCAGCGTAATTTTCCAGTTTTTATCAGATTTGAATGAAATGTTCAAGGAATGTGCAGGTTTGGTGTTGGTTTTCCCTATGCGTTTCATTGACCCCATATCAATACTTCCCTCCACGCATGCGCAAACTTAATTCCTATCAAGCATTATTTTTTTCACACCCTAGTCGTCTGATCTTGCTCAAATTTAGAAGATAGTTGGGGAAGCCGATTTGATCTTTGCGTATCAATTTCAACACTACTGTTTCATTAGCAGCTGCAGTTCATACGCGAAAATAAAATTCTTGTAACAAGATTTATTTCCATTGATTTGCTTCAGAGACTGCAAGGCAGCGGAAGCTTTGTTTTCACTTTCGAAATGAAAAAAATTTTTTGCTCCAAAATCAAAATTTCCACTTGCATTTTGCGTTTCAGAGCCTCCTGAACAAATTTGGTTCCATGTCTGTCTGTCTGTCTGTCTGTCCGTCCACATTTCCTTGTAACAGCCATAACTTCCACAATTTTGATCCGATTTTAACCAAATTTTCAGGGATCGTGCGGGTTAAGCTTTAGATGATCCCCTATCAACTTCATAATGATCGAATCAATGGTAGCATCTGCGCAGGCGCTAACGTGAATTCCTTGTGACGGTCATAACTCGGTCAATGTTGAACGGATTTCGGTCAGATTTTCAGGGATGATGTGGGTAAGATCCCTTGAGGTCCCATAAGACAATCATCATAACTGCATTAGCGGTACGCTCTGCGCATGCGTGAACGAAATATTCTTGTTACGGTCCTTGCAACAGCCGTAGGTAATTTCCACAATTTTGATGCGATTTTCTTCAAATTTTTAGGGATCGTGCGGGTATAGCTCTACATGGTCCCCTATCAGTTCCGTCATGATCGAATCAACGGTAGCCTCTGCGCATTCGCAAACAAAATTTTCTTGTTTCGGTCATAACTCAGTCAATTGTGAACGGATTTCGGTCAGATTTTCAGGGATGATGCGGGCAAGGTTTCTTAAGGTCCCGTATCACATTCTTCGCGATTATCAGCAGCGGTACGCTAGGCGCATGCTCGAAAGTGATGTTTTTGTCACGATCACAGCTTAGTTATGAGGAACATGCGGACTACATCCTGGATGGTCCCATATTAAAATCAGAATTATCCTTATTAATTTCATTTATTATAATTATATGTACCATTCAGCTTCCAATTTTCCATCTTATTAATTCCCTGATGCCAGAACCAGTCGTTTCTAGTTTTCTGGAATTTAATGGTGACGTACTGTGAAGGTCACGAGGAAGCTCATGTGCCATTTCCTTGGCAGTGTATTTTTTTCTGAATTTGATAATGTTTTTCAGGGTAGAATAGGTAGTAAATAATCCATCCCAGTTTTATTGTTCTCAATACTTCACTCAACGCATGCGTAAAGTAAATTACATCGAGCAACATTTTTTTGGATTCTAGTAAATCGATCTCGCTCAAATTTTGAGGATAGTTTGGTAAGAAGACGATTAGATTTTAATTACATTTTATTTATTGTTACATTATATTTATTACATTTATTTATTATCATTACGTTATATTTTTATTACATTTTAATTTAAATTACATTTCATTCCAATTTCGTATCATTGCGCAAGCTTAATTTTCACATTTATCATCCGAATCAATCATAATCACTCTGAATCAAGTTGAATCTGATTGACCAAGATTCGGCTTCGAGCGCTCCGTTTAAATGTGAAGGAACTCTTTTCCTGCCTTCAGACCGGACGAATCTGGTTCAATCAGTATTGATTCGAGGTTGCACTTGATTCAACTGGTCAGATTCCTCGTCCGGTCAGTCTTGAATCAACAACCTTACGAGATGGATGTGGAATTATTAATTTTAAAAATAAAAGAAAATAGTGCGTCCACAGGTCCCACCAAATCCATCAGTATTACGAACAATTCCTCACTCTTTCGGAAGAAGTCATAGAATTTCTTCTCATCATTTTGTAGGTCAGGATGTAAATGATGAAACATACCTAAATCCGGCCTTTTCCTATTTATGTGATGTATCCACACTTTTCTTGCTTTCTGTTTCCGCCGTTGCCTCCTACGAATCACTATTGCATTTAAAACAACTGCGTCCATGATGATAGCTCAAAAGCAACTAAAAGAAGGAAAACAAAAAGAAGATGAAAGGATTGTTATAGATTCAGGTTGATTCAGCTGGTGTGAAAGCGTGGAGTTGACGAATCAGATTCAACTTGATTCGGAGTGATCCAGATTGATTCGGATTCGTTTGGTGTGAAAGGGGGTAAATCGTTCCCTCTCAGTTAACTGATATAGAGTTTCGTGAAGCCCCAGTCTGAGCCCAGTAGTGTTATGATAGCAGGAGCTCAGAAGACGCAAAGGGGTCCACTCGCTTGGGAGCCTTGGTTCTCCTGCTCCACCTCACAAGAACCAAGGCTCCCATGCGAGTGGACCCCTTTGCGTCTTCTGAGCTCCTGCTGTCATTACACTGTTGGGCTCAGACTGTTGGGCTTCACGAAACTCTCTCTCCAAGCTATAAATTTGAACAGTAGGGGACAATTTACACCCTACCCACCTAATTTCGCAAAATTTTCATTAAAATCGGATGATAACTGTGAAAATTAAAGCTTGCTACAAGAATTTAACATTCGCGCATGCGCAGCACCAGAAATTGGTATGGAGTGATCGGCGAAATCGAACGAAAAGAGTGTGAAAAAATGTTGCAATAGCTATTAATGACTTTCCGTCTCTTGTCGAGATAACATATCCGCTCCGTGAGTGTCTCTTATCTGTGTCATCATTATAAGCCGTGCCGTGAACAGCTATCGCATCGTACACAGACGCGTGTGCGATCTTGTCGTGTAAAGCTTGCCAATTATTTTTTCGTTGATCGGCTCGCAATAATGGATTGTGCGTCGTGTAAGCGTGACCTGTTCTCTCCACGGAAAACAACCAAGTGCACTCAATGTGGATTGTCATATCATCCATCATGCACTAGACTGAGAACAACTGAGAATTATAAGAAACTTAATAAGAAGCTGAAAGCTACTTGGAGATGTGATTCTTGTCATGGTGCAGAGTCCATGGACGAGCAGAAAGAGAAAGAGAAACAGTGTGAGTCATCTGACTCTGAATCAGAAAATAGTGATGTAAACAACACTGATTTAGATATTAAAATGGATAAGCTTCTGTCCAAATTCTCTCAATTTGAAAAAGATATCAGTGACATGAATAAATCAATGATATTTTTCAACGAAAATTTTGAGGAAATGAAAAAGTCATTAACTGATATTAAAAAAGAAATCGCTGATGTGAGAAATGAAAATGTGTCCTTGCAGAGCGAGGTAACACAGTTGAGGGATGAAGTTAACGGTTTGAAACAAAAACTGAACGATGTTGATCAGAATGCCATGAATTCTTCAATCGTTTTTAGAGGTATTCCAGAGACAACAAATGAGAACGTTGCGGTGCTGGTGAAAACTATAGCAGAGAAAGTCCAACTCCCGGAAGATGAACGCGCTTTTGAATCAGCATTCAGAATCAGATCATTCGGTAAAGCTGCAAATGCAATTTCCCGGCCTGGTCCCGTGGTGGTAAAACTGGATTCTCAGGAGAAAAAGAATTGTTGGCTTAGACGAATTAAGGAATGTAAGCTCAAAGCAAAGGGAATACACACAAGCTTCCCTGACGTCGATGTATTTGCGAATGAAAGACTTACGTCTGCGAATAATCACCTCTTCTGGCTTGCGAGGAAACTTGGAAGGGAATATAATTACAGATTTGTATGGACAACGAATGGTAAAATATTTATAAAAAAGGAAGACTCCCCGAACTCAACAAATATTAGAATTTCTAACATGGCTGCGCTTGAAAAATTGGATCCTCAGAAGCGAGTTAAGGAACTTCATACCTAGGACTTCATCTGCTGAGAAGCTGCTAATCCACATACAACATGATGGACTTAATACAGGATCACGTTCAATTATATTTTTCAGAGGAAGGTAATTTTTTGTTTGATACACAAGATAGTCTAGAAGCATCGCCGATTTTTGAGCAAGAGGGGTTAAGAATGATTTGTTTAAATATTAGAAGTTTTGAGAAAAATAAAGATAATCTGTTTTGTTACTTGGAAAATTTTAAAAACAAAATAGATATAATTGTGTTAGTTGAATGTTGGCTTGACCCGAATAGTTTGATTGAAAGTCTGCCAGATTATAATGTATTTAGAAAGAATAGGATAATTAATCAGAATGATGGGATTATAATTTATTGTCACAGGAGAATTGTGGCTAGGAAAGTTGATCATACAATTCAATTGTGTAAAGCAAGTGGTTTGTGCATAGATTTGTCAATCGGATCTAAGAACATAAAAATTCTAGCTATCTACAGGAGCCCAAGTAGTACTCGATCGGAATCTGATGAATTTTTGTCAGATTTGGAAGGGTATATTTCGAATTTTGAAGGATGTACTAGTGCGAAAGATCTGGGTATTATAATGGGAGACTTGAACATAGACCTTCTTAGATCGGATCAACTTACCAATTCATATCTAGATATACTTTGCTGTGCGGGTTTCGAAAATAAAAATTATCATCCAACAAGAGTAACTCAGACTAGTAATTCTTGTATCGACCATTATTTTTTTAAGGGTTGTGCAGAAGTAAATTGTGCAGTAATCGATACTGACATAACGGATCATTTCATGATTTTAGGGCACATTCTGATGAATTTTCCTAAGGACAACAACCTCATCATTACGGAAAGAAAAATTAATGAAAATAAATTTACAGAGGAATTAAATAATATTAATTGGGAAACAGAATTATTTTCAAAAACTAATGTAAACGAGGCTACAAATGCATTCGATAAGATCATTGACAGTATTATGGCTAAATCATATGAAAATAAATTAATAAGAAAAGTAGATGTCAAATTAAAACCATGGATGACCAAGGGTATTTTAAAATCGGTGAGAACAAAAGATAAAATGAAAAAGAAAATGAAAAAACAACCTTTCAATCAACATTTAAAAGAAATGTATACAGTCTACAAGAATAGGTTAACGACTTTGACAAAAATAGTAAAAGAAAGTTTTTATCTCAATGAGTTAGAAATTAACAAAAACAACCCTAAAAAAGTTTGGCAAACTATCAATAACATCGCACAACGTAGTAACACGGTTAAGAAGGCATCATTTCCATTAGAACAATGGGTCCGAGATCACAACATAGCTGAGGTAAACGTAGCTAACGAACTTAACACTTATTTTGCTAATGTGGGGAATAATTTAGCATCAAAATGTGAGGAACCATTGGATGATCAAGACCCATTTCGTCATATGGGGGCAAATGTAATGAACTCGATGTTTATCGAGGCAGTGTCAGAAGATGAAGTTCTTCGTACAATAAAAGGATTAAAAGGAGGGTCTTCGGGTATTGATGGGATACCTGGAAATCTGATTAAAAAGTGTGTAAATTGTTTGATAAAGCCTCTGTGTTTTATTTATAATTTGAGCATATCCATGGGTATATATCCTGAATCATTTAAGACAGCTAAAATAATACCGCTATATAAAGGGGGCTGTAAAACTGAGCCATCCAATTACCGACCAATTTCTATAATGTGTTGCTTTGCCAAAATTTTGGATAAAATAATCAATAGTCGACTAATAAAATATGTAGAAAAAGCCAATTTAATAACTGACAAACAATTTGGATTCCAGAAAAATAAAAACATTGACAATGCACTCACGAAATTTATAAACGAGATCCACGATAATCTAGGTGAAGGAAAAAAAGTTTTAACATGTTTCCTGGATGTAAAAAAGGCTTTTGACTGCGTTAGTAAGGATGTACTGATGGAAAAATTGTATAGAATGGGGATTAGGGGAGTATCGCACGATTGGTTTAGAAGCTACCTTTACGATAGAAAACAGGTGGTCGCAATTGATAGTAATATGTGTAGTGAAGCTAATTCAACCGGGGATTACAGCATCTCCCAGGGAACAGCGCTGGGTCCTAGTTTGTTCATTCTTTACATGAACGATATAGCAAACCTAGATCTATTTGGCAGTATTTATCTCTTTGCGGATGATATTGCAATGATTGTCAAAGGCCAATCTTGGGACGAAGCAAAGATTAGACTGGAGGAAGATCTCAAAAACATCAAACTGTGGATGAATCTTAATAAACTAAATTTAAATGTAGAAAAGTGCAATATTTTACCCATTGCTGGATCAGAAAAGGAATGGCCGAGTGAAATTAGAGTGCGTATACACCTCCAGCAATGTGACACCATTGATAATGTATGTAATTGTGATGTATTAAATACGGCTAAATCTGTGAAATATTTAGGGGTTATAATTATTGACTATAAGCTAAAATGGGACGGTCATGTGCATTATATTATAAATAAATTAAGAAATATGGCATACGTGATGAACAATGTTAAATTTCTGTCAGTTAAACTTAAAAAATGTATATATTACGCTATGGTACAACCTTTGTTGCAGTTTGCGATTTCTCTATGGGGTGGTACCTATAATAGTGTTATAGAAACGTTATTTATTTTACAGAAAAAAATCCTAAAAATTGGCTTCAAGAGAAAAAAAAGAGAACCGACGTATAATTTGTTCAAAGACCTCAAAATTTTCAGTGTTCATCAACTATATACGTACAGCATGTGCAGATACATCTTGAAAAATAAAAATGAATTCAAAGATAATGTCAGAACTTCTCGAGGAAAACCGTATAGATTTGAGCTACCGAGAATAAAATCAAAATTTTCAGGGCATAGTCCTAAGTATAAAATGCTATTAACTTTTAATTATTTGTTCAAAATTTTATATCCCTTATTCATCAACTCTTACAACTCTATACATAGATCATTAAATATATTCTATATTCATTATATATATTCACAGAAGACATATTAATCAAGTCCAGTTCCAAATTAAAACACCCTTCTTATGCTCACTAATTTATTGAAAACCCAACTCTTAAATTCAAATATTTATTTCATCTTCAATTATCCGAATTTCTCTTTTAATAAATTATACAAAAATAATATCAAAAACATACCATAAAATATGGTTGTTCACTGGCAATAGTTAAGTAATTCCTATAATATATATATTGTTATAGTCTCACATGACGAAATTGGCTCATGCATGCCGCCACAAGCTATGCTTACAGGCATGCATACCCTTCAACCACAAAATTTTTAGTTTATAATATAATACTATATACGTACATTTATCATTCAAATATGAAAGTTCATTTTCTTTATGTATTGAAGTACTAATTAATTTGATATTTCATCTTTTATTTTTATATTGTGCTGTTTTTCATGAAGGAATAAAAACTCATTCATTCATTCATTCATTCATTAATGATACAACCATGTTGAAATTGATATAAGATGATAAAAATTGTCATCCCCAACTATCATCCAAATTAGGGCGAGATTGGACGATTAGGGCGTAAAAAATTATGCTTGGTAGAATTTACGTTTGCGCATACGCAGAATGAAGTATTTATTTGGCAACAAAGAAACTGAAAGGGAACCGTCTACCCCGTAGCGCGTACATCCCCTGAAAATTTCATCCAAATCGGATGAAAACTGTGGAAAACCTCTCCCATAATTATTTCTGTTCTAGAACCAAAAATTTCAACCATGTATCATGTTTTCTCCTCGATATTGATTCGAAATTCTATGAACTTGTTTTTTTTTTCCTGTTTTTTTCGTCAAAAACACGACACATGGTTGAAATTTTTGGTTCTAGAACAGAAATAAGCATCGTTATGTTAAATTGCAATATTAAAATAAATATCGTTGTGTTAAATTAGATTTTAATATTCAGTGTAAATTTAATAAATGAAAAAAATGATATATATATATATAGAAATATATATATATATATATATATATATATATATATAGAAATATCTCCCCACTATATGTTTCGTGCGCGGATGAATCGACGCTCGGAATCGACGCTCGAAATTTCGTACGTCTCTCCACTATGTATTGCGCGGAAAAAAATTGACGCGCAAAAATTGCTAGGACCCCAGGGAGAAATATCTCCCCACTATATGTTTCGTGCGCGGATGAATCGACGCTCGGAATCGACGCTCGAAATTTCGTACGTCTCTCCACTATGTATTGCGCGGAAAAAAATTGACGCGCAAAATTGACGCGCAAAAATTGCTAGGACCCCAGGGCTAAAACATGATACATGTTAATAAGCTTGTTATAAGGATTTGCGGACACACGACAGACACAGAGACAGACACATTGACAGAGTGACAGACACATAGACAGAGTGACAGACACGAAACCAATGTTGTTCAGAATGGTCTAATACGTAAAACGCGAGTGGAAATTTTGATTTTGAAACCAAAAATGTTTTTTCTCCCGAAAGTGAAAACAATGCTTCCTTTAGGCAGACTCGGAAGCAAAAATGTTGTTAGCTATGTAATTTAATTGTTGAGAACAATAAAACTGGGAGGGATTATTTACTGCCTATTCTGCCCTAAAAAACATCAAAATTGGATTTAAAAAAAAAACAAAAAAAAACAATGGAAATTAAGCTTGTTACAAGGATTTTGTTCCCGCGCATGCACTGCAGCTACTAATGAAACAATAGTGTTGAAATTGATACGTAAAGATCAAATCGGCTTCCCCCAACTATCTTCTAAATTTGAGCAAGATTAGATGACTATGGTGTGAGAAAACAATAATGCTTGATAGGAATTACGTTGGCGCATGCCCGGAGGGAAGTATTGATATGGGAGGAACAATGAAACGTTAAGGGAACACCTGCAACAAACCTGCACATTCCTTGAACATTTCATTAAAATCGGATACAAACTGGAAAATTAAGCCAGTCACAAGGAATTGCACGCGCAACCTCTTTTTTTTCTTTTTTTCTTTTTTACAAACCTCTCCTTAAAGGCGGAGGGGGCACACCATTAAATTGAAAAATAATCAAATAAAATAAAAAAGTGGGGAGGACGCTCAGGTTTACCCGACGCCGGCTCTAGGGATAAAGAATGGGATTAAAGGAAGTGCCCCTATAGAATGACCACCAGTTCAAGTAAGAACCCCTCAGGACGCGGGTGGTGATACTACGGGGTACTCCTGCCGAGATGCCCAACTCAAGTAACTCCGTGGCGCTTTTCTCGCACCACACCCACCCCGCGCCATGACAAGGTCGCAGACATGACTTTGATGTCATTAGGTGCCACTCCATTTAGCTCAGATATCGCCTGTCGCAGATCATTTCTATCATATTTACTTTTCTTAGCCTGCCAGGTCTGCTCCATGTCCACGCTACCACTGACAACCTGGACATCTAGGATTATGGCAGACCCATCGGGCTTGACAGCAACGATATCCGGCTTCTTGCCCTGGTCACTCGGCATGTGATATACATAGTCTCTCTCTCTCTCTCTCAACAGCCCAACCGCTGGATTACAGAGCGCGCACATACACACACTCACCGACGGGTTTTTCATGGATTCTACTAGGCTTCCCTCTTGTTAACGAAGCCTTGCCTAAAAGACATTGCTACAGAGGGAAGTCCTTAAAGCAGGAGGTTCACTTACACCTATTAAAATGAGATCCACCCAAAAAATCGCGTTTACAATAACTTTTTTGCCTTAAATTTTTAAATATTTTTCACCTAATTTACGTGATTTAATTTTTTTTGTTGAGAAATTCAATTTCCAATATATCCCTGAACTCGTAAATAACCTAGTAACTTCGTTACAGGTATGAAAAATACATTAAAAACTGTTAAAAATCGATTAAAATTATCAACTTTGGCACATCAGAGTGTCCCACATGATGAAACAATGAAACGCAACGCCATATTTTCCCCCGTTTTATGAGTATTTTCAGTCTATCCATCTTGGCAGTGTCCGGTTTTGCCCCATACCACCCCTGGTAACCCTGACTCTACCTCGAGCTTCGCATGTTCGGAGCCCGCAAGACAAGAAGGTGTTGCGGGCTCTTACCAGAGTCGAACTTTTCACAAGGCGCACAAGCTTCGATTTTTTTTTCGACTTCGAGCTTTTTGATTTTCGATTTCATATTTTATGGAACTGAAATTGAACAACAGTAGTAGGTACGCTTTTTGAGAGGAAACTGCTCTACCAGCTGTTGGTAGCCCTTCTCTAGAAAGAGGTTTTTTGTCTCGAAATTCTTTGTAATGCTGATTTCTGTTAGGAAAATGATAGGTTATATTTGGAAAAAGTTGGATTATATTTGGAAAAAGTTGGATTCCATTTGAAAAACGCTTGCATACGAGTCTGCAACACATTGGGACATTTTATGTCTTTAGTTGCAGACTCGTATGCAAGCTCTAAGAGCCACTCAGCTGATGCGGACCCCGGGCATCGTCAAGTAAATGTCCTAAAGAGGCTACATACGAAATTAGAGCTTCCTAGAGTGTAAAGCATACAAATTAGCTTTAAGAGCCACTCAGCTGATCCGGACCCTGGGCATTGTCAAGTAAATGTCCTAAAGAGGCTACATACGAAATTACAGCTTCCTAGAGTGTAAAGTATAGAAATTACCAATTAAAATGATTTAACCACCGCTTCACAAATCAAACCGTTCTCGCAATATTCGGATCACCTGCTATGAATCACATCATCGAAACACCAGCTCAATGAAATCATCAGAAATTAACAAGCGGTTGCAATCATGTTCACAATATCAATTATTGAAAATGATCACCTGTGTGTAAACAATTATTCATATAACCATGCTCATAACTCAGCTTGTTGGCCACGCACTTCGCAGTAGTTAACATAATATGGTTGGATAAATCGAGAGCTTTCGAACGAATGGTCAACGAATTTTGTGGGATGAAAAACGACGAAGTACCATTTCCCTAGCGACGACTCGGTTGTAAGCGGAAATCATCAGAATATTTGGTAACAAATTTGGTAACGGTTTTCGAGTTATGTGCCAAAGCAAAGACATAAAATGTCAAAATGTTGAATTTTATCAGGGAAAGCTATAAGGCAATTTAGGAATATCCGCTCATATGGTCATACTGGCGTGACTGGAACTTTTTAAGAATCAAATGAAAAAATTTGGCCAAATTAGGATATAAAACTGTTTTATTGTAAGGAGATCCGTGTGAAATAGACGCTTCCTGCGTTAAATATGAGACAAACTGGCTTTGGAGCTCACTCAGCTGATCAATAACCTCTCAGTCGTCTTCAGCATTCTCCCTCCAGCCTCCCTCTCAAATTTCAGCTTCCTGCGTCGAATAGGAGACAAAATTGGTTTTGGAGTTCAGTCCGCTGATCTATGACCTCTCATGCGTCAGCGGCCCCTGATACATCTTTATCCTCGCCATGTTACAGATTACATCCATACCAATTTTCATCAAATCGGACGTCGGGAAGTGGCATTTAAAACGATTTTAAGAGGACATACATACATTCATAAGTACATCAACGGACAAACTGAACGCAATAACTCATTTTAGCGAATTTTCTTAGAAAATAAAGCTATTGCAATGTCTCCAAAAATTTTAAAATCAAAATTTTCAAAAATGTTCTTCACCGAAATCTGTTTTGAGGCATTCTGAAATGATTCCTGGATTTTAACGCTTTTATATATATATATATATATATATATATATATATATATATATATGTGTGTCATTCCAGACGATAACTCTCCATAGAATTGAGATAAAAACTTCGTTCTTTCGCCAAAAAATCAAGCATTTCAAAAGAAAGGATGAGTTCGTTGGACAACAATTTTTGAAAATGTACCAAAAAAATCACTAAAAATGGCTAAAAACGGACAAAAATCGTTAAATTTCTATTTTTTCGCAGAATTTTAGTCAAAACTAAATTTTCAACGATTAACTAGGACATTAAAAATGTTTGCTCAAAAGTATGATGAAAAACGTACTTAAATGTCATTAAAATTTGCTAAAATATCTATAAAAACTGCAAAAAAAATTTAAAAATCAAAAATCCCTTTTGAATCAGTGGAATTTTATTTAGAATAAGTTTTGTTGCCATAAAATTGGTTTTTAACCATTTCTGTCAACTAAAATTGCTCCAATTTCAATGCAATTTAACATACTATAGTACGATAGATAGTTTATGAAAATTCGCTCATACGATCATGCTGCATGACTGGAACTTTTCCTTTTCAAAAACAAAATGCGCTAAAAATAGAAGAAAAAAGGAGGAAATTAGCATGTACGCTATTGGCTCGTTTACCCTAATAAATTTTTATTTTGAGATTTTGCTAAATTTCTTTTAATGATAATTAGTATGCATGTGCTGGCACGTTTACGAGCAAACTCCCATCGCTTGTCTAACATATCCAAGGTTTGAATGATATTCGCGGACGGGCTCCTGTGGTAAATATTCATTTTTGATGTTCTCCAAGGAGGGGCGCCTTGCTGAATATTCCGCCGGCATCTCCTCAATGGCGTACCGCGGATTGTTTATATAAAGTTTGCACGGAAGCGTCGCAGTAGTTACTGGTTCTAGGTGTGGTGCCGTTTCTGTTTATTGTTCTGGAACAGATGAGAATTGGATTATCAGAAGTAATTGCAAAAAAGGTGAGTGTTGGCGCTCATTATAACGTTATTATTAGGCACGTGCGAAGCGTAGGCTCCCTCAGTGGGTTAGCGTTCTATCTGAACCAAACATGGTAACATGGTCGGTATAGTGCTTGTTATTGTACCTGAGAGTCTCTGGGTTTTACTATGATTTGTGATATTTGGTCTGAGATAAAGTTATTTGCCTCTAGTCATAGTTTTATTTCACTTTTGCTTCCGAGTCTACCTACAGGAAGGGCTTTAAGCATTGTTTTCACTCATGAGAGATGAACAAATCTTTGTCTCCAAAATCAAAATTTCCATTCGCATTTTACTGTTTGTGTCAGGGGCGGCTCGGAAAATCCTGGTCGAGTCCAGACATTATGCGGTGTGAAAATTTCTGCAAATAAAATTTAAAAAATCGTCTTTTTTATGCAAGATTATCGACAAGTAATGAAACATTCTGAGACGTGAGAAACTCCTAACTATATCTGTATAGGCTGAAAGAAGGGAAACTTACCAATAAATTACTGGGTAAAATTGTTCCGTCCAAAAATGTCATTTTTCGATCTACGGTAGCCCGTAAAACTGATATAATTCTGAACTTCTTAGGTATTATTCTGCTGCTAGTTATTCTTTTTAAACTCTTCCGACTCGCAAAAATCCTAAATAAGGAAAAGGAAGAAATTATATTCCTCCCTGAAATCGTACAAATCGGGACTATTCCAATACAATTGAAAAATGCGCGCGCTGTGTTTCGTTTGTGCGAATTTTGATAAAACTCACAGAGCTTCTTCCTGAAACCAATTCCCAACTGCCCTCCAAATTTGAACAAAATCGGACAAATGAGAAAAAATCAGGTTCGCGCATGCGCACACGCGATTATTTATCGGGTGATACTCATTGGTTATTGAGAACGAATTTGACGAGTATGATCAAGACTTTACTTCACTATTCCCCGTTCTCGTTGGATTAGAGAGAGTACGGTGGATTTCAATCTAAATGAAATCGATTTCTGAGGGGGTACCTACCGACTTTCAAAAGGTACTGTTTTGTCAGTACTTGAAAAAATTGATGATAGCATCGAATACACAAGTCACCGGCAAGGATATAGATACATACATAGAATTTACAATACAGTTTTAAAACAGTGTTAAAATAGCCAACGGCTCATTACTTGGCGTCGGGCGCTTCTTCCCGTGTTTTCGAAAGCCCGCGTTTGGCGATGGATGGGTGATCCTAGAACTGGAAAACCAATATTCTCCGAACGTAGCATAAATGCTATTAGTACGAGTTTTATCTCTTATGGTACTGTCACACCCCTCTCTATCTATGAGTGTGGATTTAGGCCCCCATTGCACCTCCGGGGCGCCTAAGTCCATTACATATTTACGAATTGAAATGACACAATGTGTCTAGATGGTGCCGTAGGCTGTTGCCATTGAAGTTATGGCATAAAAATACCTAGTTATGCAACTTGACCATAAAACATTAAAAACATTACGAGACGAATATTACCTGTTTCCTGCGTTTTTTGAGGCAAAATAACTGGAATCTCGGATTCTGCAGTGGCTACAGTTTTAAAATCCATCGAGTACCAACCACTGCTTTTTAAGAGACTGACTTCTTAAATTTCCAATGAAGGCGAATCTAAATCTCGTTTGGATGGGGTATTCCGTAGTGGTTCAAAATATCGCGGATTTTACTTTAAACTCAAATCCAGAATCCTTGAAGAAACCCATATATTATCATCATTGCTGCACTAGTTTCGAAATGGTAGGGCAGTAAATTACTACCCCTACGAGTTCGTAAAACATAATGCTACCAGAATGGATTAAAAAAGATAGAAGCATGTTGTATGGTCTCCCTTCTACGCCATCCAGATCTTTTGTCTTGAGAGGGTTCAGAGTAAATTTTTAATATATATAGCCTTCAAGCAGGGAATTATTCCTCAATGTTTGGCCAACCATAATTCATTGCTCATTACTGTAAGCTGATACCATTGAGCAGAAGACGCCTTGCTGATCTCACAATGCTGCACAAAGTGATAAACGCCGGAATAATCTGCCCAGCACTATTGGAGGAAATCCTACTGCCTCTGCGAGATCGTTTAAACCCTGATTTTGACTTTCTTGCTCATTCATTATAATGAAGTGTAGATAATTATCTACACTAAAATCATTAGTTGCATCATCTCCTATTCATTTACTTAACTTTCTCTTATCATATACCAATAGTACAGTGTACTTTATTTTAGGTTTGATCGCTGTGGCGATTGGCAGTGACTTGCAAACCATTTGGAGACTGGTCAAGTGGGCATGTGCGACTTCAGCCAACTTTCAAATTGATTTCAAACCGGTTGGAGATTGGAGTCCATCCATTTTATAATTGAATGTTTGGGCAAAATACTCAGAGGCGTGAAACAGTGGCGAAAACAGAGGCTAAAATTTGAATGATTTCATTGGCTGCTGTGAGTTTGGAATGGAGGGGTGAACAATCAGAAAGTGGTCATCTAAAAAAAGCTCTGACCGATTTGAAGATCCACAACGGGTTGGAAACCAGTTTGAAAACTTCTGCGAACAGGCACTGACCGAGGGTGGGGGGAGCTCTGATGATCAGAGAACACAGCGAACACCTCAAGTGGGTTGCAAACTGGTTTGGTGGCCTCAGCGAACAAACCTATAATCTACTTCCATGCTCTCTTTTTTTACACGTGTAATATTGTTATCATTATCGTGTCTTGCTAATATTTCTGTTCCGCCTTGTATTGCTTTAAATATGCATGTAATTGAACTCTCCCGTACTTTACAAATAAACAAATAAACCTCCGGTTGTGAGGAAGCAAAAATAGAATTGATCAGATCCGAGAAGTCAAACGTCGTGCACCTCAATACTACTACTTTGGTAATGATGATATTGGCACTTTCAGAAATCCTAGCTTATTGATGTGAGCTACAGTTACCCAATAGTACTATATAAGACCTGGCATCACACTTACATCAATATGTTTCCGATGCATTTGGATCCTCACGCCGTTAGTGAAATCTGTAAGTGAATTTTTAATTTTTATTTTGCTATCTATTTGCTTTCAGGTATTATGAAACACCGTATATTGGTGATAATGGTGCTGGGCCTAGTGGCCCATGTCTCCTGTGCGAAAAAACGCCTGTTCTTCGGCGACTACAGCAGCTCTGAGAGCAGCGAAAGCAGCAATAGCACCGAAAGCGATGATTGGTTGGGTGAGACAAACAATAAATTAATCTTTCCAGACTCTACAGCTGAACATCATAAGTCGAATTTGACGACTAATTGTATAATAGTAGGAGTAGTAATAGGTTCGCCTCTAGTGGGTCGCGTAGAGGTTCCACGTGGGTCGTAACGCCCTCAGCGTTTAACTCAAACATAGTAAAAGCGTTAAACCCAAGCATTTGTTTTAGAATGTAAAGTGAATTTCAATTGAGAAAATTTTCGAAAATTTTTATTTTAAAATTTTTGGAGCCATTGCAAACAGCTTCATTATCTAGGTACAAAAATTCGCTAAAACGTGTATGCATACATAAATTCGATGTTGACTTGAAGCAGCGTCTTATTTGTTTTACATAACATTTACATTATCGACATCTGGGCATTTGGAGATTTTTGATTTGTTTATCCAATTCGAAATTGGCTTTTTAGCAGAACCATGACTCCTCCATTTCATCATGATATAATTACTTTGAAGAAGCAGTTTAAACAGTATTTTTCCTTTTGCAAATAATTTTTATACCCGTATGTACCTATATATTTTTTAAAATTATTTTGTGCATCTTTGGACTGATTCCAGGACCACTCTTCTCCATCTTTGGTCCGATTCAGACGACGACCAAACGCCCAGCGGCCGCAGGGACCAAAATTCCAATCACCACGACGACCCTGAGACCTCCGATTATAAAATGTTCAGATAAACCAACAGAACCCTGCCCAACTGATTGCATGACAGACTCGGCCATTATACACGGGTTTTGCTGCAACTGCAAAAATCCATCAGGTAAATTGACATTCACGATTCGTTTCCTATTTTTTCTATTTTATATTACGAGTATAATATTTACTTTTGCTTCCTCTCTATCGAAGGTAGGAAAGCTTTGTGTTCGTGATTGAAGTAAAAAAAAAATTCTGTCCTCCAAAATCAGAATTTCCACTTGCTTTTTGCGTTTAGAGCTCTGATCAATTTTGGTTCCGTGTCTGTCTGTCTGTCTGTCCGACTGTCTGTCTGTCTGTAGTAAATCCTTGTCACGCCCAAACCTATACCAAGTTTCAGTCCGATTTCGATGAAATGTTCAATTCCGTCAAATCAACAGTAGTCTGTGTACATGCGCAAACGTGAATTTCTCCTAACGTCGATTTCTCATCATCCGTTAGTTTTGGGAATCTCTCGTCGTGATGGAATAAAATAGGTGAAATTGCCCTCACTGTCTCCTCATTAGAACATTAAAATACATATTTAAAAAAATAAAAATTAAATAAAATGCTTCACTGTTGAAACCAAGGATTCTGAGGATGTTATTGAACGTATAACATAGTTGAACTCACCTTTACAGTGCTAATCACTTACCATGTTTTGTGTACAATCCCTTTAATGGTGTTGGTTAAGTTATTTAATTAACTGCCCTATCTCCTTCTAAACCCCTGTCACCCCTCATTGCATTTATCGGGTTTTTTTAATCGACAATGATGAATTTTAGTTGGCATCACATTTTTAAAGAACCTATCCCCCTAATGTTTGTCCAACATCGCAAATTATTTTTCACACTTTTTTGGGCCGCATAATGCATTAGGAAGTACTTAGAGAGTCTTTTAAACCATTTATTATATAGGTAGGTAGTGAATATATTGTATAGGTTAGACAGTTTTCCAAGCCCTTCGTCCATGTCATTGTGGCGTTTTTGTTTCCAAGGACAACCCAAGAACGTTACATGTCCAGCGAACTTGCATTGCCCAGTGTTTGAAGACCCGTTATGTCCGGATTACATGTACATGCTCACCTGCTGTTGTTCTAAGGTAGTGAATATAACACTTTTATCAACAATTTCATGAAAATGAATTTTTTTTTTTATTAAAAATTTTTTTAAATTTTATTTACTTGGATTTCAAATGTGTTGTGACCAGCAGCCCACGGTAAAATCTATTCGAAACAGGAAGTCTCACAAGCCCCTGTTCAGTACCCATCCCATTACAAAGGTCTCCTGGCACTCCTAAAACCTGATTTGTTTTGAGTGGTAATATACGTTACCATTTCACTATAATACATCTTTCGTAAGAGCCAAACCAATCTGAATAAAAGTTAAAAAGGTTTTTAATCCCTGACAAAGTAACAGGTCCTTCTGATTTCATCGCAAAATTCCGCTCATGATATTTCACTGCTTAACGATAACACCTAATTGAAAATAACAGTTTAAAAAAACTCGCAGAACCGTCTACTCCCAGCCTGATCTGCGGCACGCTTATAAGGGTTGCTACGATCCCCTTCCCGTTCGGTTACCTGGCCTCAGGCTTGTCCTTCTAGTTTGTTCATACTTCGAGCGAGCATATTCTACATGGTTAAGTATTTGGTAGAATAATAGTTCTGCTACTTGATAATAGACAACTTATTCAACTTAAATTCCAATGTTTCAGATCTTAAAATGAAGCCAGCTTACCTATGCCCAGCCAGCACAGCTTGCCCATCGGATACAACAAAACTCTGTGATCTTTTCTCCCGCCTGATGACCTGCTGCTGCCACGATGCATTCACCCCAAAGCCACCAACGAAGCCACCCTCCGAACCTGTGGGGTCTCCTCCGGCTAGACCTTCACCAACGCCTCCTATGACTGGCAGACCTACCACCCAAAAACCTGCATCGACTGATCCTTGGCCAACTCCACCGCCCAGACCTTCGCAGACCACTCAAAAACCTTCGTCGACTGATCCTTGGCCAACTCCACCAACGAGACCTTCAACGGCTTCGGCCACAACCCCACTGACAACGTCGGCCACAACCCCATCGCCATCGTCGGCCACAACCCCGTTGCCAACGTCGGCCACTACCTCATCACCTTCATCCCAACCCCCGGAGGCCAGTCCTATACCAACACCTCCAACTACTTCTGCGCCGACGTCCCCTAAGCCTTCTGATGAGTCGTCGACTCCATCGTCATCAACCTCAGTAACATCGACCTCAGTGCCACCAGCCCCATTGCCGACAACTGCTGGACCCCCGCAATCGCCTTCAGGGGATTCTCCGTCCTCTGGTAAATCGCAGCAGCATCACATCGTCGTCGACATCGACTCTGGTTCAGTGCATGATGAAGAGATCGACTTGCCATTTGAGACTGTTGCTCGAAGAGCTCCACGAAAACGCCGACATATCTCAAGTTTCTGAGTGGACTTCAATAACTGATATATTTATCTTTGTAACTCTTTCCTATGCGACGGCAAATAAATATGTTATCATTAGGCTTGTTATTTTTTTATTTTAGTATTTCTATTTTCAATCAATGATTATTATTTTGTTTCCGCACTACTGAAAAAATGGTTGTCTTTCAAAATCAAAATTTCTAATCTCTTTTTGCCTTTCAAAACTGGCTGATCCATTTTGGTTCCGTGTCTGTCTGTCTGATGTCTGTGGTAAATCCTTGGTAGACCCAAAAATATACCAAGTTTTAGTCCGATTTTGATAAAAGTTTCATGAATCGTGCGTGTTCGCTTCTAAACGAGTCTCTATATAACTTTCATTGCCATCGGATCAATAGTATAGAATGTGTGCGTGCACAAACGTGACTTTCTTATAACGTCAATTTCTTAACATCTACCTGTCTGATTTCATTCAAACTCTTGAAGTAGTTGGGAATCAACCTCCTAGAGAGGTTGATTCCACCGGTTTAGAGAAAAGGAGGTTGGACTAATGTACTTTAGTGTAGGAGTTCTAAAGTAGAATATCCAGGTTTCATAAGATGTAGACGGTAGGTACCTATTTTTCATTAGGTACCTACCTACTTTCTATCAAACGTTATCCTAATCACCAAGCAATGGTCCTGATATAGAGAGCGGGAAGGTTCATTCAAAGGTAGGCAAGTGTTGAGAAAGAAGAAGAATACGGGTGAATTGGCCATAATATATGATAATAATGATAGTAGTAGGTTAAGTACCTACAGACCACAAAATACAAAATACAGCGTACAGTACAGACTTACGAGAGCGGAGTTCGTATTCTTGCGTTAATCTGCCTGCGATCTGGCGGCGGCTTTTAGGAGCATCTCCGTTCAACACAAGGACAGTAGGTAGCAGCACTGTTCTCCGAGTTGTTACTATCACAAGATGAATGTAGAGTTATCCGCTTACTAACCTCCTTTCAATCAAATTCTGTTTCTATGAGCGGAATCTCAATCAATCATGCAAGGCTTTGAATTTCATATTATTGGTAGGTATAAATTGCGAAGGTACCAAGGTACCTATTCCTTAAAAAAAAAAAAAAGCTGCAGACACTTCACACTAGTCCAACAGTATTTAACAAGATCTGATGCCCAATTACAACAGTACATCAAAAAATTTTTAAAGTAATACATTCATTTATTAGTATACGTAATGTACCTATGTCAAATTTACAAGCCGCCAATGCTATTACCGCCTTTAAGATAACTTGTGCTGAGGGTCGGAGTGCATGTACCTACTAGGTATCAATATCATTTTGTTATTCTAATAATTGGAAATCCATAAACAAGTGCCTTAGATGCTCCACCTTACAAATTATTATGAAATAAAAAAAGGAATAACTTGCCAAGCAGTATAGGAACATTAAAACGTGTGTCAAGTTGGGTGGGCTGTATAGCTGTCTAGCATATTGTAACATGGACGTATCGAATTACATACCTAGTTGAAGAACAAAGTAGGAGTCGAAATTATCATGTCGACTTTATAAGAAATTAATTTTTGCGGCTGAGTACCTAAGCCAAATTCACTCTCTTTCAACCCAGAAAGTTGAAATTTAATATGGAGTGTCTCTGATGATCAAAAGACGGATGAAATGACAGATTCCAGCCAAATCAACTGAGTGAGCTAGATTCTGTATTGTTGACCATACCTAGACAGTTGAAATTTAATAAGAAGTCCATGGAACATCAAGAGAAAAATTATATGACGGGCTCCAGCTGGATCAGCTGAGTGACCTAAATTCTGTCCTGTTCACCCTAGAAAGTTGAAATTTATTTGGATGCCTCTTGGGATATCTGGGGACGAATGAAGGGATGGACTCTGTCCTCATGAACCAAAGTCTCTCCTTCTCACCTCTGAAAGTAAAGATTTAATTGGGAGTCTCTCTGGAACATCAAGAGTCGAAAGAAATGACAGGCTTCATCCTAATCAGCTGCGTGAGCTACCTGTTCTTCCTAAAATAATAAATTGAAATTTAATAGGTAGGGAGTATCTCTGGAAGTCAAAAGACGAATGAAATTACAGATTCCAGCCTAATCAGCTGATTGGGCTATATTCTGTTCTGTTCACCCTAGCGGCGACGCCCGTTGTTCACCAACAGGGCGACGACAGCGCATTCTTTGAGACCCCGACGGGACCTCTATGACGGGAACTCTGTCACAAAACTTAATATGCAGCCTCTCTAACATATCTAGAGACGAATGAAATGATGGACACCGTCCTGATCAGCTGAATGAGCCAAATTCTCTCCTTTCCTCCCAAGAAAGTTGAAATGTAATACCTAGCGAGTCCCTGTGGAACATCAAGAGGTGAATGAAATGATGGACTCGTCCTCATGGATGTCTAGAGCAGAATGAAATGACGGATTCTATTCCAATCACCTGAATGAGCTATATTCTTTCCTGTTCACCCTAGAAAGTTGAAATTTAATAGGGATTCTCTCTGGAACATCAAGAGCTGAATGAAATTATGGAATCCCTGATCAGCTGACCGAACCTAATTCTCTGCTTTCCCTCTTAGAAAGTTGGCATTCGTTTGGATGCCTCACTGGGATATTTGGAGACTAATGAAGTTATGGAATCCGTTCTCATCAGCTGATCGAACCAAATTCTGTCCTCTGTACCCTAGAAACTTGAAATTTAACATGGAGCCTCTCTGGGATATCTAAAGATAAATGAAATGATGGACTCCGGCCTGATTGGCTGACTGATCCAAATTCCCCTTTCCACCCAAGAAACTTGAAATTAAATCCTCAGTGGGATATATCTATAGACGAATGAATTGATGGATTCCATTTCCAGCTGAATTGGCTATATTAACTAATATTTCTGCTCGCTCCTCCCGTGGGTTATGATGGTTGGGGTGGTCTCTCCATTCGAAGATAGCTAGCCTACTTTCACATACTGGCAATCCTCTGACCTGTAAATTTTCATTCTTGTAACTGATAAAAGCTTGTTACAATCTCAAATCTACGCCAGGTAATCGACATGCCGCGGAAACGGAGGAGGTCCCAACCCCTTCTTCATTAATAATTATGATTTTATTTATTTATTTATATTTGTACGGGCGAACCCAATTACATTATTACATTAAAAAAAAAACAAATTAATCAAGTTGACGGAAACCAACGAAAAGAAATGAAACCTGGAGAAAAAAATATGTATTTCTGATGTTACGAAGAAATTCAACCAATCTGCATATTAGTATTAATTGTATGCATGGCGTTACTTGCTGTCTCACGGGTGTGTGTGGGCGTCTGCGACCTGTCTGCAGACCCCGGCATTAAGGAACACCTATGTGGTTGTATACCAACAACTCTCTACATACACCCTCTCCTGTGTGTTCATATAGAAACTCGGAAGTATCCAAGGACACTGACTGTGTGAGCAGTTCCGTCACAGGAGGCTCAACTTGTAACTGAGGGGGAGACCATTTGAATTTCCTCATGACTCCAAAAGGCGACTTCCATATTTATTTATTGGAAGAAGCTAATGCATACGTATTATCTGAATCAAACATGTATAATTATTAAATTATCAATCATTATTAAAGTATTTAATAAAGTGACAACATTGTAAAAGAACTTCTACGTATAACCAAAGCGATCGATCTTGCACTTTTAGTCAATTTGACCTGAGCATCAACTGGTCTTATATGGTACTAAAGAAGAGATGTACTCTTGAAACTTACAAAAGTTTTGGTGAGCGACATACGTGCATAATATTCTTACTAATGTAGCAGAGGAGAAACGTTTATTTAACAAATACTACGTGAATCACTCCATTTTTATGGGATTTTCGTATCTCAATGAAAACACCTGGATGTTATCTACATGTAAACAACAGTAACCTTCTGTAATCTGGATAAGTTAACACGAAAACGCAAATTCAAAGACCCCAGGTCTCTAAAAGAGGACACACTTTCGGTTGGATCAAATGGTTACGAGAGGTTTCACACATCAGTGTCTATTCATCGCTTCATAACGGTTAGTTTCACAATTATCGTCGTAAAATAACAATATTGATCTGAACATCGCAACGGTCTACGGAAATATGTAGCAGTTCTGCAACACTATTGAAAATGTATTTAAATTACTCTTGAAAGTACTCGTCTAATTATGCTAACATACCTAAGTAGTGTTCTAAAATCGTTTTGATTGGCAAGGTGCGGTAGTTTCTATCTTCTCCCACTGTGAGAGCCTGTCACTGTGGTTAACAGTCTTGTTCTGGAGCGAGTGTAGAGTTTGGTTTCGTTCTTCTACTTATACGGAATGGGAATTTTCCCACAAAAATAATCAAATAGCGCTCACGTCTCGGATAAGAACTGTTAGACCAGTTTTCACCTCCTCCCACTGTGAGAGTAGTCATGTTACCAAGTTTGTTCTGTTGCCTGTGTAGAGTTTGGTTTCTTCCTTCTGCTTCAACAAAATGGCAATTTTCCCATACAAATGATAAAATTGCCTTCACTTCCTAGATATGATATAATAGATCAGTTTCCATCTCCTCCGTCTGTGGGCGCTGTTTGGCGCTGCCATTTCTTGGATAGGAGATAATATATCACTAATGGTTCACCACACCATCCATTCTACTTACTCGTGGTCAGCTGCAGCGAATCACATTCTGTACCGATCGAACCTCACTGAACAGTTTCAAGTCATTAGTGAACAAAAGGCTTCTACAATGAGGACCAAAGATCGATAAAATCTTCAAACAAAATGGCAATGCCTGTATATATACTCGTACATAAAAAATTCGTTGTACCGTGGTAAAACCTTCAGTTCGTCTAATTGCGGAATTTAACAAATCGCATTTTGCAAAACCGAGATAGGACTTGACTGTATGTTGTTGAGCTGCTTATGTATGCCAGTTTTCAGAGAACTCCTCAGTTCATATTTCCAGTTTCCCAGTTTTATGTTTGTAACAAAGACGTTCGTGATATTCTCGCCTCTTAATTCTGTTAGCCAAGGGAAGTCGTGAATAATGCCCTAATAAAGGGAAGTCGAGATAAGCTTTTAGAAGGGAGAGGATTTAAGGATTATTCGAAGCTCTCGTGAAAGTAAAGATGTTAAAAACGGTGGTGGAGGGACAGAGTTGATTAAGGAAACGGCCACAGGACATAATATTAAGTGAGCTGAAGGACTGGTGGGGAGTGGAAGGATGTCCAAGGGGTTGGTAGTAGGTAACAAAAGGTAGGGGTGGTAGTGAAAGCCGGACGAGGGCGAGAGAGGGTGACAGAAAGGGGTGGTTTTGGACGGCAAGGGTATTAGGAGGCAAAGATAGGGGTAGCTGGGGGTGGCAGTGACTGGCCGGGTGGTGGCAGTGGGTGGCTTGGGGCGGCAATTAAGGGGTGTTTCTGTAGGAGCTAGGGGGAAGGTGGAAGCTCAGTACGCTTGTGCTGCCGGAGAGCGCAATCAATAACACGTTGGTCCTGTTTACCGAACCCCCTCTCCGTAAACACGGGGTGTCCTAGATTTTCTGATTCCCACCAAGAGAGATGACAATTTCAGAGTCACTCCTTTGTGCCACCCGTTAGAGCAGGGTGAAGAAAAAAGAAAAACCAGTATTTTCCAAGCAGCATGACTTTATGAGCGAGTAATGTTTTTCCATTGATTTTTTTTACTCTAACACTCATGCTTAAATCAATTATTGGCTAGCTAATATCTATCATGTTGGAAAATAAACGATTACTGGTTTCATTGAATTTAATAAGCTGGAGAATTAGATATAAAACGGAACCACAACCACACATGTTGATCGAGAGCAGAAAATTTGCTGTAAAAATTGGCGGTTTAGGCGTTTAATCCCCCCCAATTATTCATGAATCTGGTGACATAGTGTACAACAAGATATATTTCTAATATGGAATACAAAATATAAAAAAATAAAACAAGCTCGGCGCTGTGGGGAATCTCAGACCCTCTTTTGGTTTATTATTTTCAATAATGAACCTTTATAATCGACCAAGAAAAAAAAATTTGTTTAGCACCCCCTGAAAATTTTTTAGTTTACGTTTCAAGATGAGAAGAATCCAAAGATGGAATTTAAAAAAATCCGTCCGTCCGCTGTCCGCAGCTTTTTTCAAAAATTAATAAACCAAACTTCAAGAAACTTGTGTTGAAAATCGCATTTGGGGTCTAGATTGTCCTAGAAGCTCGGCATCAATTTGTGTCAACCATAAAGGATAGCATTAAAGGGCTAAACATTCAATTTCAATGATAAATACAATCCCAAAGAGTCGATTAAAACCATCCACAACGCTATACGGTTCGTTTTCTCTAAGGGCTCGAACATCGAAAAACATCTTCGAATTTCTAAGCGTGATTCCTAATGCGCTACTAGCGAAGCAATTGATTTCCCGATCGAGCTCTGAATTCCATCGAAGATCGCTACATAGTGATACTGGGATACATGAAAATTGTCTTGTAAATATCAGCTGATACAATGCCAATATTGGAATTATCATATATGATATAGTTCCAATGTAATTTATTCTAGCGTTGCGAAATTGAGTTTATTAACTATTGTCCTTGCGGATGTACCTACTAGTGATGTATTTTTACCTAAATGCTAAATTTCATCTCTTAAATTGCTCCCTAGTCTGCCTATAGGTAGCGGATGCATTGTTTTCACTTTTGAGAGATTGAAAAGTTGTAGTCTCCACTAAAATCAACCGGTTGTTATTTTTTACAGTGGTAAAATTTCCACTCGCAATTTACGTTTTAGACTATTTTGAACAAATTTTGTTCCGTGTCTTTCTCTCTCAATCCCTGGAAAAGGACAGTGCGATTTTGGAATAATAATTTATGGGGAGGGGAGAGCGTGAGGGAGGGTGAAGAAGAAAGAGTGAGCTAGAGTGAGAGAGTGGTCGTTTAGGCGAGGGGCCACGAGAGGAGGATTTATGTTAAGAGGGAGGGGAATATACAGAGAGGAATAGGTAGATAGAGACAAAGGCTTTAGTACTGTAACAAACAAGGATGGTCGTTTACATTGTATTGAGTTCCAAGACTGACGTCACAATCGATATTATGTTCCATGTTGACCCAGAGAGAAGCCCCAAGTCTCCAAGCTGTCTGGTTGCGGGGGCGCGCGCGGCAGCGAAGTCCCAGACATCCGAACCGGTAATTGGATAATCAATTTCCCTCCGGGTGGGATCGTCATCTGTTCCCGTCGAAATCAGATAAACTCCACCTTCCTTTGGATAATATCAATGAAGGGCTCCTCCGCTCGTAATATCCGACAGGACTTGATGGAAATTATGACCCTAAACCAAGATGAACTCGTTACGCTACGTGAGAAGATGCATGTTGATAGGGTTGCGGCGAGGTATTCGGTCGTCCATACCCATAATAGGAAATGGCCACACAACATCGATCTTAGTGAGGGGTCAACTCAATATACCCAACTGGACTAGATAGATACAATTATATGATAGTTTACTAGCTTATCCCGCTCGCTCATCCAAGACGTGAATGTAGTTCGCAGTGTATCATAACTTGAATTTAATTTTAATTGTGTCAGTATTGTTATGGAAATACTATCTAAAGTATAGGGAATACTACTATCTACCACACTCAGATAGGCTCCTACCCAGAGAGCCCCTTTCAAAAATTCAGTACCGTTACATCTGAAAAGTTGAAAAGGAACAAAATCAGCTAAAGATCCCACTTAGCTGATTACAATGGTTCGTATTATTTATACTTAATGGATGAATGATGACTCGTTCCAATTTTTACCATCTCAAGTTCGACTGAAACAAAATTTGGTATTGGGTATAGAGTTGACTCTGCTGATTAGATTGATTCTTCAAGATGAAATTTGTGACAGTTCCCGCGAGATCCAAGGGAATGCGCTGCCGTCGCTCCGTTGTTTCCCAACGGGCGTCGGGCGCTTCTTCCCGTGTTTTCGAAAGCCCGCATTTGGCGATGGATGGGTGATCCTAGAACTGGGAAACCTATCTTCTCCGAACGTAGCATATATGCTATTAGTACGACTTGTATCTCTTATGGTACTATCACATCTCCTCACTATCTATGAGTGTGAATTTAGGCCCCCATTGCTCCTCCAGGGCGCCTGTCCATTACAAATTATACTACCTACCTCACAGTGCGGTGAGGGGGGGGGGGGGGGTTACGAAGTTTAGCATCTCAAGTAGAATAGGATGGAAGAGAGTCAGTATTTATATAAGTTTAGAAAAAGCTGTAATCGCTAGCTTCTCTTGCACGTCCTAGTACATACCCACCATCATTAATGCAGGTTTGATTTTGCTTCCGAGCAGAAGCATTGTTTTCACTTTCGGGAGAGAAAAAAAAAATGTTTGGTCTCCAAAATCAAAATTTCCACTCGCATTTTACGTTTAAGACCATTCTGAACAACTTTGGTGCCGTGTTTGTGTGTCTGTCGTGTGTCCGCAAATCCTTGTAACAAGATTATTTTCCACAGTACCTATTCATCCGATTTGGATGAAATGTTCAGAGGATGTGCGGGCGAGTGTGTAGACGACCCCCTATCAGTTTCATCGTCCTTGAGTCAATTCCTCACTGTGCGCATGGGCAAACGTAAATTCAACCAAGCATAATTTTTAATCATACAAATGCATTTTATAAATATGGTACAAATTGAACAACTTAAGCTACTCACTTTCGATTTCTTTCCCAACGATAGGCTTGGCCCGTGGTGTTGGGGAAGGTCTTGGTGATTCGCTCATGTCTTACAATCTATCTACTCTATGATACAAACGGTACTTAAAAATATAATGTTATGCGTATAATGTTCTTATAGTGTTAAGAGAAGATATTTTCTAAAATAATCACTGTACATAAATACTGCTTAAAACAGTTTCACATCCCGCTTCCCCCTTTTCTACAAGCCAGGTTAAAATATGTTCCTTGTAGTTTTGTCTTGTGAATCTTCGAGCATTTTTCATATGGCCCTCTAGCGCTCTGTGGATAATGTAAATAATGAATTTGATAATAATTTTTCACGCCCTAGTCGTCCGATCTCGCTTAAATTTGGATGATAGTTGGGGGATGACAATTTTTATCATCTTATATCAATTTCAACGTGGTTGTATCATTACTAGCTACTGCGCATGCGCCAATATGAAATCCTTGTCAAAGCTTAGTTTCCACAGTTTTTATCCGATCTGGATGAAATTTTCAAGAAATGTGCGGGCTAGGGGGTTGACGGTCCCCTGTCAGTTTCATTGTTGCCAAATCAATACTCCACTCTGCGTATGCGCAAACGTAAATTCCATTATGCTCCATTTTGCCACGCCCTAGTCGTCCGATCCCGCTCAAATTTGGATGATAGTTGGGGGATGACGATTTGATCATTCCATCTCAATTTCAACATGATTGCATCATTAATAGCTACTGCGCATGCGCCTATGTGAAATCCTTGTAACGATCTTAATTTCCACTGGTTTCATCCGATTTCGATGAAATTGTCAGAGAATGCACGGGTTAGGTTTTAGATGGTCCACTATCAGTTTCATTGTTGCCAAAACAATAATTCATTCTGCGCATGCGCAAACGTAAATTCCACTATGCTCCATTTTTTCACACTTTAGTCGTTCGATTTCGCTTAAATTTGGGTGGTGGTTGGAAGAAGATGATTTGATTACCTCATATCAATTTCAACACGATTGTATCATTAATAGCTACTGCACAAGCGCCAATGTGAAATACTTGTAATGACCTTAATTTCCACAGTTTTCATCCGATTTTGATGAAATTGTCAGCGAATGCGCGGTTTCGCTTGTAGTTGGTCCTGCACCTATTTCATTGTTTTCAACTCATCAGTTCATTCTGCGCTTGCATGAACGTAAATTACATTGAGTATAATTTTTTGTTTCTTAATTGACCAATTATGACATTTCACGCTACTTCTTGATTTACTCTTTTCCTCTACTCCTTCCGCTATATAATCAAGTACATCATTGTCATTTTACATATTATGTGGTCTTCCTCTTAGATGAAATAAATGAATAACAGGATATTATTGCACTGGAGGTGCGGTCTCTAAATCCTACATGAAATACATTTTTTAGTTTGAAAAACGTTCTTCGTGCGGCGTTCTATTAAGGGATTGTTCAGCTATTGACATTCTGCTCGTAACTAGTTGTGCGCTAGCAAATAAATCACAAACGGAGCGGAACAATGTGACTCCTCATCGTGAAAGAATAACAGCGAGGTGATGAGCCAAGGTTAGGTAACCACCTGGTATTAGAGAATGATTCAACCCACGTACAGTCATCTGCGGTTCTGACCTGAAACTCAGCCAGTAGGTGAGGTTGTCATCTCACCAACAACTTCTTCCAGGTCGTATTTCTTAGACGTTTTATCAAAATTGACTCGATCGTGTACACAAACTGTCATAAATTCATTCACAAAGTGAGGACCCAGTGTCGTGACGCTCGGCAGTCATTCATCAGGTGGGGACTTCGGAACGAGATAAGAAAGACGATAAGGTACCAGAATCAACCAGAACATTGGAGTTTATACTTCAAATAAGACACTGAGTCTTGTTTCCTCCTTCAGTTGCAAACGTTATCTCGGCAGTAAGCGATGAGTTTCCTCCTGCGATGACTTCAAAAGATATGCCAACGTTGACAGCCTCATTCAAACGACTAACCTAACCTCACTGCTCTTTGATTCAACAGGTAATCTCAGTTCAAGTAATTTAGTAATTTCTAACACTACGCACATGTCGTTACACTACTTTCTGTTCTATTATACTACTATAATACTATTACTCTCCAATCAATTGATTTTCAGCAACTATAAGGCTCATTGAATAGGTAGATAATTGAGTTTAGGCCACTCGCCAAAACAAAAGGTATAAGCACTGCTTCTTCTCAACTCTGACTCAACTGGAGCTGTCTTTGTACAGCAGTATTTGCTGTCTGCAACAATAACAATCTTAATATACTCAATGCTAATCGTATATAATCATAATTTCCATGCTTCCAGTGATGATGGAAACAATTTCATTATTTGGTCGTAGCAAACTGTGTTGAGAGTGACGGAGGACTTGGTTATTTCATAGCGAAACTTCCCAAACTGTTATTCTCGTACTTTCAATTGCTTTAAATGTGCAAATAATGCATGATTGTTTTCAATGATTAAGAGAGAGATTTCATTACGGGTGTTTTAATGATGGTTATAAATTATATAAGTAAACTATAACATGTACATGTAGAGCATATGAACATGGAAACACATAAATTGGCTCCCGCCTCCACGGATAGCCTTCTCAGAACTATCAAAACTGACGTCATGCGAAACCTACCCACTTGTAATCACCAGAGTGTATATAAACTTTCGGGAGCCCCACAAACTGCAACTTTATACGTATATATATATATATATACTTTTTTAAGTCATTTATAAACAACGAACAGATATATTCTTCTCGTAAACCTATAAAAATCACCTTTAGTGGATAAAAAATAATGAATCTGATGAAACCTCGTATACTATAGACAACAGGGGAAGAATGTGCCAGCGTGATGTAATAGTGAACGGCTAAAAACTTCTGAAAACACTAATATGATGAGTGGTACTGCACGACCAACTGAGCAAATTTTTAATTAATGTTGCTCAAACTAGAGTAAATTTTGTATACAACTATTATTGTTAAACATTACACTCTTCAAAGAATATTCTGTATAAATGTCAATTTTATGATTTTTAACCATTTTTTGCTCTTGTTGAGCGATTTTTGGAATTCATAAATTAAAATTTCAATACGAAATCCTATATTAAAGTTTAGGATGTGCCATCCAGTAGTTCTGGTGGGTGGATTGTGAGGGGATAATAAATATTCATGGCCAGTCCTCATGTTTGTAGATACTTTTTCTTTATTCCAAGCGTTTTCGCCTTTTATGAGCCTCATCAGGTAACTATAATAAAGCAGAAGGAATATTATGCTAGATTGACAGTGTTAGTAAGCATTTGACATGTTCACTGACGACATTTCTGAACATACGAAAGATGGCGTGACACGTTCTTACCCTACTATATCTTATTGTTGCTATTCATTCTAAATCTACTCGATGACGTTTACTGTTTACTCAACTATTATTCAATGGGAAATCAATAGAAAAATCCCGGTAACTAGCGAAATGTAACTCTGTAGGTTTCCCACCTAAGAAAATCGTTATCCATCTCGTTGTAAAGATCTCATTTTATCTGGCACAGCACATCTTCTCACGCAGCCAATTTTTCTCTCTATATATCAATTTCAACGTTACAATTTCTATTTGTATGGTGGTGTGTTATGTTCTTGTTAAGGCAGAGAATTTGAGGGAGAGAGTACTTGGCGTCCCTTGGTTATTGTCTACAGCTTAGTGCATTCGCATGTACTGGTCTTGTCAGAGCTATTCCTAGTTGTAGTTAAGTCGACTGTGTGTTAATTACCATGTAGTCAGTTGTACTTAAATAGTGTTCTCCTTCAATGGGTAGTATCTAGTAGCAACCAGTTATTTTTTCCTTCCTCACTACCGAAGGTAGGAAGCTTTGTGTTCGTGATTGAAGTCGAAAAAATTCTTGTCCTCAAAATCAAAATTTCCACTTGCTTTTTGCGTTTCTGAACTTGCTGATCAATTTCGGTTCTGTGTCTGTCTGTGGTAAATCCTTGTCACGCCCTAAACTAAACCAATTTTCAGTCCGATTCCGATGAACTTTTCAGGGATTGTGCGGGTTAGCCCCCCTATAATTTTTAATGCCTTCGAATCAGTGGTAGCATATGCGCATGCGCAAACGTGAATTCCTCATATTGTTGATTTCTCATCATCTATTGGTCCGATTTCGTTCAAATTAGGTTGGCAGTTGGGTATATGCTCTTGGAAAATGTCCAATAAATTATATCGCGATTGGTAGAGCAATAACCAGTGCGCATGCGCGAAACTAATATCGAATGACACAGGCAAATATCCGAGTCTAATAGAACGATTTTGATGAAATTTTCAGGTATTGTGCGGGTTATCTCCTAGACAGGCCCCTATAATTTTCAATGCCGTCAAATCAACAGTAGCTTGTGCGAATGCGCAAACGTAAATTTCTCATAACGTCGATTTCCTATCATCTGTTTGCCCGATTTCGTTCAAATTCGGTAGCTAGTTGGGTATACGCTGTGAAAAAATGACCCTAACATTATATCACGATTGGTGGAGTAATAACCATTGCGCTTGCGCGAATCTAATATCGATTGACACAGGCAAAAAGTCTAATGGAACGATTTTAATCAAATTTTCAGGGATTGTACGGGTTAGCTCGTGATCGGTTCCCAAACTTCATTGCAGTTGAATAAATAGTAGTCTGTGCGCATGCGCAAGCGTTAATATCTTATAACGTCAATTTCTTATCATCTATTGGTCCAATTTTGTTCAAACTCGAGAGGTTGCTGGGTCCAGGCCCTTTTATCACATTTGCTTGAATAGTAGGAAACTACTGCGCAAACGCCAACCAATTTTAGATTTAGACACTCCAAGAATAATAAATCGATTTCGATAAAATGTTCAATTATTGTGTGGGTTAACCTTTAGATGATTTCCGCACATGTAGACATGATTTAAAACCCTAATTTGCATTCTTGCATGTATACACATGTATTAGAATCTGCTATATTTTACATTCAATCATTTCGACTCGTACTTTGTTCTTCAACTAATTCTATACGTCCATGTTAAATATGCGAGGAAGCTATACTGCCCACCCAACTTGGCAGATATTTTATTGTTATGCGATGTGTCAATTTACTTTTGAATGTAGGAAAACGAAATTTAGGTATGAAGCCCATCTTCCTAGAAAAACTACTTTTAATTAACTTACTTTTACTTCACTTTTTAATTACTTTTAATTAAAAATGGTAGTTTCTTGAGGAAGATGGGCTTGAACTACCTAAATTTCGTTATTTCTCAATTTAAAAGTAAGTTGACCCCTCACATAACAACAAAAAATAACTGGTTGCTGCAACTACCCATTGAAGAGGACGCTCTTAATCGTAAAATTAACTTAACTACTACTACAACAAAAGGTCTGATGAGGCCAGTGCAGGCGAAAGCTGTAGACAACAAGCCAATAACCAAGAGATGCCTGATACGCTCTCTCCCCAATCCACTGCACCTTACATTTTTTCTTATTCTGGAATTTGGAAGAAGAAACACAGACTGCTTTCTGTTTTTTGCGAGCGCTTTCGGGAGATACTATGCCCAATTCCTCAGGCTCGGTTATTTATTTCCACAGTATGAAATACACTATAATAGAACATGACATTGATGGTAGAGTGTGCGGTGGAGTAATATGATTGGGATCGTTTGCAGGTATTGAAGGGTTGAACACGCAGGCTGGTAGTGGTTGTATGGTGTTTGTTTGGAAGGGATTGTTTTTCGTGAAGGGATTGATGTGGGATGACTTTTGGAGGAGACAAGGTAGGTGGTTAATGATATGGTGTAATGTGATGGTAGGGGTTGATGTTGGGGGGGAAGTTTTTTTAGGGAAAATGTATGTTTTCAGTTGATCCGGTTAGTTGCTGGAGTTGGCTTTCAGTATTGAGTTGGATGATGGAAGGGATAGAGAGGCAGAAGGAGATATTTTGTTAATTCTTGTAAGTTTGTTACCTCTTTTTGTAATTATTTGATTATAGGGCCCATTATTATATATTTTTATTTGTTATTATGTATATTTGTTGGAAGTTAGTTCGAAATTTGTTAGATTTGTAAGATTTTTTTAATGGGCAGATTATTTGCCTACTGATGTTGTTAGTTTGGATAATAAAGTGACTGGGGGGCTGTTTGTGGAGGATTTTTTCAGAAGTCATGTTCTACTATAGTGTATTTCATACTGTGGAAATAATTACAGAGCCTGAGGAAGAGGGCATAGTATCTCCAGAAAGCTCTCACAAAAACCTGAAAACAGTCTGTGTTTCTTCTTCCAAATTCCAGAATAAGATGAAAAAGAAAAGAAAATCCAGACAATTACATTTTTTAGGTTGAAATAAATCGGGTTACATTTTTCGATACGGCAAAATAGAATGAACGCATGGTACCTAGTCATTTATCGCGTCATTCAGAACTAACTACTGATCTGCCAATTCGGTTGTTGTGATGGCATCCTTTGAGACCACAAGACTTTTTCATGTTTCAGTCTTTAGGATGGCTCGTAATTTAAATGTTCGCTGGTCAAAACCACTTATCTAGGTTGAACCAATCACCCAGGTTGAACCACTTATCCCGGTTGAGCCACTCATCCAGGTTTTGCAGGACAGCGAGACGAGTAAACATAGTCATAGTAGTATTATTTGGGCATTTTCTATTGACATGAAACATTCGAAAGTTCGATGACTTCTAGAATCACAATGGGAGACTTTCATGTGTTGGAATTTCTCACTTTTGACCTCAGAATCGGATTCAGCGCACTTGAAAACTCCTTACTCGCAATTTACTGCTCAAAAGACCGTTTAGTTTGGACAATAAACGGGTAGAAAGATCACGCGTGACGTAGTAGTGTGGAGCTGAGGCCCCAGGTGGGCGAGGGCCGTCACGTCATCGCGCAAATGAATTTCAAGAGCAGTATTACTGGTTAGATACCCATCATATAGCACCTTTGTGGAAAGCTCTTGCTCAGCTCTTTTTATCTAGCAAATTAAAATAGAACCATGAAAATTCCCCATTACATCGCCTGAATCATCGTTATCGAGGAAACCTGCCTGGCTAATTCAAAGTGTTCATGTCCGAGCCAAAAAAGCCCTCTTGGTTCAGTACTTTCAGTGGGGACCACCCATTTTGACACGCTATTTCTATTTCTAATTACCGTAGAATCTATTTTTTAGCTGTAGAATATATTTATTTGACGTTAAATATATATATCCAACGTTCAATGTTTTGTTCACCGTGCAATGTTTTTTTCTACCGTGCAACGTATTTTCTAACGGTGAATATTTTTGCCAACCGTGCTTTCAAAAAAGTATTTTGCCGTAACATTATAATATTCCCCAAAGAAATCTCACGAAATTTATACATTGACCCCAAACCAAAAGACACATGGATGTCAAAAGACCAATCTATCTGTCCCCACCCTGCCCTTGGTCATGCACGAAGTTTGTAAATCAATTTGTTGTGGTAACGGATTCCTGAGGACAGGCCGTGCGCACGGAGGCAGAAAAGAGGCGGTGGTGGCCCATTGCCTCACAACTGTGTCCGATCGATAGCCCGGTAGGCCCTATCCAGTAGTCGCGGGTCGCGCTACAGGCTGAAACCTCTCCGAGTGTTAACCCTGTCACTCCGGATATCGTGTGCGTGCGCACAAACTCGCTACGAACCCACAAATTCGTGATCGCGAATTCGCTAGTCGCTCGCCGCGCTCACTCGAATAAAACCGCGATAAACCCGCCGCGAACTTGAGTCACCGCCAGTAACAGGAAGATTATTTTCGTGCTCCCCTCCACGCCCAGGCCCGCCTGCACAACACCAAAGAAACCTCTCTCTTTTCGTTTTATCATCTTATCCTTAACAAGCACTTCGGCTTTTCAGGCCTTCTGCGACTTGACGGCGAAACATGTTCGCCCTTTGGTACATCTGGCTGGGCTACAAGGAGTACGAGTGAGTAACCTTTATTTTGTCAAGTTTTTCATCCTTTATATAGAACTTAACTCTCCCTCCCGCACGCCTCCCCTCCATCTTTATCAACATTCCTCGGCTGGTTCCCCCCTCCACGGCTCCTGGTACATGTTCGGGTGCCAAGTTTTACACAACAATGCCAAAATGAAGCCTGATAGACACTCCGAAACGTTCGATATGCCTTGAGGCCCTTATAACTCCGTAAGATGCCTCTCTTCGAATCGGTATTTTGTGGGTTCGCCTCCCCGCAGCGTAGAAACAGCTGACGAGGGCGTGAGGCCATATTGATCAAGGAGGCGGCGGTTTGGCGGGAACTACGTCCGTTCCTCAAACTCGTTAACACCGATCCCTTCCATTTCTATCATTTTTATCCATTAAAAGATGTATAATAATCATTTACCACCTTCAAACAAATCGTAGCCTATTGTAACATCACTGACCTTTCATACACCTTTTTAACAAGCTTTATAAAATAGGCCTTCTGTCCATAAATTGGACAGTTACATTAATGTAAACAATTTTAAATTTGATTTTCAAAAAACTCTTAACTTTAAATTCGATTTTTAACAAAAATATAAATCTATAAGTAAGTAGATATTTTACTCTTTTGAATGTTAAACTCCCTGAAGAAGCCCCAGTTTTTGGGGAGAAACGTTGGAGTTTAATTAAAAAACCAATTCAAGTACAGAAGGATCTTTTTTATAAAGTTGTTATAATCTGAACTGTCCGCATAAAAAAACGTTATTTCCAACCATGTTTACAGTCACATAAAAGTTGATTCATTAAGATATCGTAATGCTAAATAAGGAATTTTTCGATTTTTTCTAGCAGCACCACAATTCGATTGATATAGGTAACACGCTTGTACGTACCTAGTGACTTCATGCTGCCTTAAATGTTTCTTAGCTAAAACATATTCACCGATGCATAAATTTTGTGGTACTTTTTTGTAAAAAGAGCGTTGGTCAATCAGACATTTGGACCCTCTAGTATACAGGAAGACATTTAGAAAATGCTCAGCATCTTTATTAAATTCAGAAAGTTATTCAAATTTGGTTCATACTCAAAATTCAATTCTATACCTATTATTAGTTACGTTTTAAAATTAGCGAACAAATTTGAATGATACGGAGGAAATTATATTACTTTAAAACGCCTGGAACGAAGCGTCACACAACTTTGCTGAAGATTGAATCTACTGTTCCTAATACTACAGGTCGTGTCAAATGAGAGTGACACATAATAATAATTGTTGAACTAATTAGTTGGTTTTCTTCGAAAGTGGATTTTAAATCTGCAATAGAAGAAATTTAAAAAAATGGTCCCTCCACGGTTAAGTGAAAACTACTTTCAAAGTATTTTCCGAATATGTGAGTTATAGGATAATGGATGTGCATCTAAATGAAACCCCCGTGAATTTAATCAAAATCTTTCAATTCGCTTTGGAGAAACTTGAAAAAAAAAAAAACGGAAAATTGGCTAGAAAGTATGGTTTATGCTACTACCCCCCCCCCCCCACCCCAATATTCATGTACCTATCTGATGAGCTGATTTTACAGGTGTTTTACTGAAGGGTATGAAACACAAACTCCAAATTTTTTTGATTAATCAGAATGTCGCAATTTTGTAGGTACGAGGGTCTTATATACATATACATGCATTTCTACGGAACATATAGTTAAGGGTTCAGATTATGTCGTGGCCGAGTTCCAGATATTTTTCACTTTCTAAGTCCGATTTTTAGATCACATTCGTAAACTGCATGGCTGTATTTTAATAAAATGTCATTTAAAAAAAGTCCGTTTTCAATATTTTTATTTGGCCCTTGTGGTCCTGTAAGCAAAATACAAAATAGGAACGTTTGAAGAAAGCAGCATATATTTGTTAAGCCTATACACAATTCATTCAAGGTCGTAAAAGGTAAAACGACATTATTCATTTAAATTTGTGTTGAATACCAGCAACACTTTTGATTCACTATTCTAAACTTACACATTTATTCACCCCGTCCTTCTGTCTCTGATATGAGGTTTCCACAACCGTTCCTCAGAAACATTTCTTTGACTCTAAACCTGGTTCAAAGCTTCATACTAATTTCCTAACATTCATTCAATTTAGGTATACAGAATAGAATAGAATTTATTCAGCAAATGAGAGCATCACGATAATATTAAAAAATAATATCTTTGACTGTTGATTGAAATATAACTACAAGTTTTACGATAATATAAAATTATCTTTTTAATATAAACAAAGTAAATTCACTCTATAATAAAAAGCTCTGATTACGCCCACCATGAGAACAAGTTAATGGAAATGTGCTCTCAGATGGAGTTCGTCTACCCAATGGTCAAAAAATTATACATACGTTTTGGAAACGAAAAGTAATAAGAAAGCATCTTGAAGAAATGCAAAAATTAACGATAATAATCTCGGTATAGAATGAAACTAAAAATCATTAAAAAAAAGAAGAAATAGTAATTCAAAACGCAATGCTCAATATAGCGTTTGAATTCGTTCAATGACTTGAAAACGTTAGTGTTTACTCTATTTTCATAGGAAAAACTCACATGTAGGTTTAAAAAACCCTCAATTCCATCTTGGCTGCTTTACAATTGTTGGAAGTGCCACTCTAGTAATGGAATCGTTAGACAAGTCATTTTCATCGATTTATTTTCTGTAAATGTGTACACATGCTTCACAAAGAAGAAATTTGTTTCGTGTTAAACACATTAAATTCTTCATGCAGTAGTGAGGTAGGATACAGAGTCGGTTTAAAGGGTAACTCTAATTGTGGTGTTCTAAATAACTTGGAGACCGTACAAATGGGATTAGCAAGTCAGACCTAAATAAATATTGCGTAATAATTTCGTGGATATAAAACCCCTCGCGATTCTAAAGACAGAAAGCAATTTTCGTAATTTTTTTTACAACATATTCATTGCACCATTTGAACTCAAGACGTACATCAAATACAATACCCAAGTATCGAAATTTTTCATGGAATGGCGCCACAAGAAATGGCAGTTGGGAAGAGTCACGAAACTTAATGAAACTGAAACTAAATAGGATATTCCGGAATACTGGTTACAGGTGCATTGGGGTTCGTTCAAATACCCAATAAAATTGTGAATAATGATTCATTGAATGATGTCGCTCGAAGTAAAATGGAATTGTTGGTGAGGATATCTAACATAATTTACACCTATTTATTGAATGAGGTGCATTTAATATTCAAACTCTCGTTGACATTCAAAATTCTCTTTGATATTTTCTTCAATATTCAAAATCTCAAAAATTGTAGAGCTCTGCACTAGTAGGCAACGCGATCATAGCAAGTGCTTGTCCTTGGACAGTGATGGAATGAAAATCTGGGAAGTTCGTTTGAAGGAGAACAGCAATGTTGTTTATTGTGTGATAGGCGATACTCGGCCTAGCCGTTGAAGAAGCGTCTCACTCCCAACCGCAGTCAAAAAGAGTGAGAGGATCTGACTACTGGACCACATCGGGTGATATCATGCATTTTGTGGCTTGCCCTCTTTTGTACACGCGGTGCGTCTTTTTGGGGGATAGCACACATTTTTGGTGGTCTAGGAGGAAAGGGTTGGAATGTACAGGCTGCTCAGGATGGATTTTTTCGGCGGTCTATGAGGAAAAGGTTGGAATTTACAGGCTGCTGAGGATGGAGAAAGTCTCACCAACCTGCCCCCCTGATGAGGTAGGATTCGTGGTGGCAGTGGTTGAGCACACCCCAGCCTTGGGCTTGGAACACGGGGCCCAGGGTGCTTAGGGGTAGATATCGCATCAGTAGGGACTTGTACCCTGGTAATGTGGCTAGGCATGTAAGTTTTGCTATAAGCTTGGATACCAGCTCCCTTAGCTCGGAGAACCAGCTAGAAGTTCACCTACCTGCAGTGCCTTGGCATGTAGGCTCCTTGCAAGGAAAGCTCCGAGCAAGGGCTTCTGTACGGTGAATCATCATAGCGTTCCTCCCGCCCTCTTCGGAGAGCGAGAGTTGTGTCCCGCCAGCTTGCCGGCGGGGGGAGAAGCGCAGTCCACGAGAGATAGGCTTTCCTAAGCAAATGTCAACTTTCTGTAAGAAGGGCGATCTTTCTCTTATGCTCAGGATGGGGGTCAGTCATTTCATTTGACTTTTGTTGTCCGAAAGAAGCTCTCAGTGAAATTTAAATTTCCTTGGATGAACAGGAGAGAACAGGAGCTCACATTGCTGATCAGGATAGAAACGGTTATTTTGTTCATCCCTTAATGCCCTAGAGAAGCTCCACATCAAATTTCACGTATCTTGGGTGAATAGGAGATAGTTTATCTAAATAAGTTGATAAGAATAGAGCCCATCAATTCATTCATCTTATATTGTCCCAGAGAGTCTCCCTACAAAATTTCAGCACAGAAGAGCAAACAGGAGAGAGCTTAGATCACTCAGCTAAACAGGAAAGAGCCATTCGTATCTTGATGTCCTGGAGAGTATCGCTATCAAGTTTCAACTTCCTAGGGTAAACGAGAGAGAATTTAATTCACTCAGCTGATCAGGACTTGATCGTAGCGGCTCCAAGACCCCAAAAAAAGGCACTTTGTTAGGTCAAATGTAGCCTGGTTCGTATTTCATCAAAATTGGTTGAGGAGATCCGGTAAAAGTGGGTGGGCAAAAAACAAGATGAGACAAGAAAAAAATGCAGAAAGTCCAAAAACATGCATCCTCCCAGGATATGCAAAGAAAATTAAGTTAAAGCCGACACGGTGGGGTCAGGAGGAGGTCAATGTTGGGCCGAAGTTCTATTTTGTTACTTATCTCTGCAAAGATTTATTGAAAGCTTGACAATGCTAGACTAGCGTCTCGCTGGATTCCAGTCATATATTTCCATCCGATTAAAAAACTTTTCTTTGAACTATCAAGCTTTTCGGAAAGAAATCTCTCAATTGGGCAAATCTCATCTTTCTTCATCTACAGCGTTCTCACAATTCTTTAAACTCCTACATTTCCAACCAACATAATCGATGGAATTGTGTCAGGACTTATGTGAAATTCATAAATTCCGTCTCTTACTTTGTTAGGGCACACACAATTATCACATTCCATCGACTCATATCATAGCCATAACAAATAATATCTGTTTTCCTTATTGGTATATTGTCACAACATCCCACTGGTTGTCTAGTTGTCTTTATCTAATTTCTTCTTCCGCTTCACAACTGAGTCACTCCTCTTATACTCGTACAAAGGGGTTTCAACTTCCCTTCCACATTTGTCATTTGCCTCGAAGTTTGTTTGCATCGTAAGGACAGATTGTATACTGTCTCAAAATCTTTTCACTAAAATAATCTCTTCGGTTGACAGTTAATAGTAACATTTCTATTTGAGCCACTCACTACCAATTCCTAATTGAAGCCATATTCATAACGCTTCCGAGTCTACTATAGGTAGCGGAAGCGGAAGTATTGCTTTCACTTTCGAGGAAAAGTTTAGTTTGTCTCCAAAATTGAAATTTCTACTGGCATTTCACGTTTTAGGCCATTCTGAACAACTTTCGTTCCGCGTCTGTCTAACGTGTGTCCCGCAAAACTTTTTTAACAAGCTTCATAATTTCAACAATTTCCATCTGATTTGCAGAACACACACTGAGACTAGGGTTGCCAGATTTTTTCGGATCATATAAAGTATATCCTGGCTGCAACCAAGGAAAAGTAAAGTATTTCAATGAAAGTTAAAGTATACATTAAAGTTGACGTTCTCGACTACACACTAAGTTATTTTTCATTCAGCATCTGCACACAAGGGTTTGAATGTGTCAGATTACTGAAAATGAGAAAGTTCGGTTTGAGGAATTAAAAAAGAACCATGGATAGTAATATTTTTACTGTACGTACCTAGGTCACAAAATTTTTATTCCGAAGAAAACATTACCAGACATTTCAGTCTCAACGAGTCCATATTTCAGTAGGGTTGTGTTACATACATATATGTAATTAGGAACATCATTTTCAATCTTGTTCTCACTAAAAAAATATCACGTGCATCTATTAATTGGGCACGTAAGGCCTGAGGACGTTAGGAACTTTTTAGGAACTCGAAAAGTTACATTCATTCAGTCCCTCTTTCTTTCTCTGAAACACTGTACCTATAAAATATTAACAATTCGAAAAAGAGCTGTGGAAATTGAAAATTCAGAAAATTTTTGAAGATTGACAATTTGAAAGAAATTGTAATACTTGACAAAAAAGTAAATTAGACCTTGTCCTTGATTAGTAAGTATGTGCGGGGGCTGACATTTTCTTCTTCGTTTCAAATATAAAGTATTTTGGTCTACTTTAAATTTGTTATAAAGAATACAGTATTTTTAACAAAAATAAAGTAGGATACTTTAAATTAAAGTAGATCTGGCAACCCTAACTGAGACCGAAGCTCTCGTTTCCCTTGAGGATCCGCGAGGAGGTACGACTCGGCTCACTTGGGTCGGCTCCCGAATCGGTATTTCGTCGCCCGAATCGGACGCGCGTGCGCACTTCCATTTATCCACTTATGCTGACAACTCGGGCTCACATTCGGGCAACGAATAGACTACCGCTAACGACATTAGAACGTTCTATTATCTCCAAAAACAGAGGAGACGAGCAAAAGTTAAACTATAAACAGGCATATTCTGATTTATGAAGGTGAATAAGAGATGAGAACCATCTTTCACGGTAATAATACTACATTTTAGTCTCGGGTTTCTATTACTAACAACATTGACATAAATGTTCCCATTGAACGATCCTTGTTATGGGATTTTAACATTTTTACGAGCACCCGGTGAGGCCGAGCGCTGAGGCCGTGCATATGAGTTTGGACACGTTCCAAACGCTGTCGGAGCTGAAGGTCGGCGAAGAAAATGAGATTTCCAAACATCAGCCCCCGCTTTTCTCTCGAGACCCGGAGCAGATAACCGAGAAAATAGAAAAAAAAAAAAAAAACACTTGGCACTGACGCAATCGTTGTTCTAGAAAAAGCGATCTTGAAAGGGCGTCCTAGAATAACTGGGAGAATTAAGAAGGTTTCTTCATGCTCCTTCACATTTCGACCCGTAAACTTGAGCATTGTCTTCTCAATGAGCATGTAATCTAACTTTTCAGCACAAATTCTTAAAAGAAAGAAAATAATAATAAAAAAAGGGCGCAATTGAATTAGGTAAATTTGTCCGTTTATGTATGTACGTACGTGTGTACTCCAAAACGGCTGGACCGAATTTGACGAGATGTGTCGCAAAATGATCAGCTAGTCATTCAAAATAAAGTGGTGGCGAACATCGACAATGAAAATCAGCAGCGTGAGCTAATATCGATTAAATAATTTATGTTATTTATCCAATAAAGCTGAAATTTAGATCGGAGCCTTTGTGAGCCAAGTAGGTAGGATTTTAATCTGTTAAACCACCCCGATCAGCTGAGTAGTTTTTAGCTCGTATCACACTTGCATTTTTTCAGCTTTTTAACACAGATTGTGTTTTTACGGAGGGTTATTTGGTTTCAAGGCGTCCGTCCCGTAAGATCCTCCCTGAACCCCACCCCTCCCCCCCCCGAGCCCCCCCCACCGAACCCCACCCCTCACCCGTACGAGCTGCTACCCCCACCGAGATTGTTTAACGACTTACCTGAGCCTCCATCCTCCATGCTTCTATTCGTCTTTGGAACTCATAAGTTCACACCACAATTGGTCACAGGGTTGCCACCTTATAAAACGTTAATATCCCCGGGAAGGGTCTACGTCACGTAGGTCTACAATCCAAGGCGCTGGATTCCAAGAACGCGGAATGAACTTCGGCCGAACTTACCAGAATGCCACCAGCCCTCCAGGGAATCCCCGAAATACACATTCTGTGTTTCATTGGTTTGATCCTTGATCCTAACATTAACAATCCGGGGGTCTGGGGGTGTCCCCCAGATTTCATTTTACAATAAATGTACCATCATGAACACAAACCACTGGCGGCTAGACACCCCCAACGGCAACGTTTTTTTTTTTTTTTTTTTTCTCGCATTTTTAATGCTCGAACGTGAAGAAGGCAAAGTGCTTTTTTCCAAGGACAGCTTTTTCGACCATTGCGCATCCTGGCGGAGCATTTTTAAACTCACTTGGGAAAATTAGAACATGTTCTAATTTTTACCTCAACGCGAAAAATGCTAAAACGTAACCCTTGGGAAGGTACAGACTTAAAAAACTGCATTCCGCCAGAATGCGCAGTTTTTGCACTTATTCCTCTTCAACATTTACAGCTGATCTTGGAAAAAAGCACTTTGCCTTCTTCAAATTTGAGCATTAAATATGCGGGGAAAAAAACTGAAAAAATGCAAGTGTGATACGGCTTTAAGAAGCTGAAATTTGAAAAGGAACCTCTGTGAGACATATAGGATAGGAATTTATCTTACCGAACCATCCCAGTCAGCTAAATGAACTCTTAACGATAATTTCTATGCAAATTCTCCGACGCTGAAATTTGGTCAAGCTTTATAAAAAATACCTATCTACTGTCCTTAAATTGGTTTTTTAATTTAACTCCATCGTTTCTCCCCAGAAACTGCGGCTTCTTCAGGGAGATTAATATTCAAAAATGTAACGTAACTACGATCTTACTTGTGTAGTACTTGTAAAATATCTCGCACTTACTTATAGTTTTCTTTTTTGTTGTTGTTAGTAATCAAATTTAAAGTTTTTTGACAATAAAATTTTAAATTATTTTACATTTCTGAATATTAATCTCCCTGAAGAAGCCCTAGTTCCTGGAGAGAAACGTTGGAGTTCAATTAAAAAACCAATTTAAGGACAGAAGGCCTTTTTTATAAAGCTTGTTATAATCTGAACAGTCCGAATAAGGATACGCTGAAATTTGGAACAGAACCTGTGTGAGACAGGTTGTAAAATAGGATTCTAACTCACCGAACCACCCCAATCAGATGAGTGAGCTCTCAACGCTAATTTTTCCGTTCAGGCGTTGGACGTCCTCCTGAAATTCTAATTTCGTCATTCCTTGTAGAAAACTAATCAACTTCAAAGAAATTGGGCTCTTAACGCTAATTTCTATGCTATTTTTCATCCTACGAAGATGAAGTTTGGAACGGAGCCTCTGTGAGACAGGCAGAATGTGGTTTCCGCTTGCCATTACGCCACCCCAATCAGCTGATCGAGCTCTTAACAGGAATTTCTTTGATATCCAAAAGGAAAATTGTAAACCTTTGTGTAATAATTTATTTGCAGAGTTTTTAAACTCCGTTCGAAAAGTTTGGTTATTCAACAAAAAAAGGGATGTAGTACTTTTAGCGATTTTTTGTAAAAAATGAAGCTATTGCAAAGGCTCCAAAAATTTTAAAATCAAAATTTTCCAAAATTTTCTTCATTGAAATCCGTTTTGAGGCATTCTGAAACGATTCCTAGAGTTTAACGCTTTTTCATAAATAAATAAATATATATATATATATATATATATATATATATATATATATATATATATATATATATAAATATATATATATATATATATGTGTGTGTGTGTGTGTGTGTGTGTGTGTGTGTCCTTCCTGACGATAACTCTCCATAGGATTGAGATAAAAATTCCGTTCGAGCACCTTAAATCAAGTTTTCCGAATGAAAGGACGAGTTCGTTGGCCAGCATTTTTGAGCACATCAAATTGGCCAAATTTAAAAAAGAGTGCTGAAAAAATTGTTAAATTAATATGTTTCAGCAGAATATTGCTCAAATAAAGTTAATTAAGTATAAAATAGAACCTTCAAAAATTTATGTACAAAATTTTGATGAAAAATGTACTTAAATTTCATTAAAATGCGCCAAAATATCTATAAAAACTTCAAAAAATTTAAAGATCCAAAATCTCTTTTTTAATAGCAGATCATTATTTAGAACGAATTATTTGCCATAAAATTGGCAGTTAATAATTTTTTCCACTCAAAGCCCTCAATTTTCAAAACAATGTAACATGATAATTATAGTACCTACGATAAATAATTCACGAAAATTCGCTCATATGATCATGCTGCATGACTGGAACTTTTTTTAAATATTAATCTGAAACTGATTTTTGTAGAATCAACTTCGAGTATTGACTTCACACTTTGAGTAGGTAGTTACCTTTACTACGAAATGTATGTCTGTAGTATAGTTCACAGATATATAATTGTAGGAAAAAATCAAGTCCTAACTTGTTCGTGACAACAAGATTTTGTGGCTCTTCTAATCAATTCTATAAATAATTGATGGTCTTAATCAGTTTAATCTGTTTAAGGCGATCTGTTTAATCTGTAGATTCTATAAAATAAAATGTAATATAACTAAATACAGAGAGCTATTTTCGTAGTTTAATGATATGACTCGTTATAAGGAGGGGGTCAGATGTTATTTTCTGTAGGAAAAGAAAAATGTCAAACCTACATCGAATGTAGTTGCATGTCAAGAAATGTAGGTCAACATGATAACGGTTTCAATCAATGATATTGCTCATCCATCCTTATCATCACACTAACTTACCTTATCGTGTGATTGATGAACGGATGTCGATATCAACTTTGCTAACTCTTATCTAAGTGGCTCTGAAACTGACTGTAGGACGTCATACTGGAAATTAATTACAATGAATTTGTTTTTGACGAGAGAGGTGAAAGAGAAATTACCGGAATGTTACATTCTTCATATTGACTTTTAAACATATTGGTAAATAGGGGGGAGTGGGGCACCTTGGTGTTTTTGAATGCAAAGACTCTAGCTCATTCCAGAAGGCATTTATCGTATTTATTTTTTTCAAAGGCTCGCTTGATTATCTTGCTATGAATCGGATTGGCTAATTGTTAAAAAAATACATATAAAAATTTTTTTTTAAATCGAAACCACGTTGAATAGTTTTGTAAAAATCGATTTTGGTTGCATGTGTCACACTGGTGGGGTAGCATCAACCAGACGGTGGTGCACTTTCAACCATCATGCAAACGACATTTAAATGAATTTGAAACACCAAAGTTCTTCAAAACTTCATATTTCAGAACATTTCGTTAGATACTCAACCACATCACATCAAAGCTTTTGTCAACGAACGTTAAAATGTAACAAATTACAATCGTTTCAAGATGTAGTCAAAGTGCATTAGGCTTGCCCTAGATTTATAGATCAAATAGATACACAGGAGTAAAATTTCTATCAAATAACCACCGACTAGTGGATTCACCCTAACCCTACGATTAGAACTAACAAGGTGTTAGCTGGGCGGAAGACCATTTGATCCTTCTAACGGGGGATATTGCACTTTCTCTAATGAACCTATGTAATCGACCAAGAAAACAATTAAGACCCCCTCAAAGTTTGTTGGTTTACGTTTCAAGATGCAGTGGTGTATCCAAGTGTATCGACCTTGGCCAAAATTTATTGATCAAATAGATACATGCAGCAGTGGCGTAGCTGAGTCATTTCTCATGGAGGGGCAACCGTCGAGGATTTCATTTTATTTAAAGTTTTAGTATTAATTTCTAGTGCTTGTTGCTGAGTATATGAAGACTGTTAATAAACTGTCAAACGTTCATACTAGTAGGTAGGTGCTCAATGGCTTTTTGTAATGATCTGAAATCACGGACGCTTTCATATTCATAAACGTACCTGTGGATTATTAAAGCATAATACTACTTAGAAAAAATATTACCTATCCAAATAACTAATCAGAATGTTTATGATAAATATGAATAGGTACATACCGATGAACTGAGGAGCACTGGGTTTATTATTCTATTAGGTATACTAGACTCACTGCATGCAAATTCATATACCTGTGTGGACTTTCTCTCTTACAGGTTTATTCTCAATTGATACTTCCGCGCGAAAATAACTTTTTCTGGACAATATCACACAATAATTGTATTATATAAGTAGGTACCTACCTACGCGAAATAAAATACAGGGCATGAAACCGAGATTAAGAAACATAACAAAATGTAAACAAACTCAAACCTAGGTTAAAATATGCTTAAAAAAATATGTTAAAATATGCTAGGTTAAAATAGAAATAATGCTACACTAGATAATTTTATTATTTTCTATTAAACTATTTCAATCCCCACTGCAGGCTTCTATTTATTTTATTCTGGCTTTATTTTTACTAGGATTTTATTCGTAAATTAATGGTATAATACAACGGGAAACTGTTTTAAATCGAACAACCAAGCTTGATCAAGTAGACAGTGCAAAGTAGGGGAAGGTCATAGGGGAATTTCGGTGGATACTGAACAATGGATTTTTTTCTAGGGGAAAATCGCATATGGGCGAGACCCAAAAGGTAGTGGGGAACGACTTGATTTCAGTTTGCAGTATCCACATTTCCGTTTCGTTAACTAGGTGATATTACTACTCTCTGTGGGGCTGTACAATATACGCCATTTTTGCCCCTACACGAACGAACCTAATAAAAATTTCTCTATTTCTAAGAGCGTCTCAAGTCGCTAGGCAACCGGATTCGTATAATAATAATAGTGGTTGTGTTTTACTAATTACATTCTTTAATTAAAGGTGTTAGGTCCTGAAGTTGGAAGCGTAAAATTATTAATTTTGATTGTATCCATACAACAAAATTTTGCATCCTCTATAATTTATGGAGGGGCTCTGCCCTCCCTGCCCCTCCTCAAACTACGCCACTGCATAGCAGTAAAATTTCAATAAAATTACCACAGACTTGTGGATTCACCCTAACCCTACGATTAGAGCTAACAAGGTGTTAGCTGGGCGGAAGACCATCTGATCCTTCTGACGGAGGGTGTTGCACTTTCTATATGAACCTATGTAATCGACTAAGAAAACAATTAAGACCCCCTCAAAATTTGTTGGTTTACGTTTCAAGATGTAGTGGTGTATCAAAGTGTATCGAGCTTGCCCAAAATTTATAGATCAAATAGATACATAACAATTAACTTTTTATCGAATAACCACAGACTTGTGGATTCACCCTAACCCTACGATTAGAACTAACAAGGTGTTAGCTGGGCGGAAGACCATCTGATCCTTCTGACGGAGGGTGTTGCACCCGCCGTCCTAACAATAACTCAGCCGGGAGGCCAATCCGGGCAAGTTCACGGAGCTCCCCCTGCTCCCTTCTGTCGCCATTTGTCACCTTGGGCTATTAATTTCTTGGCAACTTGCACCACCAAGACGCTTGAAGAGAAATTCGTAAGATCCGAAATGATGTTTGACTCCGAGAGAAGTTTTCCCGAAAACCATTAGCAGTATACTTGATGGAAAAAAGTAATTGCAATCAATTGTAAGAGTTTGTGAAGTTGTTAGAGGGAATATCACTTACAGTTCTTCAAAGTTCTATAATATGTTGATCGTCCATATGGATGACGTATGACGACGCACAGCGGTTACTATAGCCAATCTATATCTGTAGAACAACTTGTAAGCAACAAATTAGACAGATATAAACACGGGGTAGCGTCCCCCCTCATTAACTATTTCGGGTTCATCCACCTCGAGCCCGATCTGAAGTTTGAATTCATCTGGTTTATGAAGAAACTTCAGTAAAAGTTTAATCGTCAATCAGACCCTTGTGAGTTTGAGTTCAGTCAAATACTGGAAATACCCAAAATACCCAGCTGAAAAACGATGAGATTCCATTTATTACAGCTGTTGAGGAGAACAAAATTCAAAGTTTTGTGATAACTGGTGAAATAGCGTTCAGTTTGTTATTTAATTAAATAATTTTAATAGCATTTTGAGTGCTGAATGTGTGATTTATATGATAAAAAACCATTAAAGTCCAATCTTGAACCCATGAATTAATAAAAATGCCATGTATACCTACCCAACATAATTATTTTAATTTAAAATATGAATAAATAAAAATTAAAGTGAATCGAAAAACATTTTGAAAAATAAAATTACCATGATACATATGTAAATTGCAGGCAAGTAATTATATTAGTACCGAATAATTGGAGATGAAACTGAAGCTTCATGAAAATGCACATACCTCCTGGATCTTAAAATTACAGGTTCAAAATGCGTACTTATTAGCTACATGCATTATTAATAAACTGAAACGAAGTTGTTGTAGACAGTTCCGTCGTTACTCTTCGTCTTCCTCGTAATCACAATGAACCTCATCGTGGATTTCTGCGGCATCTGTATCAGCAACCAAATTATGGTAGAACCTCTTGGCATCTTCGTGGGTCAGATGCGTTGTCAGATTCCGCAGGTCCCTTTACTTTGGTAAGGTGATAGGAAGGGGGCCTTGTAAGATTCAAGAAAATGCTGTCTTGCTGGAGAATTTTTGCTCCTTATTGCTCCCGAGTCTACCTAAAGGTAGCAAGAGCATTGTTTCCCCTTTCGGGAGAAAAAAAATTTGTTGGTCTCCAAAATCAAAATTTTCACTCGCATTTTACGTTTTAGACCATTCTGAACAACTTTGGTTCCGTGTCTGTCTATCTGTGTGTGTCTGTGGGTGAGTGTCTGTCGTGTGTCCGCAAATCCTAGTTTTTTTTTTTTTAATCTCTTTATTAATGAATGAAATACAATTACAAGTTTACTGTATGCTGCTTAAGCTCAAAGCTTGTCTGCAGCGACCACACACAAAATACAATTTTTCTGAATGTCTCATCAACCGAGATATCTTAAAAAGCAAAATCATACAACACTTCTTTTACTATATCTAATAACAACTAATGAAATTAAATTGAAAACAAAATCAAAGCTAAAATTAAAATTAAATTAACCGCCAATAGAAAGAAAAAGAGAGAAAAAACAACAATGCAGCCTGCTGATGAATAAAATTACTCATGCTAACCACAACTCGTTTGAAATCAAAAGGTTCAGGGACATTATTACATTTAACGTTTAAAATCCAGTCATTCTTTCTTTAACAGGTGGACTCGCAGATTCTGTTTTTTAAATACCTTGAAGGTTTTAATTGTACCATCTTTAAAGGCGTCAGGAAGATCGTTCAACAGTTTTGGGACTAAGACCCCCCGGCACCTGTCACCATACTTATTATTAGTTCTCTCCACCTGGTACAGATTTCGCCTAACTGGATATTTATTGTACTTGACGTGTTTGTACTTATCTGAAAAGAAGTGATCCACTATAGTTACATAATCAAATAATTTTGTTACTGTGAGACAATTTAAAATTTCAAATCTTTCTTTTCTAGATAAATTACCGTATCTTTTGGCTAACAGGCATTTCAAAGTCTTGGCCTGGATACCGTCAATCCTATTCAACAGATAATGAGAAGCATGACCATAAACCCTTATTCCATACCGAATATGTGACTCAAACAAAGCCTGATACACTATTTTTGCCACATCCGCTGACATGTTTAGCCTAATCAGATAAACCTGAGCTGCACAACATCGAAGTTTTTAGCACAGCTCTGTTATGTGTTCCTTCTTAGAAGCTTATTTTCCACAGCTCTCATCCGATTTAGATACAATTTTCAGGAAATGTGCAGGCTACGGGGTAGACGGTCCCCTATCAGTTTCACTGTTCTTGACTAAATAATTCACTCTGCGCATGCGCAAATGTAGATTCTACAAAGCATCATTTTCTCACGGCCTAGTCGTTCGATCTCGCTCAAATTTTGATGATAGTTGGGGGATAACAATTTGATCATCGTATATCAATTTCAACATGATTCTATAATTAATAACTACTGCGCATGCGCCAATATTAAATCCTTGTAACAAGCTTATTTTTCACAGTTTTCTTGATGAAATTTGCAGGGAATGTGCGGGCTAGGGTTCATTCCTTATCAGTTTCATTGCTGCGAAATCAATACTCCACTCTGCGCATGCGCAAACGTAAATTCCATTATGCCCCATTTTTTCACTCCCTAGTCGTTCGATCTCGCTCAAATTTGGATGATAATTGGGGATGACGATTAGATCATCCCATGTAAATTTCAACATAATTGTATCATTAATAGCTACTGCTCAAGCGCCTATTTGAAATCCTTGTACCAACGATAAGTTCCACTGTTTTCATCCGATTTCGATGAAATTGTCAGAGAACGCGCGGGTTAGGTTGTAGATGGTTCCCTATCACTTTAATTGTTGCCAAATCAATACTTCATTCAGCGCATGCGCAAATGTAAATTCAATCATGTTCCATCTTTTCACTTTCTAGTCGTTCGAGTTCGCTTAAATTTTGCTTGTTGGAAGAAGATGATTGGTAAACGAGGAAGCTCCGTGCCACACTCAACTTGGCTGACGTTTTTTCCCTCTTTTTAGTGACTCCCACAGTACGTTATTCTTGTGATAGGCTCCAAAAAATATTTGCATCTTTGTACACCGGTGTCAAGTAATGCGTTTTTGATTTGAAAAAGTCCTATAACTATCGATAACCGTGAACGGTGAGGCTTTTCGTCTGCTCTGAACAATCACATTCTGCCATCCTTGGGTTGGTTCTACGTAGGATTTTCAATTAATCAAGCTCATCTCTATCGCACTCCAGATATAGCTTTGACCGCTGGCCGGAAAGAGAAATTCCACACAATTCAGCCTCTTTTCTTCTGAGGTAGTGAAGGAATCGCAGAAACAGTATAATTTTGAGAACAATACTATGCGGAACAATAAATAGGTACTAGGTACCTTTATACTGGATTCATAAACGAACTAATTTCTTGAATCTCCCGTCTTCGTAGCTCTTCGATTCACGTGGGAGTCTCATCGTTTTTCCACTGAGCTGCCTAGTTTCAAACGCTGTTTTAGTGGAATCTAATCGTTTGTCCCCTATGACGTTTGTTGTGTTGTTAGTTCATGTCAGAGCCAACAGATGCCACTGAAATCTCAATTCCACCAAAAAACGGAACCTCATCGTTTTTCCAACGGACCCTTCAACGCATTACGCCACATAACCAAGTTCTCATAAGGTGCAGTCGTTGTAGGGTTATGCAACCCTTTCTCATTTAATCAGAACATTAGTAATAAAATATTTCATTAGTTGGCACCGAATTCAAAGAGAGAAACGACGCGGTGCGAAGGAATTGTGAGGTAGAAGCAAAGTGAAATGATGGCCGTTTGCCAATCGAAGCCATTCTAGACGAGCTGTAAATATTATTTTGGGACTTTTTACATAAATTCCAAAGAGACCGCAATGTCTCTATTAACTAAGAAAAAGGAAAATCAATTCCCTCGAGGATTCTTTTTTACCTTGGAACCCGCTTTTCCCGCGACCTAGCAAGTGAAAAATTTCACAAAAAATGTCGCGAAAATTAGACTTGTTTTTTCGTGGCATATAGCGAATTTTTGAAGAAAAAATGAGCTATTTAGGAGGCTTCAAGAGAGGGTGGGGCGGGGACTCCTACAAATTCCTTACTTTTTTTTATAAATCACCACTCAAAGGCGGCACACCATTAATTTAAAAAAATAAATAAAATAAAGTGAGGAGGACGCCCAGATTTACCCAACTCCGGCTCTAGGGATGAAGGAACTCGCAGAAGGAGGAGGAAGAAGAGAGGGATGAAAGGACGTGCCCCTATAAAATGACCACCAGTTGAGGTGAGAGCCCCTGAGGACGCGAGTGGTGATTACCTAGTTTCAGAGGGACGTCCTTAAAGCGAATTCAACGATTGGAACCCAGCCTATTTGTCTCAAATCTATTTCAATAGGACGTCCCTCTGAAGCTAGGTAATATTAGCAAGGCTTCGCATTCTATAGGAGGGACGCCCTATTGAAATTGATAACTTTGACGCATTTCTATGGGTTGTATTCGTGTAATCGCTGACAGACGAAAGTAAATTGGAAAAGCTGCGTTCTGGGCCAGGGGCCAACACGGCGCAGAATACTAACCCCGCACAACACATTATACTAACCCGCATAACACATGATATTAACTAATTTCAATTTATGCGATGTGCGGGTTAATATCATGTGTTATGCGGGTTAGTATCATGTGTTGTGCGGGTTAGTATTCTGCGCCGTGTTGGCCCCTGTGCCAGAACGCACCTTTTCCCTCTACAGACGAATACGATTTAAACGAATGCGAATATAATCGCAGTTGACTCAGAATCAACAAATAATTATCGCGATTACAATCGTATTCGTATTCGACGATAAGATTATGCCCAACACTGCATACCTGGGAGGGGGACTGTGGAAAGTGTGAGCTGGAGTCATTTTGACTCCACAATTGTATTCTAGGATTAAGCGGGTTCATAGCTTTTCGGCTTGAATTCTTTGAATGTTCCACACTTATGACCGGCATATTCTTTTAGCGAATTTTCGTAGAAAGTGAATCTATTGCAATGGCTCCAAAAATTTTAAAATGAATTCAGAACATTTTCATGACTAAAGCGTTTTGAGACATTTTGAAACGAATTCTAGAGCTCTACACTTTTTCATATGTATGCCATTCCTGACGATAATAATTTTCTTTAGGATTGAGATGTACTCCGTCCTTGAGCCGAAAAATCAAGCTTTCCAAATGAAAAGATGAATTCATCGACCACCACTTTCTGAAAACAGTAAATTGGTTAAATTTCAATAATTATGCTTAAAAAAAAAATCTCTAAAAATGGCTAAAAACGGCTAAAAATGGTTAATTTCTATTTTTAGCAGAATTTTAGTCAAAACAAGTTTATTAACAATGAACAAGAACATTAAAAAAATTATACACAAAATCTTGCTGAAAAATTTACTTATACTTCAGTAATATTAGCTTAAAAATAGAAGCAAAAAAACATACTGCATCATGACCGTTTAAGCAAATTTTCGTAAATCATTTATCGTGCTACATTATGTTACATTGTTTGGAAAATTGAGGACTTTGAGTGAAAATAAATTATTAACCATCAATTTTATGGCAAATAACTAGTTCTAAATAACAATCTGCTATTTAAAAAGGGATTTTGGATTTTTAACTTTTTTGAAGTTTTTATAGATAGTTCAGCACACTTTAATGAAATTTAAGTTCATTTTTCAGTAAAATATTGTACATAAATTTTTGAATGTTCTATGTTATACTTATTAAACTTTATTTGATCAGTATTCTGCTAAAAAATATAAATTTAACAATTGTTAGCAGTTTTCTGCTAATGTTAGTGATTTTTTCAGCACTTTTTTTTTAATTTGACCAATTTTATGTGCTCACAAAATGCTGGCCAACGAACTTGTCCTATCGTTTGGAAAGCTTGATTATTTGGCGCAAGAAAGGAATTCTTATTTCGATCCCAAGGAGAGTAATTTATCGTCTGGAATGACATATACCTATATATATATATATATATATACTGTTCCCCAATCATTTTTACGCTCACTGTGGTAAAATAGATCAAAATGTTGTATTAAGTTTGGTGGTCTGGATGCTCGCAAGCTCGCATCTAAAAAATACATTACATCAAGTAGTCAATCCCTTAGTAAAAACTCAGATTAATTGGAACATGTAGGTCTGAATGATTTGTATAGTTTGGTGGTCTGGCTGCTCGCAAGCTCGCATCTCAAAATTACATAACATCAAGTAGTCGATCCCTTAGTAAAAATACAGATTAGTTGGACATACAGGTCAGAATGGATGAATGGTAGTGAATTAACGGAAAAGGTCCTATATATATATAATTTGTTTTGAATTATTAATAGATAAACGAAGAAAGGAAAAAGTTGTTTTTGATATTTCGAATGAATCTTGTTCACAAGTTAGAAGTTGAAAATGAAAATGAAAAAATAATTTATAGATTGTTCAGGTGATGGGATGGCTTGTTGACAGGGAGATGTATGTAGATAATTTCAATCGCAAGGTGAAGATAATTTCAATCGTTAATGTTGAGGCCGGGAGGTACGTTTGCTTTCAAAACCCACTTGTGTGCTTTTTCTGATTGGTGGAGAAGTCGGTCGTTAGAACCTGGTGGCATCTTCTTCAAAACCTTCACCCCCAAAACATTGATCAAATGATGCATCATGAGATCTTGCATGTTCGTTGATTGTGAGTGGCTGGTTATGGGCAACTGAAGCACGATGGTTATTCATCCTCAGATTCATTTGCGATGCTTTGCCAACGTAGAAATCTTGTTGATTGTTCGTGCATTTCTGGCATATTAATTGGTAAACACACATTTTGGATTGGCACTCTGCTGAGTTTACACATTTGTAGGAGTGTGTAGTGTTTGCCGAAGTAAAATTGCTTTCAATCACAAGGTTGCAAAGTTTTAGATTTCTCTAATTTCTTAGACAAAGATCAAAATCGAAATATTAGATTCTTTCTTTCCTCTATATATTTGTTAAATTCTTTCTATATTTAAAACGAAGTATATAGTTCAGTAGAACCGCGACTAGTTCAAGTGTTCCTATATATATATATATATATATATATATATATATATATATATATATATATATATATATATATATATATATATATATATATATAAGTAGTATGAATATACCGATCCTGGCTCACCTCAAAATTATGGTTGAATTTAACCATAGATATTTTTTCGTATTTATGGTGGAGTCGAACCTTAGATATTTTTTGATTATGTGGCGGAGTTGAACCATAGATTTTTTATTTTTTTAGTCAGTGGCTAGCGTATTTTGTGGTGGAGTTGAACCATAGATTTTTATTTAATTTTATGGCGGAGTTGAACCATAGAATTATTTTGATTATGTGGCTTTTTGATTTTCTCATTAGGTGGGGTTGAACCATAGAATTATTTTGATTATGTGACTTTTTGATTTTCTCATTAGGTGGAGTTGAACCATAGAATTTTCTTGATTCAGTGACTAGATTGAGCCATAGATTTTTATTTTCCTAATTAGTTTAAGACAATTTCGTATTATGTGGTGGAGTTGAACCATAGAATTATTTTGATTATGTGGCGGAGTTGAACCACACATTTTTTATTTTTTTATTCAGTTACTTTTTAGCATACAGTTAAAGAAATTATTGATATTTTTAATAAAACGTGTGTGAGAGTTGAGTATTCACAGACTGACGTAGCGAACTGCATTGTCTGAGGCTGGGAGAGCGACTGGGCAACCAGATAGCCGCCCGATGCGATTATAATTATGTAATGATAAGGCGACTCGACGCAAGCGTACGACCTTGAAATCTAGTTCCTAAGATTGAGAATTGACTATTCTCTTTCACAAGGCGGTTTGGTCTAGCGGTTATGATATTGAACTGTCGTGCTAGAGGTTGTGGGAACGATGCTCACAGCAACACCGAGAATTTTTTTTTCTATATAGTGAGGATGCACTTCTGGTGTAGAATTCGTGGTGGATTCAATAGATGATGGGCCCTATATGCTATTGATGAATCCATAAATTCAATCCAGAGGTGAGTGTCGACCAAATATCGTCAAAATCTCCTTTCTTACCTTCCCAAGCACCTACGGCTACTAAAACAACAAAAACCGAAAAATTCCAACAGAACTGAAAAGGGAAGTTGGAATGACTCACAGCAAAACTGGGAGTCGTGTCGGGGTTCCATTCGACTCAGGATTGGATGGATGTTGAGTAGCTCCTAGGTTGCGCCAAGAGGAGTTGGGTAAGTTGGGATATTTTGCTGAAATTTTCATTGATTTATTTTTCGCAATATGTGTATACAATACTGGAGAGAATTACGAAAACATTTCAGTTTTTTATAAGAGCTCTCCTATAAAAAACTATGATCTTAACTATGATTTGTGTCACTCACAAATAACTTTCTATCTTCTGGCCTGCCTGATGAGTATCTCTCGAAACCTGACATGAAATCTGGGTGAATTGGATGAAATGGTCTGGCTTTCAAAATAGCAAAATACTTGAAAGTGTTTTAGACAATGGAAAATTTTTTCTCAAAAATCCAAAACCAATCTACTTTATCGTCAAACTCAACCAAAAAGTCATCTGAAAGATTCTGATATCGTGAAATTTTCTCCAAAGATATTTAGATTTGGCAACTAATTATCAAAATTCTTGTTTAATCATATTCTTCAGTGGCTCATAACTAAGCAGCGTTTTTGAAACTAAAACAACATAAACGAACGTGTCTGCTGCTACATTCTTATCAAAATCAGCATGAAAAATTATATTATTTTTCATTCCAGAAATGGATTGTGGCTGGTTAGTTAGATCAATACTATAGATCGGATAACTTTCCTTAAAAAACTGCGGCTCTACATAAGGAATGGATGATTCCTTACAAAATACCTTTTTATAGTCTAGATACATATTATACGCAATAGAATAATTACCATTACTCCAATCAAGATTTAAACTTTCTTCAGGATATCTCTTTCCTGATACTTCAAAATAAATATTTCTAACATCAACGTGATCAAATTTTGAGTTATCTTTTTTCTGATCGTTTTTCCTGTTTGTTTGGAAAACTGCAAACGCCCATATAGGGTTTTCGACGCTTCTGTAGATTGTTGTAACATCGAAATTCAGTGTTTTTCCTGTAACTTTTTGTTCAATACATTGAAGTTTTTTGAACTGGAATATGTAAGGATTTGAACTCAACTCACTTATCAACTTTAGTTTTGATTCGCTGGTATAATCTATAGTGGGGACTCTCAAATAAAATTGTTTGATTTCCACCTTTCCTTCAACACCTTCTGGTGAAGAATTATCTTTTTTATATCTGAATATAACATCATCGTCTGAGTTTCTGATGAATGTTATTTCAAACCCTCCTCTGTAGATTGGAGATGAGATATCCCTGAAAAATCCAAGACCTAAATCACCCAAATAACCGACGGCACTGAAGTTCCCTCCATTAACCTTTGAATTAAAACCCGAATTAATAACTTGACCATTGTAATTTTGAGGCCCCGAATGAGTAGCAAAACCAAGTACTGTACTGGCTATTCCAGGATCTTCAATCTCGTCAATAATTGTATTGTGCTTTTTAACTTCAATTTTAGAAAATAAGTGCGCAACATAATTATCAACCATACGTATTCCATCGTTCGCGCCATACGATTTTGTCGGATCTTTAGGTTTACATTGTCCTTCTATATAGTACTGAATGTTTTTACTAACAAACTCATCTTCCAAGTCCAATTTAAAAACAGTTCTTTTATTTTCCGAGTTCAGTTCCAACGTTGAAGTAGGATTGAAGTTTCGGTACTGAAGCCTAGTTACTTCATCGTCATATTTAGAGAAAATTTGTTTGATTTGATTCATTTCGTTTATTATATATGGAATTATTATTTTAATTTTATTTAGTTGGCCAAAGATTTTAGTTTGGTAAGTTTTTATAGAATTTAATTTCTATAAAAATTTTAAAAATACGCACCCATTTACATTTTATGTTTGAAAGATTCCCAAACCTCATTCCTACCAATATACTTTCCTTTTTCCAAAAGTTCCAGTTTTAAATTTTCGTTTAGGTTCTTTGATTCCTTCTTATTACTGTTATATTCAGTTAGAATACTTTTTTTCATGTTGTCGTAATTTTTTATTTCTTGTTCAATATCATTGAACTCTTCATCCGAAATTTTTCCATCTTTGATAGCTCTTGTGAATTTTTCCTCAATAGAATTAAGTTTAGCTTTAGCCAGAAGTTCAATTTCAGAATGTTTATGTATTTTCCGAATTATGAATCCACTTGAAGATCTCAGTATTGTCGATAAACTGGTTAAACCAACAGAAAGTGGCACACTGAATGGAATAATTACCGGTAAAGCTATAGAAGTACCAGCCATTCCAATTTCAGAGAGAGTTATGACAAATTCAGTTCCTAAAAGAGCACTAGATAATTTCGTGTATTTTTTGCGGAGGTTAGCTCTCATATTCCTCTCATCTTCCAGAAATTTATATTGGTTAATGATGCGATTTATACGGAAGTTATTCACATTGAACTCTGGAAGCATGATTTTCGGATATAAATTGTGATGAAATGGCGTAAATTGCACATTTGTATCACCAGCCGGAGCTGATGGATTTTCGTTCGAGTACATTATTATTTATTATAGGAGAAATTATTTTCGTTTTTCCTAGGAAATATAAAAATACGGACTTCTATTTAGAATCCCAACAATATTACTTTAATTGAATTGTTCAATTAAAACAAAAATCTACCAACACATTCTTATAGAGTTTCTATCCAACGTATAGTTTTATTTTTTAGAGCTTTCAAGACATCTTCGTACATCTTACCTTCCGATAAATTTTTCAAAACGACCAAACATAAATGTCCACATATTGGTGGATCATTATTATTTTGTACTCTCTGTTCATTATAGTACACATTTTCAGGCCCCAAATATTTCACAAGTTCTTTTGGAGGAGGCGCACTACCATATGAATCAAAATAATATTTAGTATAATTATTTTTGTATTACGCAGTCCAATGGCTTCCGTTATCGTCAGAATTTTCCAAATTAATAATACCACATTCTGTATGATTAATTTCATCTGGTAACTCATCTTTCATAAAAACACCTCTGAAGTTTAGTATTTTGGCATCTTTGGCTCGTTCTAAAATATCATAGTTACTCAACGCTCTTATTTTTTTTATCTTTTTTTTAAAAGAACTTTTGATTTTTTTTCCAAGACCTGAACCAATACTCAAACTTTTAGCGTTTTGTGCCAACCTTTCCATTTCTAAGTTGTGGCGTTTGATTTCAAGTTCTTCAGCCGTTTTATGTTTGGAATCAATCACGCTTGATGCGACTGCTGCACCCCCTCCTAATAAAGCTCCTAATGCGCCGATTCCCGCAAAAATGAGAGGTAAAAACCCTCCAGTGTGGTTTATTTTTAGTTGGTTACCTTCAAAAGTTAATTCAGTCCCTTTCTTGTTTTTAGTAGCTTTATCGATTTTCTTTTTCTGAGTTTCTGTTAGAAGGACTTTGTGTGCACCATGTCCACTTATATCGTTGAAAGATAGACGAACTTTAATGGTGTCATTCTTTCTATAAGCTGAACGTATTTTTTTAATTTGGCTGTCCGAAAAGTTCAAATTATATTCGATCATACTTTTATTGTTATTTAACTTTATTACTTTATTTATAGGAAAATTTAAATGAAAAATCACACGAGTACTCAGTAATCAACGCCCATTCCAAAAAACCTTTTACTTTTCATAGCTGCCTTAACTATAACAGCATCCGATTTTTCTTTCAAAGTTGAATCTGAAGAGTGAATGACTTCATCAGCTACTTGTTCCAATTTTTTATCTGCAATATGCCTGTCACTAGTCTTACTGTGATCTCTATAAAAAATATCATGTTCTTTACAACCTTCTTCGTCCAATTTATTAATGCCTTTGTCCCCCCTTTCAAGCCTTTCATCTAATTTTGTAAACGGCCCACAAAATTTGTAACCTGGAAGATGCATTTCGGGCACTACAGGACTAAGTTTGTTGAGTAAAGCATTGAAAACTCCTGAACCATTTTTTATTATACTTTTGGGTAAGTTGCTTACAATTCGTATCAAATATTCTATTCCTTTTGGGGTGTCTACATTCTTCTCCAGCTGATCGGTAATGAAATTTACGATACCCAATTTCTCATTATGAAAATTATTATTACCTGCTTGTTCTTGCGCATATAAGTAATATAATCTCTGTTGTAGTTGATTCAAATCATCGATATACTTATATTCTACTGGATTTTCAGAGTATTTTATCAAGCCCGAGCCTGTTTTTGAAGACTTCAGTTGGTGCCAGATCGGGCCAACAATGTTGCTACTTGATTTCGGGCCCTTTTCTGGATTGTTACTTTGATGCATACTGCTTGTCTGTATAAGTATTCTTTTGTAAGCTTCAAGATCAGCCTTTGTATATTCATCTACAGTTGGAATTTTCGGAGCTGAGGCATTATTAGGCGTTGTTAGAAGTTTCCATAAACCATGCGTACCTTTATAAATTTCATTATCTATCAAGATATTGTTATTATCTACAACAATTTTCTTGTTTCCGATGTAGATATTATCCTGTTCTGGGTATATTCCAAACTGTTTATCAGGATGCAGAATATATAATCTTGCAATGGCACCAATACCCTTCGAACTAACTGACGAATTTGTTGGAAGAGTTCGTTTATCACTTTTCTCAACTATTGTTAGCATTTTTGGATCAACATCAGATGTTGAACTTTCATTTTGATCCGAAATGTTACTCTTCATACTTTGATTAAAGACATCTTCGTTTTCATCAGAATTTGAGGTTTCTGTCAAAGGAAGCGGTTCCGGAAAATAGATCTCTTTTTTTGTTGGAGAACTTGAAGTTATTGGTTCAATCCTGTTAATGGGTATCAATTCCAATTTTTTACTCAGGTCATCATCTGTTTGTTTGACTGCTTTTTCGACTTTATCTAATCTTTGTGTGATTGGTTCAAAGGCTTTTTCTCTAATATCCTTTTCAGTTGTTTTATCAAGTCTTGCTTGCTTATACATATGCTGTAGATTTTTCCTGAGTTGGATGCTTTTATTTGCCTCGATAACTGATATTTGTCTTTGTCCCGGAAAAACTATTGGGTCATCTTCATCATCTCCATCGTCAACCTCTTGCAAAGCCTTTTGTTTTGAGCTTTTATCTTTCTCCACCGCCGCTTGCGCTTGCTTGAATTTTAGGCGAAGCGCTGTTTCTAATTTTTTCTCTAATGACATCTTTATTAAATAAAAAAATATATATATAAAACACTAATACACCAATTTAGCGGGCGTTGTGTGGAAGCGTTTTTGGGGGCGTTTTATTTAATCCATTATGGTATCCATAAATTTTTTCCGGTAACGTCCATTTTTAATCTTTTTGGTTGTGTCAATAGTTAGAAAGCCAAAGTCCTCATCCCAGCACGAATAACAGAGTTCTCTGAATCGTTCATATGAAAAATCAGTTCCAACGTATTCATCAAAAATATCTTTCATATACTTCGGGCCTTGGCGAAATACACAAAGAAAGTTTATATTATTTCTTATAAGTTGCTTATCGACTTTAGACCAAGATTGGGTTAGATATACGCACGATATGTTCTTGTGCCTTCCTCTCACAAAATAATCTTTGATTTCTCGTTGATGCTGAATGTTCACGCAGTCGTCAAAAATAATCAAACTATTTTCATTGCATTCATCAAGGGTAATAAGTTCATCACAACTACTGAAAAACTGCGCTATTTCCACACCTTCTTTCTCTGTAATTTTCTCATACGTTTCTTTCAATACCTGATAAACACGCTGATCTAATGACTTTGAAAAAATGTATAGATTGTGGAAAGGAATACCCCACGATTTTACAATCAAATTATACAGTAACGTTGTTTTTCCGCAACCTGAAGTACCAACTATCAAAGCTCTCAAAGGTAAAGGTAAAATACCACTTTTACTTTTAGTTTTGTCAAATGGGATTGGATCAATTCTATATTTGTTCATCTTTATTATTAGGAAAAATTTATTTTTTTGCCCTAAATAAAACATGACGTTGATAAAAATTTCTGACAAGCACAAAGACTTGAAAATAACATTTGCCCGGAAAATCACTTTAAATCCTGACAAAAAATATAAACTTGGACTAGTAAAACTATTATTTACTTCGCCACCTTCTCCTTCATTTCAAGTAAGAGGTCTGCTTATATCAATTAGAATTTTTTTACAAGATGGTTGGTACCATCTAGAGTACGCTATTAATGATACATTTACTATTGAAACATTTAGAAGGGATCTATATTTAAAAATGAAAAGTTTTCAATCTGATATCCTGAAGGGTTTTGAGAAGGAGAAGGAGAAAACAAAATTTAAATCGCACATTGATACATTAAAGAGAATAAAACCTGAAAGCTTAATTTTTAAAGTTGACTACACTCCAAATTGTAATAGATTTTATCTTAAATCTCCGTTTATGCTTACATTTCTAAATTTTGGAAATTTCTGCGAACTGTTCGAGTTTAAGCAGTGCTTAACAGCTGGGGACTATTTTGACGCTAATAAAGAGTACTATTCTGAAGACAATCCAAGGTTAATCAAACCTCTTTCACTAATTGAATGGCACTGTAATATTATTGATTATAGCTTCGCTAATCATGATGAACATTCTCACCTTCATAGTGAGCATGAATTGCTTCACGTGTCTTTCATAGAGAACACAATTCTTCCAAATACCACTTATATGGAAACAAATAAAAAAGTTCTTTACAACCCCCTAAGAGAAGGGTTGAGAGACATTCGAGAAATTAAACTATCACCCAGGAATGAAAATGGAGATGAGATGAACTTGGAGAATGTTATGGTTTACCTACACCTTATTGAAGAGTAAGAACTCACGGATTATTTTTTATGAGAAATATTTCTTATAAAACTTTTTACAAGTAATAAATGGATAAAGATTTAACTGAACCTATATACTGTCATAAATGTAAGAAAAAAACTAACAATATTGATGCGGAAAGAGTTCAAGCTGTCAATGGGAGATGGAGAGTTGCAGCCAAATGTTCAAAATGCAAAACTAATAAGAGTAAATTTATCGCGGCTCCTGAAAACAACGATATTCAAGAAGGTCCCAAAATTGAAAATCTGAATGACAATGAAAAATTATCTCTGGCTAAAGAATTGCATAAACCAATAAGAAAGAAGTTTAAAAAACGAATGATATTCACCAATGGAATAGACGATCTTTGGGCTGCTGATTTGATAATCATGAAAAATTATGAAAAAGAAAACAATGGATATGGCTATCTACTCAACGTTATCGATACATTTTCAAAATTTGCTTGGGCGTTACCTTTGAAGAAGAAGGATGGAAAAAACGTGTCTAAAGCTTTTGAGAAAATAATCGAAAAAGCAAAATCGCAAAACCATCAGTCTCCCAATTTACTTCATACTGACAAAGGTTTAGAATTCGAAAACAAGATATTTAAAGATTTGTTGAAAAGTTATAATATAAAAATGAACCATACACAAAACGAAGAGAAATCTGGTACAATTGAGCGATTCAACAGAACATTGAATGGAAAGATGAAAATCCATTTTGAAGTTGAAAATAACAAGAAATGGATTGATATTTTGCAGGATCTATTAGATGAGTATAACTTTAATGATGTTCACAGAACAATAGGAATGAAACCGTCTGAAGTTAATAAGACTAACGAAAATGAAGTATTGATTAAAGTATTTGGGAACCAAAAAGTCTCACAGAAAGTTAAGTTTTCTGTTGGCGATAGAGTCAGAATAACAAGATCCAAAAAAACATTTGCTAATAAGTATGGGTCTAATTGGACGACAGAAATATTTGTTGTGAAAGAAATGTTAAGTACTCGTCCAATAACTTATAAAATCAAAGATTTGGTGGGTGAAGATATTGAAGGATCATTTTATAACGAAGAGTTACAAAAAACTATATTCTGAGTTGGTCAATTATTGGGTACCTACCTACTTAGTAGCGTTAGTGTATCCTATAAGAAAAAACAAATCCTTGAATTTTTTTTAAATTAGGTATAATATAAAGATGGATACTAAACAACAACAAGAAAAGAACAATAAAGTTCTTAAGAAAATGAATAATAAAATAATCAAAGTTTGTAAACCTTTTGAAAAGATTGTTGAATATTGTGCTTACGCGGACTACACTAATAATATTAAAGACAATTTGAATAAAGTTCCAATACACGGGATGATTTTCATCCTTGAAGAAGGGGACACTTGTTGGGGAAACGGTAAACCATACCTATCTCCTGTTCTAGATTCTCCTTCGTGGTTAGAATTGTGTAAAGTTGCTAATGATCTAATTATAAAAACAGGCAATAACCATAATAGATTTTTAGACAATATTGAGGTCGTTCAACATTTTGGTAACCTTAAAATGTGCAAGCTAATGATGGGCTCGTGAATACCAAGTAATAATTTTTATTTCTGCAGTTGGAAATAAAAATTTGAATTAAAAAAAAAAAATTAAAATCTTCCAGTTAATAAAGATGATACATACTATGAATAATGCAAAGAAACTTTGCGAAAAGTGTGATGTTCACATCACCTATAAAAACTGGGCTAGACACTTGAAGTCAAAGCGCCACACTAAAAACGACCCGGACCGGACATTGACCCTAAAACCTAAAAAAAAAAAACCTGTATTTGAAAGCCCGAGAAAATTACACAGAGTTTTCAATTTTGGTGAAAAACTGTTTGAAAAATCCAAAGACCCAAGGACAAAAGTAAGTACGAAAGAGACAGCTTTCAAATCTCGATTGGCAACTTACGAGATTGAAAACACGAAAGGATTCAAAGACGCATCAAAGTTCCTAAATAATATTCAAGGTATCGTTATTGGGTTAATCAATAAAGAACTAATGAGAAAGAACCTCAAAGTAAATGTATTATTACTCGCTGAATTCAAGAAAGGAACTAACGAAAGTAATATGGAGTACCAGGTAATCAATTTCAAAACTAAAAACGTAATAATGACAAAGTCTACAGAAGTAAACGACTGCTACGAAGAAATGAAACAAAAAATTCTAAATGAAATGGAATCTTTCGAAATTAAAGGATCTCAATGGCTGCTTCATAAAATCATGCATTTGGAACTAAATATTAACAAATACACACCATTAAAAGGATCATCCTACATTCCACTACCTGAACATCTACAGAGCAAAAAAGCAATAATCAATGTGAAAAATAATGATAATAAATGTTTCCTTTGGTCTATTCTTTCAGCCTTACATCCAGCTGAAAAAAATGCGGGTAGAATAGGAAAGTACATCAAATGGGAACATGAGTTTGACGAGGCATTGAAAGATATAAGTTTCCCCGTGAAACTTATGGATGTGAAAAAGTTTGAGAAAAGAACCGGGATATCTATCAATGTTTACTGCCTAGATGAAAATACCATCGTCCCTCTGGAAATAACTAAAGATGAAAAGGAAAGACACATTGACTTGTTGTATTTGAAAAATGCGAAATCTGAACATTACTGCTGGATTGAGGACCTGTGGAAACTGGTAGGATATAGTCAAATGTCGAAGGATGGGCACAAACGATATTTATGTAAAATGTGTTTGAATAGTTTTGGGACTCAAGAAAAATTAAAGGAACACCATGAGTACTGTGGGACTCATAAAACTGCTAAGGTAGAACTACCAAAACCTTACAAAAACGTGTTACAGTTTGAAAAATATAATCACTCCTTGAAAGTGCCATTCGTTATATATGCGGACTTTGAATGTATGCTGAGGAAAGTCCAGACTTGTCAACCTGATGAAACAGGGGCGTTCACTAATAAGACACAGAAACACGAGCCCAACAACTTTGCTTATTACATAAAGTATTCCAACAGGTATCACAAACCCCCTGTCGAATATTCGGGCAATGATTCTCCAAAGGTTTTCTACCAGAAATTGAAAGAGGATGTTTTACATATTGCTAAAGAATATTACGATAAAATTGTACCAATGAAACCCTTGACGAACGAACAGGAGAAGGAATATACAAATGCTACAACATGCCATATTTGTGAGAGAGCTTTGGGCCAACTAGCCCCAGTGTCTGAAAGGAAAATCATGGAAGAGGAAAAGGCAATAGAATATTTTCTAGAACAAGGAGATGAAAGTAAAGCGACGGAGAGACAAGTAGAATTGAAGAGAATGAGGCAGAATATGGAAAGGATGAATAGACGTGTCCGTGACCATGACCATTTAACAGGTGACTTCAGAGGGGCTGCCCATTCTTGTTGCAACCTAGAATATCAAAACCCTAGATTCGTACCCGTATTTTTCCACAATCTCGCTGGTTATGACGCCCATTTGTTTATAAAAGAATTTGGAGAAGATGATTCAGACATAAAAATGATACCTAACACCGAGGAAAAGTATATCTCATTCTCAAAGATCCTCAGGTATGACTCTGGAGAAGTTGATGAAAAAGGAAAACGAATAATGAATAAAATAGAAATAAGGTTCATTGATTCTTTCAAATTCCTATCAAGTTCTCTGGACAAGCTAACGAGCAACCTCACAATTGACCAATTTAAGGAACTCGCGAAACATTTTGGACCAGAGTTTTTGGAGTTGATGACAAGGAAACTAGCTTACCCATATGAGTACATGGATAGTCCGGAAAAGTACGATGAAACCTGTTTACCACCTATAGAAAAATTTTACAGCAGCTTGAACAAACAAGGAGTAAAAGAGTCCGAGTACAGAAATGCGCAGGAGATTTGGGAAAGATTTGGAATCAAAAACATGAGAGAATTCACCATGCTTTACAACAAAAGTGACATCTTACTGCTTGCAGATGTGATGGAGAATTTCAGAGATATTTCCCTGAAAATGTACAAACTAGATCCTGCTTGGTACTACACCACACCTGGATTCTCGTGGGACTGTATGTTGAAAATGACTAAAGTTAAGTTGGAACTTTTGACCGATTATGATCAGATTCTAATGATTGAAAATGGAATTCGTGGTGGGATATCTCAGTGTAGCAATAGATACGCCAAGGCAAACAACAAGTACATGGGTGACCAATATGATAAGACTAAACCTTCAAATTATATACCCTATGTAGATGCCAACAACCTTTATGGATGGTCAATGTCCAAATACTTACCGTATGGAGGTTTTAAATGGGTAGAGAACTTGGACATTGACAAAATTGACGACGAGTCCCCCAAAGGTTACATCTTGGAAGTGGACCTGAAGTACCCTAAGGAACTACACGATTCGCATTCTGATCTACCTTTGGCTCCAGAAAACAAGATTGGTAATACTAGGCTACCTAAACTGCTGACAAATCTGTATGATAAAGAGAAATACGTTTTGCACCACACGGCTCTCAAACAATGTTTGGAAATGGGGTTGAAGCTAGAGAAGGTTCACAGGGTATTGGAATTTGACCAATCTGACTGGTTGAAAATCTACATTGATTTCAATACGGCACTGAGAACCAAGGCCAAGAACGATTTTGAGAAGGACTTTTTCAAACTGATGAACAACAGCGTGTTTGGAAAAACGATGGAAAATATCAGGAACAGAGTTGACATAAAGGTGTGTTCGAATATTAAGAAACTGGAGACATTGATAGCAAAACCAACGTTCGATCATAGAACGATATTCACGGAGAATCTGGTAGCCGTTCACATGAAAACAACCAAGATTCTGTTTAACAAACCCATCTATGTAGGTATGTGTATCCTAGACATTTCAAAAACTCTCATGTACGACTTCTACTATAACACAATAAAGAAGCAGTATGGAGAAAATGCCAAGCTCATGTATTGTGATACAGATAGCCTGATTATGGACATCAAGACTGAGGACTTTTATTATGACATTAAAAGCAGCATGATTGATCAGTTTGACACATCTGATTATCCGAAAGATAATGACTATGGTATGCCTCAAGTGAACAAGAAAGTACTTGGAAAATTCAAAGATGAACTTAATGGAAAGATCATGGAGGACTTTGTCGGGCTGAGATCGAAACTGTACGCATATAAAACGTTCGAGGACCAAAAAGAAACAAAGAAAGCAAAAGGAATCAAGAAAAACGTTGTTGAAAAGGACATTAGGTTCGAGGACTTTAAGGAATGTCTGTTGACCAAGAAACCAATCTACAGGAAACAAATGTTGTTTAGATCAATCAAGCATGATATCTATACCGTTGAACAGAACAAGAAAGCGCTTAGTGCTTACGATGATAAAAGGCATATTCTAGGCAATGGGGTAGATACCCTAGCTTGGGGGCATCATAAAATAGGAGTTGAAAAAGAAAACTTTGTGGATCATCTGAAGGATATGATGAAAAACCAAAAGGAAATATAAAACAAAAGAACTAGGTAGGTAGGATTATGGTCAAGAGCCAAAATAAAATGTAAAACGAAAAGAGCATGTGGATAAGTAAAGTAAGAATAGGTTAGAATAAGTACTAAAGTAAGAATAGGTTAGAATAAGTACTAAAGTAAGAATAGGTTAGAATAGGTGTGGCAACGTTGTGTTTAGAGACAACTGGGCGGCTAAAATGTAAGGCGAGCTAGAATGAAAAATGGTTGAATGTAAAATAAAAAAAAATAACTGAATAAAAAAAAATAATAAAAAATAAAAAAAGTGTGGTTCAACTCCGCCACATAATCAAAATAATTCTATGGTTCAACTCCACCACAAAATACAAAATTGTCCTGAATAAAAAAATAAAAAATGTGTGGTTCAACCCCCGCCATAAAATTAAAAAAAAATCTATGGTTCAACTCCACCACAAAATACGCTAGCCACTGACTAAAAAAATAAAAAATCTATGGTTCAACTCCGCCACATAATCAAAAAATATCTGTGGTTCAAATCCACCATAAATACGAAAAAATATCTGTGGTTAAATTCAACCAAAATTTTGAGGTGAGCCAGGATTGGTATATTCATACTACTTATATATATATATACCTATATATATATATATATATGAAAAAGCGTTAAACTCCAGGATTCCTTTCAGAATGTCTCAAAACGGATTTCAATGAAGACAATTTTCAAAAATTTTTATTTTAACATTTTTTGAGCCATTAAAATAGCTTCATTCTCTACGAAATTTTGCTTTAAAAAAAAGCAAGAATTCCGAAATCTTTTTTGGACCGTAGAATATTATTTAGAACGAGTTATATGGTCATAAAATTGGTAGTGAAAACTGTCATTGCACTCAATGTGCTCAAATTTCAAAACTATGGAATATCATATATATACGATAATATGAAAATTCGCTCACTAGATCATGCTGCATGACTGGATCTTTAGGTTCTCCTGTATACAGTCATTAGGTATTGCGGGCCCACGATAAGTACTTTTCTAGTAATTCTCCGAATATTGGTTTTATATTTTCATCAATATTTTTATTCAATTTTTTTCGATAATGCTCGTGACCAAGAGAGGCGAATCGGATGAAAAGCGCCAATAATGAGGAGTCGGAACCCGTTAAAAAACCCGACGCCCCGCCGGTCGACCCCACGCCTGAAGTCGCTTCTCCTTCACAAGACCCTAAACCAGCGGAAGAAGACACGGCTACCTGAAAACATGGCGTCGACTGGTCCAACGGCTCGTCTGATCAACACTCGCGACGAGAAAGAATGTCCACAATAAATCTTAATAACACCGGAAAACTGATGTATTGATTCCGTTAAATGCAAACGTGTATATTTAGAACAAAATGCAGGGTGAACCGCTTGCAGATGCAAAACATTTTTGCATGAAACGACACCGAAAATGGAGTAAATTGCGTCCAAATGCATATTTCCATCTCAATCCGTTCTCGAGATATGATTTTGTAAAGGTTTAAAAAAACCCGTGTTTTTCCTGTTAAACTCAAATTTCTGTACTTTACTGCATTAAATTTTAATTGTTAAAGACCATGCATATAAAAGCAAATCAAACATAGCCGAATTGGAAAAAAACCGTTGCAAATTATTTCACAAAGGTTTATGATTTATGTATTAGATAGCCGTTTAATTAAACGAAGTCTATTAACCATATCATCTGAATATATCTGCAGAGGCTTAGACGTCTAACGAGTAGAAATTAAATTAAACCCCTGTGAAATATGTGTTTTGTGTCTCAAGTTATGAATGTTTCAATTGAATCAGCTAAGTCAGCTGATCAGAAAAGACCCAATCAATTCAATCGTCCCTTAGTGTTCCAGGGAGTCTCCCAATCAAATCTTAACTTCCTAGGATGAACAGGTGAGATTTTAGCTCACTCAGTTGATTAGGAAAGAAGCAATAACTGCAATCGTCTCTTAGGGCGGAATTCATAGACGGGAATTGAGTCTGAGTGGGCCCCTAAGTGTATCGATAAGGGAATTCATGCACTCTGTCCTTCATAGACGTGATTTGAGGGTGACCTTGAGTGTGCAACCCAAGTGCACACTCAACGGGATTCATAAACAAAAAATGGCGTTGAGGTGAGTTTCACCCTCAGCTCAATGGTGTAAAATCCTGAGTGACGGCAGGTGGTCACTTAAGTGCGTCAACTGATAACTTTTATTATTATTTTCACGTAAGTATAGGAATAGGTAATACAGTACAACATACATCGTTTATTTAGTTCGGAGTTTATTCAAAAACTTCCTAAGAGTACGCACACATAAGAGTAGTTAGGCTGTTCCTAAACGGTAGTTAGGTACATGTTTGATGTGACAGATCCCATTCGAATGTTACACAATCAACAACGAAATATTTTGCAAACTATTCCGATTCGGGAAAGATACGGTCATGAACAACTACGAACCCTTAGGAGCCTAAAATAAATGGAAAGGATTTATAACTACCACAGCTGAAAGTACTGGTCGCTCTTTGATTTTATGCGATCTCTACATACCAAGTTTGTAGTGCATGGTTTTCAGATTCATCTTGGTTTGTGGAATGAGTTGTCGGTAGGTACCTAACTTCCATTCATCAGGATGTACTATAAATGAGAATTCCAAGAAAATGTGATTGCTTGAAGCTCTTCCAAAACCTCACGTCTTCTTTTTGTCCAACAGTCTCATTTCAATAGATAATAAACAGATTATCAGCACTTCAACAAACAAGCAACAAGGATTCAATTCAACTTATTTATGGCTGCCCCGATCCAGGCGGGAGGACCAATAACTTTGGTTTTTGTCTGATAAGGCCTATGTCCTGTCTCCCCAAGGAACAAGGATAATAGCATAAAAAGCAAAAACACAAAGAAAAGAGTAACCTTTGAGAACTGTCATTGATCAGTGCGGAATGTGAGAGGGAATTTTTCCGTCCTTTTTCCCTCAAACCAGGGAAACTTCCCCTGCAACATACTGTCAGGGCTGCCAACTTATGTTGAAAAGCGGTGAGTGTCCCCTGAGTGCACTGTTAAGCTGAGTGTGCCCCTAACTGTTGAGTGAATCACCCCACTCAACTATGAATTCGAACTGGTGAGTGGAGGGTGACCCTCCATTTAGGTGAGTGCGAGTGAACACGCAGACTCAGGCTTTGTCTATGTTAGTGTTCCAGAAAGTCTCCCTATCAAATCTCAACTTTTTAGGATAAACAGGAGACAATTTAGCTCACTCGGCTGAGTAAGAATGAGCTAATCTTTCCAATCGATTTCTAATGTCCCTGGGAGTCTCCCTATCAAATCTCAACTTCCTAGGATCAACAGGAGAGATTTTAGCTCACCCAGCTGATTAGGAAATACCCAATAATTGCAATAGTCTAGTAACCACTGCTTACAATTACCTACTACTCAATCGTCAATCGTACACCTACCATGTACCTAGTGCCTTATTTTCACGTAATTAGTTCATTATGGTTACTTAACAATATTCGTTTATAACATGGCGTAATAAATCAGCTTACCTTGACACCACAATGGCTTAGGGATCATGAGATAGTGTGATAAAATGAAAGCATTCCAAAAAGTGGCGAACGATTTTCCTGCTATGAGAACTTTGGGAGTTGCTAGTAACGCATTGGTTGTACGTAAAAATCAATAGAAATAGAAAAACCTAAGTATGAGGAAAAAACACTTATTACACTTCGCACCCCTGGACCCCCAGTTGCTTTCCGCTTGAGCCTTCGGCTAAAATGCTAAAACATGGAACATGCTTTCTTCCCGCTAATTCGTAAATGCAAATAAATTCAAAACTACGACATAAATGTTTTACAAATCGAAATTAGAACAGAGTACCTAGGCAGGTAATTTTCTATCATGGTGCGCGTCTATAGTTACTATAACCAAGATTGACTTCTCAACCAAGTGACAACAAAACAAGCGGCATTTTTACTATATCCATTTATAACATGAATAAATATAAAACTACGACATGAATAGAAGAAAAAGTACGAAAGAAATGCGTGATAAATCGAGAGCTTTCCAACGAGTGGTGAATGATTTTTGTCCGGCAAAAACTAAAGAAGTTTCATATCCCTAGCAACGGCTAAATTTATTAAGAATAAATTTCGTGACACATCCGCGTAACGTTTTTTGCTATTTAGTCCAAGGCTAAATCATGTTCCATGCTAAAAACCGTTTTGACATTTTATGTCTTTGCTCTGGCACATAAACTAAAAAAACGTCACGGAAAATTGCTCACGAAAATATTTTGATGATTTCCGCTTACAGCCGAGTCGTTGCTAGGGAAATGGTACTTCGTCGTTTTTCATCCCACAAAATTCGTTGACCATTCGTTCGAAAGCTCTCGATTTATCCAACCATATTATGTTAACTACTGCGTGGCCAACAAGCTGAGTTATGAGCAAGGTTATTTGAATAATTGTGTACACTCAGGTGATCATTCTCAATAATTGATTTGAATTTGATTGAATAATTGATTTGATTCATAGCAGGTGATCCAAATATTGCGAGAACGGTTTGATTTGTGAAGCGGTGGTTAAATCATTTTAATAGGTAATTTCTATGTTTTACACTCTAGGAAGCTGTAATTTCGTATGCCGCCTCTTTAGGACATTTACTTGACGATGCCCAGGGTCCGGATCAGATGAGTGGCTCTTAAAGCTAATTTCTGTGTTTTACACTCTAGGAAGCTGTAATTTCGTATGTAGTCTCTTTAGCACATTTACGTGACGATGCCCAGGGCCCGGATCAGCTGAGCGGCTCTTAGAGCTTGCTTACGAGTCTGCAACACATACTTGTCTTCAACTAAAGACATAAAATGTCCCAATGTGTTGCAGACTCGTATGCAAGCGTTTCGTTTTGGCTTATTTTCGGCTCATAGCATTGATGCGCGTGAAGCGATCGGGCTGGCTAGATTCTAGTACCAACTAGACCCCAAGTGGAGTCCATGTGGGAAAGGGCGGATTTTTTTCATCAAGTTAAAGGCCTCTTATGGCCTGGAAGGCGAACGGCGGACGGACATTGCAGTTTTGGAATCTGCGCACCTTGAAACGTAAAGTGACAAAGTTTGAGGGATAATACATTTTTGTCTTATCATTGTGTGCTTCATTTATGTGCTTATCATTGGAAATAATAAACCAAAATTCTGAAAATCTCCGAAACGTTACTACTCTTCCAAAAAGAATCCTGGAAAATGGCAAATCTCATGAAAACTGCTTCATTTAAGTCTATTTCTAACGGTATAGTCAATTTTACTTCGCTATTTAGGGTAGAAAACTATGATTTAATGTTGAATGATGTGCATTTTTTAAATAGGAATCGAGGGTTTTCTTGAAAAATTACCATTATGAACCTACGAGTATGGGACGGTTTGTATACGTGTTTTTTCGAATGATAACATGTAACGTGTTGATACATGCGTATTCGGAGCTGTATTCGGCTTCCCTTGTGCTACGAATAGGATTTTTCTATTCGAACAACGAATGAATCGCCAACCGTTAGCATTTTGCGCTCATGCGCAGTGCTTCATTTCTATTCGTAGCTCCTTCTACTCGACTACAACTCAAATATTCAACTGATTGAGAAAAGATTCAACTGGCAAAAACTCTAATATTTTCAACTGATTACACGAGAGCACACGTCCTTCCACTGTAGTAAAGAAGCAAGTTGCCTTTATTCTTCATCCTTCGGCGCCTAAGCGTCTAGGTTATCCCTTTTTGAAACAAACAACGTTGTTGTGAAACAGTCTGAGAGTTTTGTCGCGTCCCGTGGTGACTGGCCCGGGGGAGACTTAAATTTAGAAGTGACAGCAACCACCGCCCCATGATAAATCTCACCTGGCTCAGACTTCCTCCCGAAATTCTTCAGTTCGTTCCCGTACAACTGCATTCAAACACATCAGATTCAAAACGAACGTGTTCACTTTTCAAACAGCCCGAAAGATTGAATTGAAGTTTTGTAAACGGCCATAAGCTTTCACCGAGAGCTACCAAGTGAAATAACGTCTGCCAAGTTGGGTGTGGCACATAGCTTCCTCGTTCACCCATCATCTTCTTCCAACTATCATCAAAATTTGAACAAACTCGAACGGCTAGAGAGTGAAATGATAGAACATGATGGAATTTAGGTACATTTGCGCATGCGCAGAATGAAGTATTAATTTGGCAACTATGAAAAGTAACTCCAGTTTCATAACTTCACGCTCGTCTAAAAACCCATCAGTCACACTTTTTCTAGGTTTCATGATGCTGAGTTGCTCATCAACATCTCAAGATTGAAATGCGAGGCGTGCCATTCCTTTTGGACAGAAATATCGAAATTCGGAGGACCGAAAAGGATTGTGCCCAGGAATTGTCTTTCCGTGGTTCTTACTGGGTTTTTCCGTATTGTCGCGGTTCCTAACCCACTGTAGTTGCCTGTGTATATTAATAAACATAACAAGTATCAATATACATATAGAAAAGCGTTGAATCCAGAAATCGATTCAGAGAACCTAAAAACGTATTCCCTAGAAGAAAACGTTGAGAAATTGTTGTTTAAATTTTGGTTTATTATTTCCAATAATAAGCCTATGTGAACGTATTGCAAAAACACTTTGTCACTTTACGTTTCAAGGTGCGTAGAATCCAAATTTGAAATGTCCGTCCGCCGTCCGCCGTCCGGGCCATAGAAGGCCTAAGAATTGACTTTAAAAACCCGTTCTTTCGAAAATAGACTCCATTTGGGGTCTAGTTGGTCCTAACGTTTAACCATCCCGATCGCTTTACTCGCATAGATGCTATAGGCCAAAAACGGGCGAAAAAGTGTCTTTTTCGAGGAATTTGAGTTAGACTTACGCACGCGCGCACGCCTGGCATGCTTGGCAGGGGGCCACGGTGGGTGGTGAGGGGGTGAGCGGGGGGTGGAGTGAGAGGAAGAACAGAGGTGATACTAGAAAAGAGACTGGTGAAAGCCCCAGAGCATCCTGGTTACTATGGCTGGATATCTGATTCAGAAATAATAAACCACTATGTAATAATTTGCAGCGTTTTTTTTTTTCAAACTACCGCAATAACTTTATTTCCTACAAAATTCTCTAAAGCAATCAAAATTCGTGAAACTTAAAGACGCGATCAATGCAGTAGGAGCTTCGATGTTAAATAATATTTTCAAAAGGTATAATGAGGAACGTCAGAACGATCCGAAATCGATAGAAGCCACATTTAAATTATTTGTTACAGGTCAGTCCAAAAATAGACAGCTTTCATGGCGTTTTTTTCTGACGAAACGAACAGGATGGATGTCGTGTTAGATGGAGGTCGCTAGTTTGTCTTGAGCTTCCTGAATTATTAAGCAGCCGAAGTGATAACACCGTGTTCCAATGACAACTATTTTTGTCAGCTATTGGCAGAGTTGGCAGGACGTGTATGTACACGTGTCGAAGACGTATGCTTGGGTTGTCCCCCACCCCCCTGGATCAATTCCAATATAGGCGTCCCTCTTATTTACGAAGCCTTGCCTATAAGACATAGCTTCAGAGAGACGTCCTAAAAAGACAAGGATAAACCCCAAAAGTTACGCGTCACTTGTCATATTTTAATGTAAATAATTCACATGGTGAGTCTTTGAAATGAAACATCATCAAAACTGATCTCGAAAACAAGCACAAACGAATCCGGGAGCTAACACTGCAACAATGTTGACGTTTCAGTTTTACAAGCCTTAAATAACATCCTACTTATCCTATGTAAAACCCTGTTCCCCGAAAGGAGAACAGAGAGAGAACTTGTGTTAATATTCATAGCACTGTAAAACAAGTTGATCAGTGCTCACGAAGTGAGTCACATGATAGCGCATTTTGTTTTAGGAAGATCCGCTTGAAATAGACGCTTCTTGTGTTGGATAGGGCATCAAATGGCTTCAGAGCTCATCAGCTGATCAATGACCTCATGCATCTCCAGTACCTATTCTCCCTTGGATCTACCTCTCAAATTTCAGCTTCCTGCGTCGAATAGAAGACAAAATGGCTTTGGAGCTCAATCAGTTGATCAATGACCTCTCCTCTCAGTCGTCTCAATACTTATTAACTTGGATATGTCTTTGCTCTGAGGGGCCAACCAAAAATATCCGTGACGCAAAATTTATGTCATAATTTCAGTGTTTTTCACGTACAACCCAGCCGTTGCTAGGGGAATGGAACTTTTCATCGCACAAAAAAATCGTTCGCCACTCGTTGGAAAGCGCTTGATTTATGTGATAAATTTTCACATCTCAAGCTACCAATTTCCCCCTCCTTACGTACCTACCTGGCTACATTCCTAAACCAAGTTGATTGGACTAGGTATAAACAATTATTTTGGTTTGGTGGAAACTAAATTTTGCGATATCATGGTTCAGTTTGGCGAAATTTAATATTTAATATTTACTGTCAACTTGTCAAACCGGCTGCAGGAGCTTAAAAAAATAAAAAATAAATAAATAAAATGAAAAATCAGGCTATTATGAACATGAAAATGATAGCCTCTGTATTGGAGAAATAACTTTAATAGTATGTATAGTATGCTTTTTGTCCCCAATCAACCCCCAATCAAAGACATATCCATGTAACATGGTATCTGCTTGTAAAGTAGATAGTGGAACTCGTTTTTTAGCGAATTTTTGAAGAAAATTAAGCTATTGCTCTCGCCTCAAAATTTGTAGAATGTGATTTTTTGAAAAAATTTTATGCAGAAATCCGTTTCAGGCTATTCTGAATCATATTCTGAAGTTTAACGCATTTTTTTATGTATGTATGTATGTATGTATGTATGTATATATTTATGTATGTATATATGTATGTATATATGTATGTATGTGTCATTCCAGACGATAACTGTCCGTAGAATTGTGCTAGAAACTTCAAACAAATTTTAAAATGTTAAGGACACAAAACGAAAGTTCAAGTTTGTTGGCCAGCATGATCGGATTACATCTTCGGGTTGAAATTTTCAAAAATGTAGTCAAAAATTTCAAAATAGCCTGTTTTTTGCGATTTGTTGTGCGAAATAATTTTTTCAGCATACTAACATGTGGTATATTCGGAATCAGCGTAAAATTTCCTATAAGAATATGTATCAAGATTTCAAAATTTTCAAAGTTGAAAAATCAGTCAAAAATCATAATAATCGAAGATTTCTTCAAAAATTCGCTCATGGGGTCATGCTGCATGACTGGACTTTTCTTTCTCCCTTCATCCTTCCTCTCAAATTTCAGCTTCCTGCGTCAAATAGATGACAATCTATACCAAGTTTCAACAAAATCGGACGTCGGGAAGTGGCATTTAAAACGATTTTAAGAGGACATACATATATCAACAGAATAGCTCATTTTTCCTTTTTTAATGAAAAACGTTGTCTATTTCCACGGAAAATAAAGAGTTACATTGTTAAATCGATTTCGACGGTTAAGTCACCATCAGTAACAAACAATAACTGAACACACATTGGAAAGGACACACTTATATAGTCACAGGTGAAGGGAGATTGAATCCCATTGGTAGAGAGAAACGAAAGGGGGCTGGAGGTACAACCAATTAAGTGCAAGCAATGTGAAGGGGGTTTCTAGCTATTCTGATGAAGTGAAAGGAGGGGAAAATTAACTCGATATGGTTTCAACAGTTTGTAGGGATAATTCCAAGCTTTATAGAAATGGACTCATCAGTGGTGAAATATATTGAGGTATATCCCCATTTAAACTTTTACCAGATCTGCCACTTTTGATAAATTCAGATAATTTCGAATGATCATTTCAGACTTTTAAACCAAATTTTAAAATTTTAGTCTAGCTGTAAATAAACCCCGGAAATTTTGAACTCCGTGATGAAAGAGGGTGAATGGAGGGAGAATAGTGATAAATCATTAAGTTTTAACTACTCGTCTGATTTTCGTTATTCTTTTTTTTTGTTCACTCTTGAATTCGGTCTAGTTTTGGATCGTATACCAGGAGTTTAAAATTCCATTATAGATTGGTGTAAATGGAGGGGGTAATAGTAATAAATTGATGTTTTAACTATTCTCGTCAGATTATCGTGAGAATTTTTGTTCAGTTATGAATGTGGTCTAGTTAGGAAAAATATGTCAGGAGTTTCGAATTTCATGCTGGAAGTTTTATGATGGAAATATAGGTACTGTCAGTGGTGATGTTTTTGTTTTTTTCCCTTATTTAAGTCTCACCAAAATTATGTGACAACCTAATGATTTTTGTGATTAATTTTTCTATACTGCCTCTATTATATGTTGATATATTTAATCATTATTTTGGGATGAAGGTTAATAAGTATGACACAGAAATTAATCAAAGAGGTAACTTTATTACCTGCTTTTATAGTCACAGGTGAAAGAAGATTGAATCCCATTGGTCAAGAAAAAGGAAAGGAGGCAGGAGGTACAACCAATGAAGTGCAAACAAGGTGACGGGGGATTATAGCTAATTAGGTGAAGTGAAAGGGGGGAATAACTAAATATGGTTTCAACATTGTGAAGATATAATTCCAAGCTTTATAAAAAGGGACCTATTAGTGGTGAAATATATTGAGGTATATCCTCATTTAAACATTTACCAGATCTGTCACTTTTGATAATTTTGAATTTTTCAAGTACATTCATCATAATACCTCCCTTCGGACAAAAATGAAGAAATTCTACAAACTGCCTATCTGTCAAATCAAAATTGTAACTATGATTGGATTCCTTAAGATGTTTCGCAAATGTAGACTTACCCTTATTTTCCCTGAAATCCTCCTGATGCTTGTCTATTCTTTCCCTGAATTTCCTACCAGTTTGACCGCAATATTCGTAGCCACAAGAACATTTTAGTTTATAAACCCCACTTTTATCCTGAACATTGATTTTGTCCTTAACGGATCCTAGTAATGCTTTAAGACTATTTTTAGTTCTAAAACCTACTTTGTAACCTCTCGATGATAGAATTTTGCCGATTTTATCCGAAATTTTCCCATAATAAGGTATACTTATCCATTGATTTTCTTCTAAATTTACATCTTCCCTGGCCAGATTGGAAACTTTTTCCCTACTCTTTTTCCTAAGAACATTATCCCATATGGTATCAACGAGATCTCCTCCATATCCGTTACTAGCCGCTATGCTTTTGATAATGGATTTTTCTTTTGATACATTTTGTTCACTCATTGGAATAGATAGTGCTTATGGACTAAGGGTGATTTGAAGTACTATGGTAGTTATATCGCTATATGTATCTTTTCTATAAATTGAAAAATCATGCTTTTCGTTTACCAAAGAATCTAAAAAATTGAGTTTATTTCCGCCGAATTCGAGGGTAAATTTGATAAAGGGATCTAATTTATTGATTTTTTCGTGAAAAGAATTTAGTTTTCTTTCTGTGCCCTTCCATAGAATGACAATATCATCGACATATCTATACCAATAGAGGAGAGCATTCGTGTTACAAGTTGTAAATATTTGTTGCTCAAGATAATCCTTTTTTTTTTTTTTTTTTTTTTCGTGGAAATAGACAACATTTTTCACTAACTTCCGTTTTTAAATGGGTTTCCACAACTTCGTCCCGAGTGGTTTAGTTCGTATCCAACGTCTCGTCCTTTACACAGGCCCTTCGGATTTCACCGTGGGAGCTGCACTACACTGCCTTGATGGTTACACTCTGAGACCTCACGGATTCTTCTCAAAAATAGTTAGCAATGCCCAATATGGATTCAGTATTTTTGATAGGGAATCCCTTGCAATTTATTTAGCTATTTCTATTATACATTTTAGGTCTACAATTGAGGGCCGAAATTTGACGGTCCACACGGACTTATAAGTCTCTCGCGACCTCAATTACTTCACCAATTCCTGCCCACCAATGCGTCTCAGACAAATATAAGAGGACATAAGATACGCCAACGGCGAAATAAATGCTTCGGCTGATTACCTGACCCATATATATGTTACTGTAAAAGCCCGAAGTGCGGTAAATGCTAGGATTTACCAGAAAATCTTAGCATTTCCCATTATTGTTGGTAAAAGCCCAGTGTTGGCACTCAAATCGGATTTTTTCCAGTAAATCTTAGGATTTTCCAAGAGGCTTGGTAAAAGCTAGCATTATTTCAGTTAGAGAGCGTGTTTCGAACTTTTACCAACCGATTGCGGTAAATCTTGACGTTTCCTAGAGTTAGGCGGTAAAAGCTGAAATAATCACGTAGTAAAATCAAGTAAAATGATAGCAAGGAACATACTAAATTATTTGTTGCAACAAGGTAGAGAATTATGGCACTTCGAGTTGCACCTCATATTTTCTGCCTTGCAGAGGCATTTTTTAGTGGAAAATTTTTAAAACAATTGCATTTGTAGAACCCCTGGCCGCTGACCAATGATTGTTTCCGAACAGCGATACGAAGGCTTATTTCTTCATCCTCTGCATGCAAGTCTCTGCATACAAGTCTCTGTAGGTACTACATTTACCAACGAGTCGTAGGAAATCCGCACATTTGCCAAGAGAGATTGGTAACAGTCCGAAATGCCTCTGTGACTCAAGGTTTTTTGGGCATTTACCAAATTGGTGAGTCAATCCCAAGATTAACCAACTGTCAAGCGGTAAATACCCGTTTTTAATATAATTTCGGGCTTTCACCAACAATATTGGGAAATGCTAGGATTTTCTGGTAAATCCTAACATTTACCGCACTTCGGGCTTTTACAGTAACATACACAACAACACTACAGCCAGTATCAGCATCCTGAACCCCCATTCACACTACAAGAGCCATTGCTCACAAAAGATACAACATCGCCTGTAGGCACAGATTCCTGCCTCCTTCCCAACCACAACAATCACAAAGGCATCCAGTGGCTGTATAAGGTCTGATCTTAAGAACTGAATGTCCTGTCGATAAAATGCTTTGTTACATGTTAGCTTATTTGCTGGTTATATGAACATATATATCTTTGCATGGTTATACGAAAACAAGCATTTTAATTTCTCCCTTGATGGGAAAAACAAAAGATCATGGATATGTCTAGTACCTACTGCTTACCAGTTGGTACCTACTACTCAAATGTATACCAACCATGTAGTGCCTTCTTTTCACAAGATTATTCCATTATGGTTACAAAACAATATTAGTTTTTAACTTAGAGTAATAAATCAGCATTCCTTGACACTACAATGGCTTAGAGGTCATGAAATGTCGTGGTAAAATGAGAGCATTCCAAAAAGTGGCGAACGATTTTCCTACTATGAAAACTATGGGAGTTACTCTTCCCTAGTAACGCCTTGGTTGTACGTGAAAATCAATAGAAAATGTACCGGTCGGGAAAAAAGTGTCGGTCGGGAAAAAAAGTGTCGGTCGGGGAAAAAAAGTGTCGCGAAAAATTCCTTGACCCCCAGCCAAAAGACATATCCATGTCAAAAGGAGAAATTATTCACCTTGGCAAGGTCTGGAAACTGAATGAGGGGATCGCCAATGTCCACACGTGACTCTGGCGCCGTTCACTATAACGTTGATTCTCGTATCAGTTGGTGAGAACTGTTACAATTATATAAAATCCAATCATTGGGACGTCCCTGTAGTGCATGCACCAATATGTTTTTATTTGACTCATAAATCTCTGAATAGTAATATAATAATATAGTAATATCCACGGGAAGTCTGGTGGGCAAAGTCCCCCCCCCCCCCCGCCTAGGTGCGAAGCACCAAGCTTATTTCATTATCATTATTTGTATTTTTTTATCCAGTTCATTTTTTTCTCCATTGTTTTAAGTTTAAAAATTTATTATTTTTTTATTTTTCTAACGTAGTTGACATAGCCCAGATGTATTTTGATAATGCACCATATACTCAATTTGATAGGAAATTTTCTATGGACCAGTGATCTGCGCTTTGTGCTATAATTTGTTTTGTTTAGTTTATATTTTTGAATATTTTTCTTTTTTTATGGTTTTATTATTTGAAATTTGGTTTGTTTTTCTTTCAAGGCCTAGTAAGTGCAAAAAAGATGGAGAGCCTCCTCCGGCAGCGCCAGACGTCAAGGCTCCAGCTCCCGAGCCGCCCAAGCCAAGCGAACCAATCAAAATCCCCAGTTCGGAACCCCCTAAACCTAAAACCCCTGAGCCTGTGAAAACGCCAGAGCCTCCAAAACCGGCTCCTGTGCCGGTAAAAGTTCCAGAACCGATCAAAGTTCCGGAACCACCTAAACCCAAAACTCCCGAGCCCGTCAAAGTCCCCGAGCCTCCCAAGCCCAAAGCTCCTGAGCCTGTGAAAGCTCCGGAACCGGTTAAACCTCCAGTTCCAGAACCGGCCAAAGTTCCAGAACCCCCCAAACCAAAAACCCCCGAGCCTGTGAAGCCCCCTGTGCCGGATTTCCCTAAAGTGACGCCACCTACTCCTCAAACTCCGCCATCGAAACCATCGGATTTCGATCCGATGTCGGCTCGACGCCCGGAACCCTCTCGTCCCTCTCCGGTCGTCGACGATTTTCTCGCCGCCGAGCGAGGGATCCCGGCGAAGAAAAGTCCCTCTCCGGCACCTCTAAGTCCCTCTCCGGCACCTTTAAGTCCCTCTCCGGCACCACTAAGCCCCTCTCGTGCTCCTTTAAATAAGTCGTCTCCTTTAGGTTTGAAGATACCGACCCCAGAGCCCAGTGACGACGAAGACGAGATCGCCAGCTTAGACGACGATTCCGAAGCGACTGAAGAGGAAGTTGAAGAAGAAGAAGTCATTACCAGAAGACGACCCTAATGTGAGGTCAGCGGGTTGGCATAATGTGAAAACATAATTTATGTTAAAAACATTAACAACATATTACGTAAGCATAACTATAGGATATATAGCATTTCCAAGCCAAATGAAACCTTTTCCAAGTCAAATGAAACCTTTTCCAAGTCAAATGAAACCTTTTCCATATCAAATGAAACCTTTTCCAAACCAAATGAAACCTTTTCCAAACCAAATGAAACTTTTTCCAAATCAAATGAAACTTTTTCCAAACCAAATGAAACCTATTGAGACAAAAGTCCAGTCATGCAGCATGACCCCATGAGCGAATTTTTGAAGAAATCTTCGTCATTTCAGTCGCTACATAAGAGTAGTTCAATCTGAATTTGGACAATGTTTCATGCAAATATTACCGATTTTTACAACTAGCGAACGGCATTATTTCGATTTTTGACTGATTTTTCAACTTTGAAATTTTTGAAAACTTGATAAGTATTCTTATAGGAAATTTTACGCTGATTCCGAATATACCACATGTTAGTATGCTGAAAAAATTATTTCGCTCAACAAATCGCAAAAAACAGGATATTTTGAAATTTTTGACAACATTTTTGAAAATTTCAACCCGAAGATGTAATCCGATCATGCTGGCCAACGAACTTGAACTTTCGTTTTGTTTGTTTCGAACAAAACTTTCGTTTTAAAATTTGTTTGAAGTTTCTAGCACAATTCTACGGACAGTTATCGTCTGGAATGACACATACATACATAAAAAAATGCGTTAAACTTCAGAATATGATTCAGAATAGCCTGAAACGGATTTCTGCATAAAATTTTTTCAATAATTCAAATTCTACAAATTTTGAGGCGAGAACAATAGCTTAATTTTCTTCAAAAATTCGCTTATGAGTGAACTGAGGTACCTAGATAGGTAGGTACCCTGCAATTTGCAGGTAGATGCAATTGTACCTATCATAGAAAGACGTTGACAAAATGACAATTCGATGAATTTCAGGCATAGGGTTACCGAAGTGGATCTCACCTTAGTAGAATAGGAATCAAATAAGTTTGACAAATTTCTGACTGTTCAATGTGAGTGGGTACCTATCTAGGTACCTCAGTTCACTCATTTTCTCAATAGGTTTCATTTGGTTTGGAAAAAGTTTCATTTGATTTGGAAAAGGTTTCATTTGGTTTGGAAAAGGTTTCATTTGGTTTGGAAAAGGTTTCATTTGATATGGAAAAGGTTTCATTTGGTTTGGAAAAGGTTTCATTTGGTTTGGAAAAGGTTTCATTTGACTTGGAAAAGGTTTCATTTGACTTGGAAAAGGTTTCATTTGGCTTGGAAATGCTATACTTATAGGATGTGTCACGTTATGAAAAACTTCACCCACGCATTTTGCAAACTTCTGATCGAAAGTTTCTCCTAAAGTATAATTTTCGAGTTTTTCAATTTTTAAGATTTTTTCGTGTTTTCGACCTTAAGTTACTAAAAAGGCCATAACTACCATAATTTTTGGAGTAAACGAAAAATGGATGATACCGTTAGGAATAGCGTTAAATTTCCTTTCGGATAGGCTACCTGAAGTTCTACATTAGTTAAGTAGCATAGTCAGGAATCTTGAAAATTCGCCAAAAATCAATTATCACACCTGCAGAGTCGCTGATGGTCTCATTCGACGCAGAAATCGTCCAAGTAATACCAAAAAATTTTTTTCATGCCACCAAGTGGTGTAATTTGTACAAAAACTGACGAAAAACTGTAGAAAAATCGTCAAAAATCGGTGAAAAACCACGTTTTTTGGCAGTTCAAAAGACCCATCAAGGAGGCATATCAGACCCATCATAGGCGTGTTCAGCGTTAAATTTCCAACAAGAATATTACGTTTTAATTCAAGATGAATCATCCTGGAATTGTGGGGAGTTTTTCAAAAACGCAGGTGACACACAAACATTAGACGTCTACGTGAAAAACGGGCTTCGGATTCGGGTTCAGCATCCTCGAAAACCAACAGGGCCAGTTTCGTAAGGCCACGTTGATTTTTTTTTTTCTTTGCAGTGTAGGTATTAACGAGACGTTCGCGAACAATCAAGTTGAGTCACGAGACTCTAGACCCTGACCAACTAATTTAAATGTTTACTAAGGGATTGACTACTTGATGTTATGTACTTTCGAGATGCGAGCGTAGTTAGCATCCAGACCACTAATCTAAGCAAAAAACTTATCTGTGTGAAATCACATGGTGACTGAAGCGCTGGGAATGCCACGGTGGTTAGTCGAACTAAAGAGGAAGTCAGGGTTTAGAGTCTCGTGACTCGACTTGTTCGAGAACGTCACGTTAGGTATTATTATTTGCTTGTACCAAACTAACTCCCGCATCTACGCAAGTAATACCTTAGCCTATGACACTAACTTTTTAAAATGTCCCTGATATGTTTACTAAGTACGGTAGCTGACAGACGAATGGACGAAGTAACAAATCTGTATGGTTGGTGTGTTTGTGCTGGTTCTTGAAGTCCTCTCGTTTTCCTTTAATTCAGTGCGGATTCAAAGAGTTTGGTTGTTTGAAACATGAATACTAATCTCCACTAACCCCTACTAATCTCTTATTCGAAGACGAAAGGTAAGTATATACGTATAATTTGTTGTTATATTATAGAAATAAAATTTTTCTCTTCTTGCTTTCTCGTTTATCAGTCATCTAATTAATAGACAAATTCCATTCTGGGCTGACATTATATAAAATTTCAATAATTATGTTTTACTACGAACCTGTTTATTTCACGTTTAGGTTAACTGACATCTGAATACATGAAAAGGAATTTCAAAATTAATATAACTCTGAAACCACCAAACTTGTTTTTTGATGTATGCGATGGATTGGTAAGGGGTCCCTGAGAAGGTCATATATTTACACTACTCTCTCATTTTTACACTACTTCCCAATGATATACAAATTAACAGTCGAACTTTATGACCATAGTAGGTCATCTTAGGGCCCAGTGAAGTTCCACTATAAAGGACACCCCTGGGCTAAAAACTGTATAAATTCGTCTTTGACAGGCATGGACACCCTACGTAATACAAGAGTCCTGAATTGATTAGGAACTCAATATTAATTTATTTTTCACAATCTAGCAACAGTATTATATAATACAGGTAACTTATGAACGGTATAATTAATTTATTTATCACTTTCTTGGAACATGATTATATATAAGTAACTTCTGAAAGGTATAAAACTAAATGGTTGAGGTGTAATATTGTTATTTTTATTAAATTAATTCGAATGCAATGCTTTAAACGATTAGATACAATTTTGAAGATAATAATATTGTTTTAATTTTAACTTTTATTATAGGTCGGTACACATCTGATACGTTGACACTTTTGGAACTCCTGTATTTCGTTATTTCCTAATAATTAGTGAGTACATCCTAGTTAATCATAATTGAACTCCCGAATTAGATCCCTTCTATATCCTCATGCTATCTTGGTGTATAATCAACTTGTTCCACCTCTCGCGATCATTGAGCATATTAAGGAATTCAATCTCCGATAATGTGGCATGTATCAAGAATTTTACCCTAAATTCTCTTAAAATTGGACACATAGCAATGAAGTGATGTACGTCACAGTTCAATTCTCTTCTCGATGCATAGCAGATAGTTAAGAATCAATTGTTCAGCTCTCAATTTCAAGACCCATCGCATGTAGGAACTCCAGTAAATATTTCATGGAGATCGGCGACGGCCTTACCGCGCACTCCCCTTGTTATTTCACAAATACTACGAAGGAATTCGTTCTCCCCAAATTTATGAAGTACCTAACTTAAATCGTGAAATTATGAAAAATTGATGTCAAATTATTGGTTGTTTTCATCCAGTTTAGTACGAGTTAGAAAAGTTTTTATATTGTCTAATATGAGACTTGTTAACATAGGTTTTTTGCAAAAAAGAGAACACGCGATTAGGAAAATTCGCAATAAATTTCTGCTATCAGCCTTATCAGTTTACAACTCAGTCTACTTCCGTTTCCATCTTTTACTGTCCAGTATACAACATCTCTCCCCCTTTAAAATAAATGCATACCTCTTAAATATACTTCAAATAAGTGAATAAATTAATAGATTACTTCTTTAAAAGGTTAGGCAACAATACAATTTAGCACGGCTGGAATCTGTTTGGGGGGTCTTCGGTTTCTGCGAGAGGCCCTCCTGGGTGTTTTGTCGGGATCTTCTTCAGACTTTAATGCAGTCGAGGTTGAAAACCCTCGAAATGGTGGTGGGGGTAGCGCACCTGACTCTGGCGTTTTCACAGGGCTGGAGGAGCACGATGTAGAATTTGATCGATATGGCGAATCCAAATTTTATCCTCCACTGAAACTTCATAAGTCTGACCTCCTCAAAAAGCCTATCCTGTATCGGGCCTGTATCACACCCGGAAACAAAAATATCCCTCAACGGCAAGTTCATTTCTTGACCAAACTTACAGTCAGCTGCCAAACCCCTCAACCTTGCCGACCAAACCCGAGCCGACTCCTCAGTTCGTTTATTTGCATTGAAAAATACATAACGAGCTGCGAAATATGCAGGAGTAGGCGCAAAGTGTTCTCCCATCAACTCTATCAACGTTTGATAGTCGGCTGCCTCCATGTCAGTGGGTGCACATAAACTTTCCACTAACAAACGCTTCACTGAGAGAAGTTAGTAATATAATATCGCCTTCCGCTTGGCTTCACTGGTTTCTGTGATCCCATCACGAATGAACACTTGGTTCAATTGTCGAAACACCCGAAAATCGTGGGTCGCGCTATCGAAATATAACCTATAAGACTGGGCCATGTTGAGGCAACGGTCGGAATTAGGTAATTACCCACCACGTACCTTCCGTACTTGCCACAACACTCGCGGGAACGAAATGAAATCCGCGTCCCCACTTTTTATATTGTCTAAAATGAGACATAGGTTTTTTGCAAAAGAGAGAACACGTGATTCGAAAAATTCGCAATGTATTTCTGCTATCAGCCTTATTAGTTTACAACTTAGTCTACTTCCGTTTCCATCTTTTACTGTCCAGTCTACAACAAAAGTAGTTCGTAGTTCCCTTCAATCTTGGGGCTCCCCGAAGTTGAGAAAAGGGGAAGAAGGCGCAGCAAGAGGAAGAAAATAGACGCAGTGGGGCACAACATAATGGCCGGGACGAGCCCCCATCTGATCTATTTCCGAGGCCAACGGGGAGGTGGTCCGAGTAAAAGCTTATCTGGGATCCAGTTTCAAAACCCGCAGAAGCTTCTCCACTTTCCTTTTACTACCTTTCCGTCAGAAGGAGTCGAGAAGTCCTCTAGAAGCGACGCCATATCTCGAATAACGCTAGATGTACAATCTGAATTCTTTACAAAGGAAACCGCTAAACGCTGACATGCTGTCACTGTGTCTGCCTGACCGGTTCAAACCATTCCGATTCTCAGAGACATAACAGCTACAGATTATTTTCACAATGGTTCATTTGCCCTTTTTCGACCTCGTATCATATATGTGATACAAATGTGATACGTATGTGATCATCGGATGTTTTTCTCGTTTCACCTTCTACGACTGATTCTGGAAGTTTTTCATCCCATTGTCTTCCTCCACTCATATGTTACATTTGGAAGTAGTATCATAAACAGACAGCTTCCGAATCAGAAGATAAAATTTTCATTTTTTATCTAGGGAACTTTATCAATTATAATTACTGAATAATTTCTATTTTATGGATTACCTACGATTTTATTTAAGTAATAAAAATTTTATTTCGCAACTTTATTTTGTTATCACGAAATTGTCTTCATGCAGGCTTTTAATTGCTAATTATAGTTTACGTTGAAATAAATTCAAAAGAAGTGCAAGAATTTATAATTGGATTTCATTTTGATGCCAAATCGGTTTAGTGCAGTGAAATTGCGCCTTTGCCAAATGTCTTTTGAAAGAATTATGTTGGTGATAAACAATCACGTGCCAAATACCCTCCATGTTATGAGAGATAGTGGAATTGCAACATTGGATGATCCTTTAGGTTTTCAGTATAGACATATTTTAGGAGACTCCTCTGAAGCTATGTCATATAGGCAAAGGCTTCGTATATAAGAGGGACGACCTATTTGAATTGATCGGGGAGAGGGAGGGGGGTATCAATGAAAATACGTCTGCCAAGTTGGGTGGGCAATATAGCGTCCTCACATATGTAATATGGACCTATAGAATTAGTTGAGGAACAAAGTACGAGTCGAAATGATTGAATGCAAAATATAACATATAATTCATGTGTTTATATGCTAGAATGCAAAATGGAGTTAATATCCATGTTTACGCATGCGCATATTATCTTGAGGTTAACCCGCAGAATAATTGAAAATTTCATCAAAACTAGTCCAATTTTCTCAGAGTTTTGGCTGTGTCGATCAATTTCAGTTTTGTGCATGCGTTATAGTTATTACTCCACCACTCGTGATATAAATCGTAGGGAAGTTTCCTGGAACATATAACCATCTACTCCCTGAGTTTGAACAAAATCGGAGCAATAGATTATAGAAAATTGACATTATAAGAAATTAACGTTTGCGCAGACTCACAGACTACTATCTATGCGATGACAATGAAAGTTATAGAGGATCGTTTAGGAGCTAATCATCATAATCCATGAAAATCTCATCAAAATCGTTCCATTGGACTCGGAGTTTTGCCTGTGTCAACCAATACCAGTTTCGCACATGTGCATTGGTTATTACTCCACCAATCACGATATAACTTATAGCACATTTTTCTGGAACATATATGGCAATTTTCAGTCAAATGAAACCTTTTAGCGAATTTTTGAAGAAAATTAAGCTATTGCTCTCGCCTCAAAATTTGTAGAATGTGATTTTTTGAAAACATTTTATGCAGAAATCCGTTTCAGGCTATTCTGAATCATATTCTGAAGTTTAACGCATTTTTTTTATGTATGTATGTATGTATATATGTATGTATGTGTCATTCCAGACGATAACTGTCCGTAGAATTGTGCTAGAAACTTCAAACAAATTTTAAAATGTTAAGGACACAAAACGAAAGTTCAAGTTCGTTGGCCAGCATGATCGGATTACATCTTCGGGTTGAAATTTTCAAAAATGTAGTCAAAAATTTCAAAATAGCCTGTTTTTTGCGATTTGTTGTGCGAAATAATTTTTTCAGCATACTAACATGTTGTATATTCGGAATCAGAGTAAAATTTCCTATAAGAATATGTATCAAGTTTTTAAAAATCTCAAAGTTGAAAATCAGTCAAAAATCGAAATAATCGAAGATTTCTTCAAAAATTCGCTCATGGGGTCATGCTGCATGACTGGACTTTTTTTCTATCAAATGAAACTTTTTTTTTTTTCCAAACCAATGTAACCTTACATCATTCAAATGTAACTTTTTCGAATCATCCAGAAAAAAATAACATTTTTTATTTCAGATTTTTGCTAAACAAGTTAATACAGAGCCACTGCAAACTAATTTAAGTTCTTCGTAGCAAGTTCTTGTATATAATGGAGGTGGTACATCCAGTGAAATCATGATATGTTCGCCATTCTCTATAGTGATATTTTTTGGCAGAGATCATTAATTCATTGGAAACAATCATTGTAATTTATTTTGCTTACGATTCCATCGAAGTGGATGGGTTGTTTTCACTTTCGAAAGTAAATTTTAAAATAAAAGTCTTGTTATAACAAGAAGAAGGAGATAGAATGGAATAGTTGCCCCTTCAAAAGGCTGAAGCGATCAGCCTGCAACACCCAGAGGATATCCTGAAAGCTGAAATGTTCCAAGAATAACCTAAAGACCATTTTAAATTTTAGTTTCGACCTCGAATGAAAACTCAATTTGGCATGTGGTAGTGGGGGTGGCTGATAATTTCAAGCTAAAAATACTACTTTTGTTATCTGACGCGAAGGGTTTTTCAAACAGCCATTAATTTAGCGTCCAACAGAAATTCTCGCTGTTTATACCTAATAAAATTATGATGATTTTTTGTTCCATAGGGCGGCCTACGTTTCCAGCTGTACAGAAGTTAGTGATCCACCAAGACTGCAGAACTTAGAAGAATTGAAATTCAATTTTAACAACTTTTTTGTTTTTTGAAAGTTTGTTTTTGTTTTTTGTTTTATCGATTCGAAAGACTTGTATCGTACAGCCCAATTACTTTGTTTGTGAAATTTTATACATTTTTTCTTCAATCAGAAGATTGTGATTTTCGTTGTTTTGTGAACAATATTTCACTGATGCTTCTCTTTAAAACTTCCTTAGATGAATTTTATTGTACTTGTAGTAGCACTGACAATTTTTATCGATATTAAGATTTTAAATTACTATGAGAGTGAGACGATTAAATGCTTGTTACTTAGCTATGTTTTTCTCCCATTCCTTCTATTTAACAAGACTAAAAAAAGGATTATTCGTGATAAAATATACTTTAATTTAGGACTGGTTCAGTCCTGTCAATTCTGGTCATGCTTATTGATCTACATTTATATTGAATTTTCTGAAATTTGAGCGAGCCCTTTGTGTGGACAGAAATTGTTAATTACCAATTTTGTGGCTAAACAATTTTTCTAAATGATAGTCTTCTATTCCAACGTACTTTTGGATTTTTACGTTATTGTAGAAAAAAAAAAATTTTTTTTTTCTACAGTAGGTACATATTGATGAAAATTAAGTTCATAATTCTGCACAAATGTATTTAACGTATATTGACATTTTAGAGAATTTTCGTAAATGAGGAAACTATTTTAGGCCTACCGCAAATTGAACCCAGCACACGCACAGCCCACGCCGACCCCATCCCCAACCCACGACCATGGGCTGGGTCGGGTACCGCATATTGAACCCAGTCGTGTGCCACGAGAGCAATTCTGACTTGAGATGGGGACAAAAAGGGGAAAATAGTTGTATGATTTTCCTAGGTCAATAATTATTGTAATACATAATTAACATATAAATAAATAGGAAATATGTAGGTATTATGAGTAACCATGTAATGTAACACGAGCAATGAATTGTTTTAACATTTTTTCAAGTAACTAATAATAATAATGATATAATAAAAAGTGTGTGCTTACCGTCCGTTTCCAATTCAGTCCCAATTTGACATGGATATGTCTTTGCTCTGGGGGGTCAACCAAAAATTTCCGTGACGCAAAATTTGTGTCACAATTTCAGTATTTTTCACGTACAACCCAGCCGTTGCTAGGGGAATGGAACTTCCGCAGTTTTCATCGCACAAAAATCGTTCGCCACTCGTTGGAAAGCGCTTGATTTATGTGATAAATGTTCACATCTCAAGCTACCAATTTCCCCCTCCTTACGTACCTGGCTACATTCCAAAACTAAGTTTATTGGACTATAAACAATTTTAATAAGCCGGTTACAATATTCTTAACGTAAAGCAATAGCATCAGTTACTCCACTCCATAGGAAACATTTTCATCCTCTTGACAACAGTCGAGGACAACCGTTATGAAATCCCCAATCAAAGACATATCCATGTAACATGGTATCTGCTTGTAAAGCGGATAGTGGTCTAGTGAAACTCGTTAACGAGTAGTGATTTATTTTTTCCCAAAGATCATCTTTTAGTTTTGTTCTCATGTAGTTCGCATCAGATGTGTCGTACAGCACAGGATGGTCCCTGACAAGTTCAATTAACTTCTCATCCAGTTTCGGTTATTCCAACGCACCCACGACCCACGAAAACTGTGCGGCACATACAAACGGTACCTAATGCAAAACTGTGATTCACATTCCTACCCACGCGTGGGTCGGACGTGGGCTGTGCGTGTGCTGGGTTCAATTTGCGGCGGGCCTTAAAGGCTCTGAAAATTGTAAAGTAAGTGTATTTATTAATTTTATTTATTTATTAATTTATATCCAAGAGGATAGCTTTCCTTAGGACTGAGATTTAAAAAAAATCATGAAAGTTATATTTTTCAGTAGAGCATTACTCAAAAAAAGTTTATCAAATATAAGCTAGAATATTATGCATATAATTACGCTGAAAAAAGTAACCTACTTTTATTTAATTAATATGTGCTTAAAAAAGTCGGTAAAACTGCGAAAAATTCTTGAAATTCAAAATCTTTGTTTGAATAACAGATTATTATACAGATGAATAACGTTATATAATAATGTTATATTATTATAATAACAGTTTTTTTTTGGAATAGAATTTATAGTTATTAATTTCTTCTCGGTCAAAGTACTCAAATTTCAAAACATGAAATAACACAAAATAACATAAATATACGATCTTTTACGAAAAATCGCCCATACAATCAAGCTGGAGGAACTTATACCAGCGCATACGGACATGAACTGCTCAGAGGTCTGCAGAAATGAACCGACAGAGGTCACCGAAGTGATTTTTAACTGTTCTGATTTCTAGCAGTTATTTTTAACAGGTTAAAAGATATCTGCCGATAGATCTGCCGATTCAGAAGGGTCCAGTACAAAAACACATTCTTGAGTTTCAAATTGTGGTTCTGTTGAATCTGAGCTTCAGAACCTGAACTCATTTCCACTACCATATTGGGATCTTCAAGTAACACAACCGGATGGTTCACTAGAGCTACGTCATGGTTCTGAACAGATAGGTGTTCCTGAACATACCCAGTCGGGGAAACTGGAGGAATCCTATCATCAGCATTAGGATTTCGGGAAGAGCAAGACGGGTTAGGATTCGAGGTTTGGTTTGACTTCACCAGTCGGGACAGCGAGACATATTTGTTGTTCAAGTCGGATAACTTTGACTGTAGTAAACCAAAATTTACCTCCATCTGAGACTTAAAGCCCTCCAAATACCCCACAAACATTTTAATTCATATAACTTAGTTGTCCAAATACCCTTTTCAATTCTTTTCTTTTATTCATAAAGTCCGATAAATTCTAGATCAGGCCTATATCACGATTTCACAACCTTATATCTAACTCTTCCACTTAGGACTTAGGGTCCTAAGGTAAGTTAAAAATTAAAAAAAAAAAAATTAAAAAAAGGTAGAAAACTGCATAATTTTACTCAAAACTGATAAATGTTGGGGTCTGAACGTTTTTACCATCAGTTGAACGAAGCGATGTTCCGTTGATTATTCTAGGGTTTAAAATAGTTATGTTTACCCTTACGGTTTTACTTATATTACTCCAAGTTTACAAAACTTTTAGTACTTTGAATTCGGCCAACTTACTACAGCTGTATACTACAAATCAAGATACAGGACTTATTTGACAATACTTTGATGAACTAGAATTTCTTCATGTAGTAAATTTGTTATTGATATATTTTTATTTTTTTATTCAGTGGTATAAGCTGCAACTCAACTATAAGGGTCATTAGCGGCATTGAACAAGGTGTCCAAAGAGACACTGCAAGTGGCACCATTCCAAGGGGACCCATGCTGCCCTCCGTCATCAAAAGGAGTGCCATCACGGCACATGGGAGGGGGTCAAAATAAGGGTTACAGTGTTGACCAATGTTTAACACCTAAAGTGGATTTTAAAAAAACCTAAAAATAAAATAATGCAACTAAAACTAGATGTAAAATAGGCTAATAACTATCCATGCTGCAATATGCAATCAGCAAAGTGCAACAAAACGATGACTAGATTGCACAAAAATATATCACAGATCAAATATCCCAAAAGAGCAACAGGAGTAGAGCTCAGGGAGCTCAGGCACGACCACAGGGACTGGACCTTGTCTGGTCAAGATAAAACGTCAACCCACTGAGGGGGCCGATGCTGGACTCGGAGGTCCATAACGTATTGGCAGTCTTCCAGGATTATTATTATTATTATTTTATTTATTTATTTATTTTTATTTTTTTTTTTTCTTTTTTTTTTCTTTTTTTATGTTTTGTATGTTGAGACTGGCTCTAATAAATACTGTACTGAGTAGAACTTGGATAAGGATTTAGGTAGGAGGTTAGATGGGATCAGCCTGGCAACAGAGACTAACACAACAGAGGATTAGTACTTCAAAGACAGTTGATTTAGGAAGCACCTCGCTCAATTTAGGCAGGCGAGGTTCTGCCATTAGTACAATCACCTGCACCTTGCTGGAAAATGATGTACAGATTTGGCGACAACCGATCAATCACCACAAGGTCAGTAAAGAACGGAATACTCAAAGTTCAGCGGCTACCAACAACCACCCGCACACATATATTTTCTGATAAATTATAGACCCACAAAAAGGAAGATTTATTGAAAATGAATGGATGTATAGTCTATAAAATGTCTCAATATTATATTAAGAATTACGAAAGTAATATCAGGCAGTTTCTTAATTTATCAAACACAATATAATCATATATCAAGCACAAACTCTAAATACGTATCTCGAGTAGGACGTCAGAAATAATATAACAAAGTCATATAGTCAAGGATGGCGGTTAAAAGGGAGGGGGGGGGGGGATCGTAGGCATTCTATTCTGTGATGGTGAAGGTGGTAATCCAATGTTTCTGATAAACCTGTAGCTGGTAGAGAAGTTCTTCTGGCCCCGGCCGGTTGCACTGGGAATGGGGAACTTTCATGTGTTGAAATTTAACTCTTTTGACCTCATATTTGAATTCAGCGCACTTGAGAACCCCTAAGTTCCCATTTTCAGCTCAAAAGACCGTTTAGTTTGGTTAATAAACGGGTAGGAAGATCACGCGTGACGTAGAAGTGCAATCGAGCTGACGGTTTCCCCCAGGCGGGCAGGGGCCGTGACGTCATCGGGCAAATGAATTTTAGGTTCCGTATTACTGGTCAGATACCCATCTTATAGTATCTTTTTGGAAAGCTCCCATTATGATCTTTCTATTGAGCAAATAAAAAATAACCACGAAAATTCCCCATTTTGTCTCCTCTGTCACCTTCCTTCGTTACCTTGCTGCCTGGTTTCCACGGACCTGAATTATTTTTATATTGAGCCTGATGACTTTGAAGTAGAGCTCGTTAATCGTTGTAATAATTTTTTATATCTTTATTCTATGAGTATTGTAAATTTTGACGATTATTATGAACTGTTGTTTGGCAACAATAAAAATCAAGACGCTGCAAATTATTACACAATGGTTTATTATTTCTGTGTTAGATAGCCCTTCTACCCAGAAGATCATTGGTCTGTAATTATTAAACCCCGTATTTAATATTATGATCAGAACATGGCGCATCGTGCCTCTGAGAAGGGTACACACTATTGCAGTTAAAAGATCCCGCAATTTTACGCTTCACAGTAAAGATGTAAAAAAAACAACAACAAAAAACGGGAAAATGATGCTTGAAGTAATTTACGTTAGAGCATGTGCAGAATGGAGTAATGATTTGACAAAAATGAAATTGGTAGGGTACAATCTTCAGCCTAACCCACAAATTACCAAGAAAATGTAATCAAAATCTGATGAAAACTAAAGCTTGTTCTCGGAGTACACTTTCGCGCAGGCGTAGGAGGTAGGAGCTAATAATGAAGCGATCATGTTGAAATTAATATGGAAAAATTAAACCATTGTCCCCCAGCTATGCACCGAATTTGAGCGGGATCGGATGACTAGGGCGTAAAGAAATGATGGTTGAAGGAATTTACGTTTGTGCATGCGGGAAATGGAGTAATGATTTGAGAGGTATGGAATTCCCTGCAAATTTCATCAAAATCAGATGAAAACTGTTGAAATTAGGCTCGTTTATAAAGGAATACATATTCGCACAAGCGCAATAGCTATGTTGAAATGTCAAGGGAATGCTCAAATTAACCTCTTCCACCTTTCCTCCACATTTGAGCGAGATCGGACAAGGGGGGCGTGAGAAAATGATGTTAGATGGAATTTACGTTTGCGCATGCGCCAAGTGGAATATTGATTTGGGAACAACGAAACTCATAGGGGACCATTCTCACCCTAACCCGCACATACTGTAAAAATTTCATAAGAACCGGTTGAATATTGTGGAAATTCAGCTTGTTACAAGGGTTTGCGGACATTCATACATATATACTCACACAGATATAGAGAGAAAGACACGAACCGAAAGTTGTTCAGAATAGTCTAAAACGTAAAATGCGAGTGGAAATCTTACCACTGCAAAAAAAAAAAAAAAAAAAAAAAAAAAAAAACAACCGTTAGATTTTAGTGTAGACTTTAAATCCCTCGAAAGTGAAAACAATGCTTCCGCTACCTATAGGTAGGTAGACTGGGGAGCAATTTAAGAGATGAAATCTACATAGCATTTAGGTACCAAAACTCACTAGTAGGTACATCGCACAGACAATAGCTAATAAACTCGGTTTCGCAACGTTGTAATAAATTCCATTGGAACTTTATTACCTGATAATTCCAATATTGGCAGCATATCAGCTGATATTTACAAGAAATTTGTATGTACCTATCCCAGTAGGTATCACTATCTAGCGATCCTTGATGGAATTTCGAGCTTGATCGTCTATTCGATCGATCCGCTAGCAGCGCGTGAGTTCTCCATCTTCTCGCCCTTAGAAATTCGAAAGTTTTTTTTCCGATGTTCAAGCCCTTGGGGAAAGCGAACTATTCAACGTACAGCGTTGCGCTTGGTTTTAATTGATTCTTTGGGATCATATATATCATTGATTAGCAAAAAATAATTACTGTTACTCATGAAGTTTTCGAGATTTCGATTTTTTAAATGTTTATCCCTTTAATGCAACCCTTTAGGGTTTATAAAAATTTATATCTAGGACCATCTAGACCCCAAGCGTGATTTTTAACACAAGTTTCATATATAGTTTGGTATAGTGTTTTTGGAGAGAAGAGGCGGACCGCAGACGAACGGTTTTTTTTTTTTTTTTTTTTTTTTTTTTTTTGGTTTTTGGATTTTACGCATCTTGAAACAAAAACCAACAAATTTGCAGGGGGTGTTATAGTTTTTTTCTTGGTCGATTACAAACGTTTATAATTGTAAATAATAAACCAACTTATCTATCTATCAATCAATAGATCAATCTATCAATCTATAAACCAATCTATCTATCAATCGTTAGCCGCATTGAGCGTTACCGGCAATACGTGGCTGAGGCGAACGATTCCTGTCTCGAGGTCCTGCAGTCCTGCGAAAATTCAAATCGCGGGCCCTCCTAAAGACATAAAACACGTCACAAAAAGCAAACCCATGTTTTTTTCTTTTTTTTTTTTTTCAAGCATCAACTTAGCTATTAGCATGAACTCAGATTGGTGAAAATCGCTCTAAGCCAGTGGTCTTCACCCTTAAATATCTTAAAGGATCAAATTGTTATAATGGGAGGGCTTTGAGCTTTACAATGTGTGTTGGTATATAATATACCTATGCACATTTTTTCTCAGGTTAAATGAAATAACTTGAATTGAAAAAAAAACTTATATTTGTAAATAGTGAAGCTAGATTTTTTAGAAGAATAATCAAACTTAAAACATGTTGCAAAACTCAAAACCAAACTTATAACACTAAAATTGTGATTTATGTTCAATGGGAAACTTGACAGGACTTTTTCCGTTAATTCACTACCACCCCTTTTATTGGTTTCCGTTAATTCACTACCGCTTGATATGTTCTATTGTTCTAAAAACTGTTGCCCAATCATTTTTACGTCCACTGTGGTAAAATAGATCAGAATGCTGTGTGTAGTTTGGTGGTTTGGATGCCCGCAAGCTCGCATCTAAAAAATACATAGCATCAAGTATTCAATCCCATAGTAAAAATTCAGATTAGTTAGAAGAAAATGAATTATCTTTTGATTAGCTTTCTTCTTTACTCTCTCTTGAAGACATACTATGCTGCAAGAAAATGATCTTCTTCGTTGAAAATTGTATAAGGACTAGCGTTTTTTTCATGAATGAGGAATATTTGTACTAATTTTCTGTCATCTGTATATTTTCTCCTTTCTTTATTTTCCCACTTCGTGGGATTTTCTAATGATGTAATAATGTACTTGCATTGCATTCTTCTTTATAATGTACTAGAGGCCTGTTATTGCTTGGAAAGCCCTAATCTAGTCCGTGTAACAGTAGTACCTAACAGGAACAGCACATTATAGTAACGATATAAGTCCTACCTATTTGCACCGTTATGTGACCTGGTGCAAAGCTAAGGCGATGTTATTAAATGATTAAAAAAGAGGAAATACCGATCAAAATGTAAGTAATGTAATAAAATAAATATCACCAGTTGAGGTGGTCCTCACCACTATGAGACTAAACAAAAAGTTGAATCGGGGAATTCAGAATTTGGGCATGGTGAGATGATGGTGTAATTCTATCTCGAGTCTTCTTCGTTTCTTTGTAAGCGTGTGAATCTGCGCGTCCGTGTTTTCTATCTCCTTCTTTATGTCGTTGATTGTATCTTGATTGTACTTGTAGATGTCGAACTGGTGTTGAGTTGTGTGTAGGAGATGCTGCAGCTGTCTTCGTCCTGATGTGTCTGGTACCACTCCAGCAAAGCTCGTGCTTGTTCTGTGTCTGGATTAATTTCGAGTGTTGTGTCATGTCCAATTTGTGCTTCGAATATATTTTTGAATTTTCTGGTTGTAATGAGGTGTACTGCCACGATGTCATGTGAGTTGAAATTGAATTGTTTCCCCCATTGGATAGGATTGACGGTTCCGGTTTTATTACTAACCGGGATTTTGTAGAGTGTCAACTCTTCGTCATTGCGCGATACTGTGTACACATCGCCGCGACCAACACAAATTACTAAAATATTGGCAGTGTTGACGTTTGGAAGATCGGTGATACTGGTATTAAATATTTGTTACCTGGTTGAGATCGTTTTGGGATGGAGTGATTCTCGTAGATGAGGTTATTTGCATTTCCAGCTCTTTGCTATAGGAGCTGTATTTTCTGATCACTCAGCTGATCAGAGAAGAACCCATCACTTCACTCGCCTCTTAATGCCCCAGAGGGTCTCCCTATCAAATTTCAACTCCCTACAGTGAACAAGAAAGAATTTAGCTCACTCAGCTTATCAGAAAAGACCCCATCACTACGTTTCTTACTTAACGACACTTTTGCAACAAACTTGGGGCCGTGCTGATTCGGAATTATATTTGAAGACCGTTCGGAATTATATATAAAGTCCGCTAAGTTCTTCATTTTCAATTTCTTCGTTCAGAAATAGCTCTCCTAGATGTTAATAATTACACTACGCTTCTTACTTACCGTGAATTGATGGCAACTGTTGTTACCGCCACAGCCTAATAAACAACTCTCGTTGATAAGGGCCGCCTAGAACACGATCAAGGCGGGTATAGAGACGAACGGCTACACTTTTGCAACAAACTTGGGGCCGTGCTGATTCGAATGAGCAGTCTAACACTAAAATTGGACCGCGAAGTTCTTCACAATTTCAAAGACCGTTCGGAATTATATATAAAGACTAGAGGCCTGTTAGGGCTTGAAAAGCCCTAATCTAGTCCGTAGTAGTACCTAACAGGAACTCAGCAAATTATAGTAACAATATAAGTCCTACCGATTCGCGGCGTTATGTGACCTGGTGCAAAGCTAAGGCGATGTTATCAAATGATTAAAAAGGAGGAAATACCGATCAAAATATAAGTAATGTAATAAAGTAAATATCACCAGTTGAGGTGGTCCTCGCCACTATGAGACTAAACAAAAAGTTGAATCGGGGAATTCAGAACTTCCTACAGTGAACAGGAAAGGATTTAGCTGATCAGAAAAGACCCCATCACTTCACTCGTCTCTGAGTGTCCCAGAGAGTCTCGCTATCAAATTTAAACTTCCTACAGTGAACAGGGAAGAATTTAGCTCAATCAGCTAATCAGAAAAGACCCCATCACTACACTCGTCTCTTAATGTCCCAGAGAGTCTCTCTATCAAATTTCAACTTCCTACAGTGAACAGGAAAGAATTTAGCTCACTCAGCTGATCAGAAAAGACCCCATCACTTCACTCCTCTCTTAATGTCCCAGAGAGTCTCCCTATCAAGTTTCAACTTCCTACAGTGAACAGGAAAGAATTTAGCTCACTCAGCTGATCAGAAAAGACCCCATCACTACGTTTCTTACTTACCGACACTTTTGCAACAAACTTGGGGCCGTGCTGATTCGGAATTTTATACATTTAAAGACCGTTCGGAATTATATATAAAGTCCGCTAAGTTCTTCATTTTCAATTTCTTCGTTCAGAAATAGCTCTCCTAGATGTTAATAATTACACTACGCTTCTTACTTACCGTGAATTGATGGCAACTGTTGTTACCGCCACAGCCTAATAAACAACTCTCGTTGATAAGGACCGCCTAGAACACGATCAAGGCGGGTATAGAGACGAACGGCGACACTTTTGCAACAAACTTTGGACCGTGCTGATTCGAATGAGCAGTCTAACACTAAAATTGGACCGCGAAGTTCTTCACAATTTCAAAGACCGTTCGGAATTATATATAAAGACTAGAGGCCTGTTAGGGCTTGAAAAGCCCTAATCTAGTCCGTAGTAGTACCTAACAGGAACTCAGCAAATTATAGTAACAATATAAGTCCTACCGATTCGCGGCGTTATGTGACCTGGTGCAAAGCTAAGGCGATGTTATCAAATGATTAAAAAGGAGGAAATACCGATCAAAATATAAGTAATGTAATAAAGTAAATATCACCAGTTGAGGTGGTCCTCGCCACTATGAGACTAAACAAAAAGTTGAATCGGGGAATTCAGAACTTCCTACAGTGAACAGGAAAGGATTTAGCTGATCAGAAAAGACCTCATCACTTCACTCGTCTCTTAATGTCCCAGAGAGTCTCGCTATCAAATTTAAACTTCCTACAGTGAACAGGGAAGAATTTAGCTCAATCAGCTAATCAGAAAAGACCCCATCACTACACTCGTCTCTTAATGTCCCAGAGAGTCTCCCAATCAAATTTCAACTTCCTACAGTGAACAGGAAAGAATTTAGCTCACTCAGCTGATCAGAAAAGACCCCATCACTTCACTCGTCTCTTAATGTCCCAGAGAGTCTCCCTATCAAATTTCAACTTCCTACAGTGAACAGGAAAGAATTTAGCTCACTCAGCTGATCAGAAAAGACCCCATCACTTCACTCCTCTCTTAATGTCCCAGAGAGTCTCCCTATCAAGTTTCAACTTCCTACAGTGAACAGGAAAGAATTTAGCTCACTCAGCTGATCAGAAAAGACCCCATCACTACGTTTCTTACTTACCGACACTTTTGCAACAAACTTGGGGCCGTGCTGATTCGGAATTTTATACATTTAAAGACCGTTCGGAATTATATATAAAGTCCGCTAAGTTCTTCAGTTTCAATTTCTTCGTTCAGAAATAAATCTCCTAGATGTTAGTAACTACACTTCGTTTCTTACTTACCGTGAATTGATGGCAACTGTTGTTACCGCCACAGCCTAATGAACAACTCTCGTTGATAAGGACCGCCTAGAACACGAACAAGGCGGGTATAGAGACGAACGGGGACACTTTTGCAACAAACTTGGGGCCGTGCTGATTCGAATGAGCAGTCTAACACTAAAATTGGACCGCGAAGTTCTTCACAATTTCAAAGACCGTTCGGAATTATATATAAAGATTCTTTTTACTATATTGAATTACCTACTGTCCTTTGTGCAACCTTTCCTTCACCAGCTTCTCATTATTCAATATGTAAATATTGATAGCATTATATCTATTCTTATAGCGCTCTAATTCTTGTATGATTCGTTACATTACTTCTTTTCATTCAACGTACAGATTGTTTTTCCTTTCTCTCTTTCTTCTTAAATCTTCTACCTTGATTACTTTTGTATATTTCATTTTTGTTTAACTGGGAATTCACCTAGATTTCATTTTAAATTGTCGCTGCTTGTACTAACTTTTGTATCGCCGGAAGGCTTTTACAATTAAACAATTTCATTTCATTACATTTCAAAAATTCAGATGCAGGTCAGAACGAATGAATGGTAGTGAATTAACGGAAAAGGTCCACTTTACATTCTTTCTCTTTCACTATTCTATCAAAAAACCATTTTAAATATATCGGTTATGTTAGTGGATCTGAAAATTGTTTTCGTTGAATAGCCTAGTGATCATTACTTAACAAGTCTAGTAGGGTAATTGCCTACATAGTTCGAAGAGAAAGTGTTTCACGAATAGAAGTGAAGCGAAGGCGTTCGAACCAAGCAGGCTGTAAAACTTCTAAAAGTAGAAAAAGGAGGTCCTCGTTTATTTAGACCAGACCTTGGCCGTGGCCCGGAGAGTCGGTGGCGTTGGGTGAACGATCTGAGCAGTGCCTGCCAATCATATTTCCGTACACTTTGGCTGTTTGGCCAACTAGTTACGACACATCGTGCTAAACGATACCTCCCGCTAGCTTCATTACAGAAGTTATGTTGTTTGCCTTAGGGTTAAAATCAGTGGCGTATATTAATAATGTTTGGGGAAGGGGGGGGGGGGGCATATTATGTTAGGTTAACTTTTCGTGGTTCCTCATAAGGTGCCGCATTTGATAGTCATTTCCAACAGAAAAAAACACCTTGGTATTATAAAGCATCTTGCAAGGAAGTCCGAAAGGAGTACCTAACTAAACAACTCGTAAACGAGTTCCACTATCTGCTCTACAAGCAGATACCATGTTACATGGATATGTCTTTGATTGGGGATTTCATAACGGTTGTCCTCGCGAGTTGTAAACAAATCCTTTAACTTTAAACAAATCCCTGGGCCGCATCCCAACTAATTCCAACAAAACAACGGTTTACTTATAGAAATGTTGAAAATAACTGTGGAGAGAAGCCACTTCAATGAGTTGTTGTTAACAGTCGACTGTTGTCAAGAGGATGAAAATGTTTCCTATGGTAAATGATGCTATTGCTTTACGTTAAGAATATTGTAACCGGCTTATTAAAATTGTTTATATAAGTTAAAGTTTATTAAGTGTTTATAAACTGTGTTTATAAGTGTTTAAGTTTATCAACTTAGTTTAGGAATGTAGCCAGGTACGTAAAAAGGGGGAAATTGGTAGCTTGAGATGTGAACATTTATCACATAAAACAAGCGCTTTCCAACGAGTGGCGAACGATTTCTGTGCGATGAAAACTGCGGAAGTTCCATTCCCCTAGCAACGGCTGGGTTGTACGTGAAAAACACTGAAATTGTGACACAAATTTTGCGTCACGGAAATTTTTGGTTGACCCCCCAGAGCAAAGACATATCCATGTCAAAAGTCTGCCAAGTTCGGTGGGCGGTCCTTACATATTTTAACATGGACGTATAGAATTAGTTGAAATTTATTAGTTCCACTTACTCTTCATTTGGTAGCCCTCCTACGCAGAAAAATGGCCCATCTAAATTGAAATAAATATAAACAATTGAAATAAATACCTATGAATATTGTTTTCCATGATTTCATGTGAAAATAGGGACTGTAATTATACGAATCTTTGATAAAAATGGAATTACTGATGTAAACAGCTCGAAAAGGAACATACCCACGGTGGCTAAACCACTCAAATGACGGGTAAAACAAATATGTACGAAAATGTAACATCCGACAGTTCTGTTTACTGAAATGTTCTTATAACTAAACTTTTCGTGGTTCCACATAAGGTAGGTACCGCGTTTGACAGTCATTTCCAACGGAAAAAAAACCGTCTGCCAAGATGGGTGGGCAGTATAACTTCCTCACGTATTGTAACATGGACATATACAATTAGTTAAAGAACTGAAATGTTCTAAAAACTAAACTTTTCGTGCTTCCACATGATCTTTATTGGATATCCCTGCAACGCAGATAAATGTCCTCTCTTAATTAAACCTAATAAACTTTCGTGGTCCCATTTAGAACACGCAGCGAATTATTACACATCAATTTATTATTTTCGTTTTGGCCTTTTTATAAGATTTATTTATTTTATTTATTTATTTTTTTTCCCCCATTTCCTTGGAATTGTCTATAGGAAGGGATTGTAAGCGATTTTCAAATTTTCCACCCCCCCAACTATGGGCTGAAGGTCTTGATTTTTCGGTCGAAAAATATCAAAAAAAGAATTATCACACCTCCAGAGCTGCTGGTAGTCTCATTCGAATCAGAAATATTCCAAGTAAGCAGGTCGCCAAGTGGTGTAACTTGTACAAAAACGATCAAAAAACTGTTGAAAAATCTTCAATAATCGGTGAAAAAACACGGTTTTTTGCAGTTTTTAGGCAAAATACACGTTAATAAGGCATTTCAGACCAATAATGTGTGGTATAGGTGTGTTCAGCGTTTAATTTTCAAAAAGAAGATCACCTTTAAATTGAACATAAATCATCCTGGAATTTAAGAGATTTTTTTTTTCAAAAATGCAGGTGCCGTACCTCAAAAACTAGACGTCTTCGTGAAAAACGGGCTTCGGATTCGGATGCAGCACCTTCGAAAACCCCCAGGACCAGTTTTCGTGAGGGCACGACTTTAATTTTTTTTGTTTTCGCAGTTTTATTTAACAGAGTGCGCTCAATTTGAGCGAAAATTTAAACGAGAATAAACCCTAATAATTTGAAAATTAACAGAGATTACCGCTCACTTTTCACCAGAGTACTGCTCGATATCGCCAAAACTTTTTGAGCCAAATTGGTAAAATTTCTAATTATTCGTTCGAAAATCACTAAAACCGGCTGAGCCTCGAAATGAATATTTTTAGCGGAATTTTAGTCGCCTTGTTCAATGCCGCTAATATAATAAACTGTGTGCATCACACGTATATTGCCTAGTCCATAGTGCACTGACCTTAATCGTGATTTAGTCCCCGACTAATTCACCCAATCGGGTTTTCCTGTAATAATGGAATTTTCCTCGTTCGGATGTTATCGGTTTTCTCAAGTGTGCACTCAGACGTCAATATCTCTCAAGTTCATTCCAAATCTCTTAATTCCTATTTTTTTGCGAATCGCGTTGAGAGGTGCATCGACCGTTGCGATTGCAAAGTTTACGTGACTGATAACGAGTTCTGGGCCAATTTTCGGAAACCTCTTGAAGACGAAATTAGATTTCTCTCGAGCAATGTCACACACAAATTTCATCGGACTGCATTACCTACCTAGATGAAGACATTATAAAAAAAATTCCAGTCATGCAGCAAAATCCTATGAGCGAATTTTCGTAAATTATCTTATTATTTATTTTGTTACATTGTTTTGAAATTTGAGCAATTTGAAATAGTTAATAACAAATTTTATGGCAACAAAATTCGTTCTAAATAATACTCTGCGACTCGAAAAAGATTTGGAAATTTTAGCTTTTTTAGGGAGCTTTTATCGATTTTCAGCAAATAATAATGAAATTTAAGTAAATTTTTCAGCATAATTTTTTGCATAAATTTTGTAATGTTCTAGTTTGCCGTTGATAAACTATTTTTGACTAAAATGTTGCTAAAAAAATATAAATTTAACGATTTTTAGCCGTTTTTAGCTATATCTAGTGATATTTTTAGTAGATTTTTTGAAATTTGACACATTTAATGTGCTCAAAAATTGTTGACCGACGAACTCATCCTTTCGTTTGGACGGGATTTTTATTTCAATCCTAAGGAGAGTTATCCTCTGGAATTATATATATATATATATATATATATATATATATATATAACTATCAGAGGATGTTTGAGGGTCGGTCTATGAAAACTTTTTTTATTTCGCCAACGTTTCGAGAATATATTTTCTCAACATCAGGGCCTATTGATAAAAGACATGGTTTTACTCATAAGTCGGGTACCTATATATAAACTTGGAATTAGAAATTTCGCTTAGTTACTATGTTGCAATAGGATGTTATAAATAATGTACCTACAATATATAACAATAATTACAATGTAACATCCTATTGCAACATAGTAACTAAGCGAAATTTCTAACTCCAAGTTTATATATACCTGAATTATGGGTGAAACCATGTCTTGGCCATGTCTTGAGACAATATATTATCGAAACGTTGGCGAAATAAGAAGAGTTTTCAATGACCGACCCTCAACATCCTCTGATAGTTATATAACATCCCAGTCAACAACAATCCAAAATAATATATATATACATATGAAAAAGTGTTAAACTCTAGGATTCAGAATGTCTCAAAACGGATTTCAGGACCCATTGCAACAGCTTCTTTTTCTAAGCAAATTCGCTAATTGATATTATGTGCTTATTAATATTTTTTAAACAATTTTAGGTAATAATACCATCTTTTTTCCATGTTGCCCATCTGCAATACAAAAATTATTCTAGTTACAACGAAAATAAAATCCCTAATATCGATATTTGTAAGATTCTATATCCCTCAGCACTTCATTTCACAAAATTAATTAATTTTAAGAGTCGAAAAATAAGTTACCTTGCATGAGACCGCAAAACATACCAAAAGCGCAAAACGTTCAAATTTCGTCTCCCTTCTATTTTCCGCGTTCTTTTCTCGAATTTTAGCTGTTCAGTAAACAGTTTCAATCCAAATCGTTAACAAACGTGTATGAAATAAATATGGCTGTATCTATACAAGGTAGCTAATTCTGAGTCCATGAATAGGCATCCATTAAAAATAAAAAAACCGTCTGTCATATATTTTATTGAAATATAAAATTAATACAAAATCTGTAGATCTGTGACTTTCATAGTCATATCTTTGAAGGCAGAACAGAATGTCTTGAAAAATGTTAAGATGTCTGAAATGGGCATGCAAATAAAAAAGTTTTCTCAAAATATATTATATAAATTATGAACTTCAACATTAAAATTATGAACAGACTCATATTGATCAGGGCAGGGAGTGATTGTATAAAAAGTCTAAGCCTCCATCAAATTCTAGGTTTAATGCTAAAAATGTGTATTTGCAAATATACAGAGTCTCCAAAAAGTTACCCCCTCCCCCCGCTTGCACCCTTAACTTTTCACCCCAATTTTTGAGATAAAAAAGTGAAAATTTGTGAGCCTTTTTGGGATGACCGGTTTAATGTTTTATGAAAAGAAAATATATCAGAAACATTTTTAAAAGTAAATTTGTTTTAATTTTTTCTATTTGTTGGGCCGAGTGACGCATCATTTCAAAAATGTTTTTAGTGCTGAACGCAATGGTGAAGCCAGAATTGCGATATCTCATTCCGTTCTCAGAGTGGCGCTGATATCACTTGACAAGAAATGAAGAAATATGTTCCAATAGATATTACATTTTTTTAAAATTATTATTATCATTATTTGTTTAATTTTTTTTAAGCATATTATTTAGTTTAAGGCACCCAAAAAAACCACTCCAAGCTTCATTTCGATATCTCAGAGATTGTGGGAGAAGTAGTGGGGAGTTACTTTTGGGAGACCTTAGTAAAGAACACGGACACATTTAACAAAGAATAAGTTCAAAAAGGATAATTTAAGATCCTAAAAAAATTAAGTAGCAAATTACAATAAAAGGAAGTGGTGTAAAATTTACAAGAATTCTAATAGTTTGGTAGGTATACATAGTTAAGAATGAACTATAAGCATTTCGGATTAAAAAAGTGTAGAATTTTTCATTTTAAATTAGGTTTGGAAACAGGGCCGTGGACAGGGGGGGGGGGGGGGGCTGAGGGTACGTTTGTCCCTTGTTAAAAATCCTCCTGACAATTTGGCAAATAGCGACAATATTATTGAAGACTTTTTTAGTCATAAAGTTTGACGATTAGTATAAATGAACTCCATCAGTCTTCAGTACTTAGCTTTCAAGAAGTTAGCTTTCAATTTCTTTATACCAATAATTGACAGTTACTAATACATTTGTTAGTATTAAATAAAGACAAGAATAACTAACTCATTAAATATTATTTTATATTAATATTAAAGAAATTCGCAGTGTTACTTCATATAATTAGACACAAATATTTTTGAGTGGGCTGCAGTTTAAACTGGATTAATAAATAATTGCAGTATACACTGTTTTTAGAATATTTGCTTAATTTTACGATTTTGTATTAAATTTATCTATTCAATTAATTACAGGAATTTTTTTATAATTTTGAGCATATTTTTTCATCCCTATTTCAGTAAGTAACTTTATTATTCGTATGTGATTTTTGGAGAGCCTTATTAAATAATTGTATTATTATACAGTAAAGGAAGAAAGGCGAAGCGTACGGAGGGGGCCCCTAAAATTATGTTGTGACAGGCCCCAAAATTTCTGCACACTGCCCTGTTTGGAAATACCTAATGAAAAACGTATTTAACACAGAACTGAGGCTTTAAACTCGACACTGCACTGATTGGTCTGAAGTGAGATAAAAATCGATCTTTGGTGCATTAAAGGTCCTAAAAAATTAAATAGAAAAATAACAATAAAAGGATGTGGTGTTTAATTTACAAGAAATCGAATAGTTAGGTAGGTATACATAGTTTAGAATGAGCTATGAGCATTTTGGATTGCAAAAGTGTAGAATTTTTCATTTTAAATTTGATTTGGAAATACCTAATGAAAAACGTATTTAACACTTAAACCGAGAATTTAAACTCGTCACTGCACTGATTGGACTGAAGTGACTTAAAAATCGATCTTTAGTTTGGTGCATTAAAGGTCCTAAAAAATTAAATAGAAAAATAACAATAAAAGGATGTGGTGTTTAATTTACAAGAAATCGAATAGATAGGTAGGTATACATAGTTTAGAATGAGCTATGAGCATTTTGGATTGGAAGAGCGTAGAATTTTTCGTTTTAAATTTTATTTGGAAATACCTAATGAAACACGTATTTAACACTAAAACCGAGAATTTAAACTCGTCACTGCACTGACTGGACTGAAGATAGATAAAAATCGATCTTTAGTTTGGTGCATTAAAGGTCCTATAACTTGAATAGAAAAATAACTATAAAAGGATGAGGTGTTTAATTTACAAGACATCGAATAGTTAGGTAGGTATGCGTAGTTTAGAATGAGCTATGAGCATTTTGGATTGGAAGAGCGTAGAATTTTTCGTTTTAAATTTTATTTGGAAATACCTAATGAAACACGTATTTAACACTAAAACCGAGAATTTAAACTCGTCACTGCACTGACTGGACTGAAGTGAGATAAAAATCGATCTTTAGTTTGGTGCATTGAAGGTCCTAAAAATTGAATAGAGAAATAACGATGCAATTTGGTGTAGGGCTCTTGAGAGTCGGTCTTGGGTAAAAATACTCAAAATTTCATGCCAACGTTTCGTTCTATTAGTAGAACTTCTTCAGGGCTTGAAAACGGGGATTATATGCAATTATTGCACATAGATATGCGTCTCAGAGGATTGAGATTGACACCTTCGTCAATCTCATAGATGCGTCCTCTGAGACGCATATCTATGTGCAATAATTGCACAAAATCCCCGTTTTAAAGTCCTGAAGAAGTTCTACAAATAGAACGAAACGTTGGCATGAAATTTCGAGTATTTTTTCCCAAGACCGACTCTCAAGAGCACTACACCAAATTGCATCTTTACATAGCGGTCAAGAACTAAATAATAACAGAAAAATAACAATTGAAGGATGTGGTGTTTAATATTCACGAAATCGAATAGTTAAGTAGGTATACATAGTTTAGAATGAGCTATGAGCATTTCGGATTGCAAAATGTAGAATTTTTCCATTCAAATTTGATTAGGAAATACCTAATGAAAAACGTATTTAACACAAAACCGAGAATTTAAACTCGTCACTGCACTGATTGGACTGAAGTGAGATGAAAATCGATCTTTAGTTTGGTGCATTAAAGGTCCTATAACTTGAATAGAAAAATAACTATAAAAGGATGTGGTGTTTAATTTACAGGAAATCGAATAGTTATGTAAGATACTTAGTTTAGAAAGAGCTATGAGCATTTTGGATTGCGAAATTGTAGAATTTTTCATTTTAAATTTGATTTGGAAATACTAATGAAAAACGTATTTAACACTTAAACCGAGAATTTAAACTCGTCACTGCACTGATTGGACTGAAGTGAGATAAAATGCGATCTTTGTTTTCTGATAGGTCTAGTCGAGTGTCGACGCTGACTGCACGGGAATGACCGCGCGGGGGAAAATCGAAAATCACTAGCCCGCGGACGGGGGTCGGCCTATCATCATCAAGGGGCGGAGGGGGGCGGTGAATGGAGATCATCCGAGGGGGGTCCGCGCTCGGGCGGGGAGGGGAAGGGAATTTTTTGGCAGATGATCCCCGGACTACGTGCGCGACCTTGAAACCCGAAGGGATGGTTTGAAAACGTGGCCCCGCGCATGCGCAGGACGCCCGGCGACTCCCTCTACTTCAACCCTTGTCCCTCGCCGCTCGGCTCAGTGCTTCGGCAGACCTCCAGCTAACACAGGTGAGCTTCCTCATTAACTTTCAATTTGTATTTTCCTCATTTCCCCCATCTTCAAACATTGCATCGCATCTTCTTCAATATTCCCACTGACATCCAGACCCCCACAATCACATTCAAAATCGACTACTGATGTAATCAGTTACCTACATGATGTAATTCTTCCACAAAATTAACATATTTCTTTGATTCGACAAATGAAGACGGAAACTCGACAAAACGTTAACCTTTCGCCATCAATATCCACTCGTACTTTCCTTTTGGCGTCATCTTCGTTTTCAATCGGTCAGGAAAACCCTATTGATTTCAAAGTTGGCCTAGGCCTGCGGCGGCGCGGACAGGGGGCGCCCCTCCGCCCGCCCATCACATACCTATTGATTCATTTTCCCAAAGTCTGCTCCCGGTCTGTTTTCCTTTCCACACCCACATTTTCTCTCCCCCATTTTCCGGGGTTTTCCTCGCTTTTCAGGTAAATTTTCCGCTGAGGGGGGGCCGACGCCTTCTAATAAACATCGCCTCCCGGCACGCCCTCTCCTTTCTACCTGGATCAACCACATTCTCCTCGTCTACAAATCAACTCATTTCTCTTGCAAATGAAAAAATAATTTGCTTATTTATCTCCAGAATTTAATTTTTTTCATTTTTATTTTTACAAAAACTACTGAAATAAATCCAAATGGAAACTTTGAAACGGGAAACTAATCCCCTAAATGGGCTACAGCCCGCAAAAGGGTGCAGCAGAGGGGGTAAATGTTCTTCAGATTTTTAAATTGACTTTCAACTTAAACTTTTATTTCTAACCGGGCGGTTTGTAATTTTTGAGATTCCATCAATTTGAGGGTGGGTCGAATGAAATACTCGTCCTTTCACAACCAACATTCACTATTTATTTAACATCTTTGGGTGGAAACGATTCTCGGATACTCTCTGGTCACAATCTCTTGATTTACGGACATGTTCAAACATTCGTGACAGTTCGAACCCAATCCTTCATACTCGTACATAATATCGAATCAAGCCAAATTGAAGGCCAACTTTTTGGCAAAAATATATTCCCTGTCAAAATATCTGAAACTGATTGAGCATGGGAAAAATTTCAGCTATAAATATTAAATTTATTAATAATTGTAGACAATATCAATACTTGAAATTTGGAGCCAACAAACTGTAACTTATAGGTACTTATGTATCTATTACTTATACATATATAAGTTACACTTTACACGTACTTACTTATATTATTTATTGTATCTGGTGTATGTATAAGTACATGAACGAACACAGTGTTTCCAATTAATTTTATTATTAATAATTTGTTACTACTTTTATAGTTTATATTAAGTAAACTTTAGAATGTTTTGAGTACAATAAATTGAGCCAAATTTCAAAAATTGTGCTAAGAAGGTGACTAAAATTGCAAGAAACCTACTTACAATCATCAAATTCTATTTTTTAACAGAATATTACTTCAAAAAGTTTGCCAACCAAGAACTAGAACATTAAACAATTTTTGTAAAAAATTATGCTGAAAACTGTATTTAAATTTCATTAAAATGTATTAAAAATCAATTAAACTGCTTAAAAAAATTGCTTGTACATTAAAAAATGTCCCTAAAATCAATAAAAAGAAAAAATGCTTGAACTTAAAATCTTCATTTGAATGAATCATCATTTAGAACGAGTTTTTTTGCCTTAAAATTTATAGATGTTCATTTTGTAGAAAATCAAGCTACCACAATGGCTCCAAAAATTTTGAAATAAAAATGTACGAAAATTTTCTTCATTGAAATCCGTTTTGAGACATTCCTTGAAACGGATGCTAGAGTTTAACGCTTTATATTTATCTATATAGTATTTCCCAGTAAATGAATAATTTATTTTCCCAACCAAATTAATAATTTTCCCATTTAATTTGGTAGTGAAAATTATTGATTTGAATGGGAAAATTATTAATTTCACTGGGAAATGCTATATATATGTATGTGTGTGTGTGTGTGTCTGTATGTGTGTGTGTGTGTGTGTGTGTGTGTGCGCCGTTCCAGACGAAAGCTCGTTGGCGATGAGTTCGTTGGCCAGTATTTATTGAGCCCATTAAATTGGTCATATTTCAAAAATTGTGCTAAAAAAATCACTAAAAATGGCTAAAAACGAACGACTTAAATCTTTAGATTTTTATTCTTAGCAGAACATTAGTCAAAAGAAGTTTATCAACGATGAGCTAGAACATTAAAAAATATATGCTCAAATTTAAGCTGAAAAATGTTACTTGGTTTTCATTGATATATGCCGAAAAACCGATAAAAACTGTTGGAAAAAGGTAACAATAAAATTAAAAAATAATAATAAAATAATAAATAATAACAATGAAATAAAAAACGGGAAAAATATTATTTAGAGCAAGTTTTTTTTTTTTTTGCCATAAAATTGGTAGTTACCAATTTCTTTTCACCCAAAGTTCTGCATTTTCAAAACAATTTATCGTAATATCGCACGATAATTTACGAAAATTCGCTTATAAAATCATGGTGCATGGCTGGAACTGTACATTTATTTTTGTTCATTATTGCTTTCTTTATGTATAGAATCAATTGTTTAGAAATTCGATAACGCCTGCTGAAAAACCCCTAGACCACTAATGAAATTAGTGTGAAGCCTCACACGAGAAGTTTTACCGTTGGATATTTCGAATTTCTGAAAGAACCAGCTTTGTATTCACCCTTTCAGTAATTAGTAGTGTAAGATAATTATTTACTCCGCACGGAAGCCAAAACCACCCCATTATTAACGTCAGGCTCGCAACATTCCTGTAAGTTATGACTCCCCTAAATATTACCACTCAACAAGCTCGGCCCTAGAGAAATTTCTAGTGCCCCGTTTCCCGAGCTTTCACATTATATCTGTTAGCTATGGATTTTCGCCTTGTCCTTCGTAGGTTTAGGTGTTTGAGGGTAGATAATTTTTCATAGGCTTCTCAACTAATGTGGTTTATTCGTTAGCTGAGCGCTTTCGCCGTCTTATGGCCTCATCAGACCTTAGATTGGTTCATGTTTAAATATAAGCTTTTTGGTCCCACCTCAACATTTCAGTGATAACCTGTCGTATTTGGAGGTGCTGTTTACGTTAATTTTGTTTAAAAGAAGTAGATGTGAAAATTTGTGTGGAGGAACACACATTGTCTGCTGGTTGAAGCTCTTAGTTATGACCTTATTAGCATAGTTTGATTTCCTGGGTTCAATTTGTTACCCAGGAGATCAAACTATACTAATAAGGTCATAACTAAGAGGTTCAACCAGCAGACAATATGTGTTCCTCCAAACAAATTTTCACATCTACTTCTTTTAAACAAAATTGACGTCAACAACACCTCCAAATACGACAGGTTATCACTGAGATGTTGAGCAGGGCCCAAAAAGCTTATATTTAAACATGAACCAATCAATAATAAGGTCTGATGAGGCCACAAGACGGCGAAAGCGCTGAGTTAACAAATAAACCACATTATTAGCGAATTTTTGAAGAAAATTAAGCTATTGCTCTCGCCTCAAAATTTGTAGAATGTGAATTTTTGAAAAATTTTTATGCAGAAATCTGTTTCAGGCTATTCTGAATCATATTCTGAAGTTTAACGCATTTTTTTATGTATGTATGTATATATGTATGTGTCATTCCAGACGATAACTGTCCGTAGAAAAATTATCTACCCTCAAACAACTAAACCTACATTATATCTGTTGTATTGGGTTGGTTGTCGTGGTCATCGTCATATTGCAATAATTAAGAGTTGAGGTTGGAAATTCGGTATAAATACGGAGGTGTGTTTTAGTGCACCCCCCCCCCCCCCCCCCCCTCTCTAATAACGAATTTCTCCACTACCATAGTTTTCTAATTAAAAAAAAAAAACGCGATTTGGCGTCGTTAGACTCCCCTCTTCTTCATTGTTGATATTTGAAGAAAAGAGAGTTGTGGTTTAAAAAATTTGGGGGGGAGGGGGGGGCAGTACTATCTAATTGAAGATAAACCATAAACTATAACGCACGTATGATTGATGACAGAGATACCCACTTTGTTGGAAATTTGAGGGGTTTAGTTGCAATAATATTGCAGTAAGTAATCACTTCAATGGGACTCTACTATTATTGGACTCGTCCAATAATAGTTAATCGAGTAATGACCGCTGGACTCGTTTCCGTTCGATCTCAGGAGAGTCTGGAAGATTTCTCTTCCTCCCCCGAATCCAACCACAGATTATGATCTATTTGTAAAACAGTAATCCATGTTTTACCGAAAGTATTGATTTGGAATATTTTTTATTTTTTGTGATGTGAGCTTGTGTTTGCCCAAATAATCTATATTTCACTAAAAGGATTGGTTTAGAATGTTTTTTAATATTCGAGATGCGAGCTTGCGAGCATCCAGACCTCCAAAATATACACATAGAAAATCTCCCGGTGCTCTTTACTACGGTCCCCCATTTTCAACATGAGATTTCTCCCATTCAAAACATCGCTTTCTCATTTTGAAAATACGATTTGGATTTTTCAAAACTCCCACTTTTTTATTATTTCATTTGAAACATCTCAAGTTTGATTAACATTAATCAATTATGGCTTTTAAAAATTGAAGGGCGGTAGTAAAGTTTGCGCCTAGTGAAAAATTTTACTGCAGCCCCAAACTCCAAACAGTGTGGTAGATGCATGGACTTGGGTTCTGCTATCCTAAATATCGTGGTGTTTTGGGTCAAGTAAGATAAGGGTTAAGTTGAGGGTTGAGTTAAGGGTTGAGTTAAGGGTTGGGTTAAGTAAGGGTTAATTTTGATATTTTGTCTTTGATGGCCTTCATCGAAAACTTGAATTGCTGTTCAAGAAATGTTTGGAATGGTGTAACTTTTGAATGAAGAAACAATTATTATTGCCGTATTTATTGCTTTCCGCCCATTAAACATCATATCATCAATCAATTGTTTTGCTTCTCGAGCGCCTTATATAATGTTTTTCCGTATTAGTCTTCTGTGCGTGAATCTAATAATTTAATCCTAAATCCCGATCACGCAACGCACCACACAAAAGCGAATCTTTTTAGGGGAAGCCGTTGAATGCTATTGGCAGCTTATTTGATTTTTTCGCTAAGAGCTTATCGCGTTACGTAATAGGAGCTTACCCAATCGTGTTCTGTCAAATTAAATATTACCGTTTTGTTACGATCAGGTGGGAAAACGTTTCTAAGGTCCAAATTCACGAAGGAAAAACATCCGCCAGTCGTTTCTTGTTCGTCGTAGCCTCTACTAATCCACTGCGGCTAACAAGGAGAAAATATCTGCCTCTGAGAGCCCGATTAAGTTGAAGTGGAGATTTTTTCACAAGGAAAATAGTTTTGGTTTTCTGGAGCACAGCTATTACGGGTGTGTTAGAAAAAGTGTCAGTCATGTTGCATGATCGGATGAGCGAATTTCTGTAAATAATCGCATTATATTATGTTACATTGTTTTGAAATTTGAGCACTTTGAGTGCAAGGAAATTGTTAACAACGAATTGTATGGGAAACAAACTCGTTCTTAATAATGTACTAAGATTCAAAAAATATTTTGTATATTTAGCATTTTGTGCCTTTTTAACAATTTTTAAATAAATATTAATAAAATAAAAGTACCTATATTTTTCATCATAATTATTTGCATTATAGCTCATTTTCGTAAAAAATGAAGTTATTGCAATGGCTCGGGAAATTTTAGAATAAAAATTTTTGAACATTTTTTTCATTGAAATCCGTTTCGAAGCATTCTGAAACGATCTGAAGTTTGCGCTTTTTAATATATATATATCGCAGCTCTATTGTTAAATCAGCCTTTTTACAATACGCCGCCTTTTCGTAATAAAAACGTTGGAATGACAATCAGCCTGGTATTTTTTAGCCTTTTTGTAGAGAAGCTGGAAGAGCCTCAGCCTTTTGGCCAAAACTGACAAACCAAATTTGACAAAAAAGCGTGATCCGCCTAAGTTTAGTGGTCTGGATGCTCGCAAGCTCGCATCTCAAGAATACATAACATCAAGTAGTCTATCCCTTAGTAAAAATTCAGATTAGTTGTATGTATAGGTCAGAATGATGTGTACTTTGTCATTCCAACGTTTTTCTTTCGAAAAGGCTGATTTGAAGAAAAGGCTGCGACATGTATATGTCATTCCAGACGATAACTCTTGTTAGGATTGAGATAAATATCCCGTTCTTTTTCCAAAAAGTCAATCTTTCCAAATAAAAGGCCGAGTTCGTTGGCCAGCAGCACTTTTTTAGTACACTAAATTGGTAACAATTCAAAAAATATGCTTAAAAAAATCACTAAAAATGGCTAAAACGGCCAAAAATTGTTAAAGTCATAATTTTCACAGCATTTCAGTGAAAATAAAATCATCAACTATTAACTAGGACATTGAAAAATGTTTGCACAAAATTATGCTCAAAAACGTACATAAATAGCATTAATACCTGTTGAAAAATCTGTAAAAACTGCAAAAAAATCTAAAAATCCAGATTTTTTTTTTTTTTTTTTTTTTTTTTTTAAATCGCCGAATTTTACTTAATGTGAGTTTATTGCCATAAGATCTTTTTTTTTTTACAATTTCTTTTTACTGAAATCGCTCAAATTTCGATACAATTTGACGTAGGTATTATAATAATACGATAGTTGGTTTAAGAAAATTCACTCATACGATCATGTATGATCGGTCATCCCCCAGCAGGTTGCTTTATTTGCCAGTTCTGCAGAATTGTGTTTTATTGAAGAATTGAGTGTTTGCACAGGTTCCACCTAGGTAAAGGTTCTATGTTTCCTCTTCCAAGGTCGGCGTTCTGCTGTTGTACATATTGGGACTCCGTTTTGAATATTTGTTTCCTTCATATTCTTATTTGATTCAGTTTATATTTCACGTTTGTTCGAGATTAGCGAGTTTAGATTGTGATCACGAACTTACTGGAACCTTTTCAGTGTTCTAGTCCATTGTTGATAAACTTCTTTTGACTAAAATTCTACAAAAATATATAACTTTCAAGTCTTTGGGCGATCCCAACAGATGTGGATTATTCTGATTCATGAACCATTCGGGGAATAGCATAATCTAATCGTAACCACCCGATTAACTGGTATAACTTGGAAACTACACACCGAACTCCAATCGTAAATAATGTTATCAAAAGGAAAACCGTTTAATTGAATGAAGATAGCAGACGAAGGATATGAGAAAAGCGACAGGGATAAAATATTCCGACCCTGTGAAGTGGAGACGTCACTTGACAGAAGAGGTGACTCAGATTGAGTGGAGAGCGCTGTTTCAGCACGTTTCTCCTACACTGAGAACCGACACGCAAGCAGTAACTTTTCATGTCACAGGAGTCGAGGAATTTCATCGTTTGTTTTACTGGGTGGTCAACTAAGGGAAATTCAATTTGATGAGACAAATTCCATTTCGAGTAATTTAATACCATTAGATATCCACAAAACCAAAATTTACCTAGCAATAAAGTATGGAGTATAAGTTATATATTAACCTTACAATAGCAGTTCATAAACGTGTCAGATTGCTCTCGGCGATCTGGAAGATCACTTAAATGAAAATTAGTAGATACTTTTTATGTTGAAATTTAAGTTGTATAACTCAAACCAAGTGCTCTGAGGGTTTTAGAATATGAAAGTTCAAACAGTAGAGCAACCAAATGAATAAGTTTAATATTCACAAAAATTATAAATTCACTTTTTCATGATTGAAGAAAATTATTCGTTTACCTTTTAGCGAATTTTCGTAGAAGATGAAGCTTATTGCAATGGCTCTAAAAAATTTAAAATCAAAATTTTTGAAAATTTTCTTCATTGAAGTCCGTTTTGTGGTATTCTGAAAAGATCCCTGGATCTTAACAGTTTCATATACATATGTATGAATGTCATTCCAGACGATAACTCCCTTAGGATAATTGTCATCCGATTTTGATGAAATTGTCAGTGATTGCGCGGGTTAGGCTGTAGATGGTCCCGTACCTATTTCATTTTTCTCAACGCATCAGTTTATTCTGCGAATACGCAAACGTAAATTACATTGAGTATCGTTATTACGGTTCTTAATTTATTCACTTATTTTGATGATTCACGCTACTTCTTGATTTACATTTTTCCGCTATGGAATTTTTCAAGATCATTTAAAACCTTTTAATTGATCTATACTTTCATGATACTATGTAGAGCTATGTGTCACACCCAACTTGGCAGACGTTTTATAGCTGTGATGTTTCATTTAATTTTTCTTCAAACGATGATACCCTTCAAACACTAATAGGCGTGGACGTGCTTCGAACAAAGCCACGTGCTGCGATTCCGAAGTATTTTTAGCTTTTCTATCCGGAGATATTGGCCGTAACTTCCACCTGTTGAGAATCTATTATCGTGCCGGGATTTATATAGGGATCATCCGGGGCTCACCTCCCCTACCAGATACCTGAAAATAAGAAACGAAAAACATCTTTATTGATCGGAGAGGTTCGACTATTTATAACAAACTCCCGAAGATGCTTCTAAGGTTTCATCGATGCAAAGGAATGAGGCGTCAGCTATTCGATAAAACACCGAAAACTATTCTCACCAGGGTATTTATCAGAATTCCGTGGTTTACTGTTTAGCTGAATTCGTATCGGGGCCTTAAATCAAAATGTTTGCATATTTAACCCCTTGTTCGGCCATCAACATCCTAAAATAGTATTTTCAATTGAAAACTTTCTTAATTTGAGAGTTTTTAAAATTGATTTTGGCTTAAGGTCACCTATTTTGGCCATGAAATGCTCGTTAAGTAGGAAAGCCAGTAAATGCAGCCTCCCTTCATAACTGGGCATATCATTTAGGACCTATTTATCGGGGCTAGATACCGATGTAATGTATTATGATAAACAAATGTAATTTACCAGAATACAAGCTTGCTGAATCCCTCTAAAAACTAATTGATTCAATTGATTTTCAACTGTGCTTAAAATTCGAATTACGAATGAAAACTTAGTGGACGTATCCCCAGTATTTCTAGAACTGTCAACTCCAATTTAATTGGATAATACCATTACGTATTTCGAGAATATACTGAATATCTACGTATCTCCTGTAAAAATCAAAACTTGAATGGTATTTAAAAAACAAAAAGTTTCAATAGAATTAATTTTTGTGATAGGCGTTGTCAACTGTACCTTCCTCCTAGTTGGAGAGACGGAAATTCCCCCAACCCTCTGAAAACTGAACACAACCCTATGTTTTTTTCTTTCTGAAAATTGTGAGTGGACTAGCAAAATGTATCCTTGTTCTCATAATGACCTTTTTTGGCACGCCTATTAGCAAATTACCATTCTAAGTAAATAATTTTTTAAGTGCTAAGCAAAACATTCTAAATTACCGTGCAGAAGAACTTGTTGCAGAGTCATTAGTATTCAAACAATATTCCTTCCTAATTATTCTTAATTTTATTCACCATTCGTCGTCCAGTAATGAGGACCCCTCCTGATTAGTCAACTCTCGTTTCACCAGGTTGAGTACAGGGAGATTATTGGGCGTTGTCACAGATGCGATAGGTACATCACCCTATGCATTAAAGTACAACTACACTTGAATTGTGCAGCTGTGACGTCATTGTGATCCTTTTTTCCCTTTTATCGAATTTCAGTAGAAAATAAAGCTCATTAAATATATGCTGACAATTCTATGAAAACTGCCAAAAATCTGAAAATCCTCAATCTCTTTTGATTCGCTGAATTTTATTTAGTTCGACCTTTTTTTCCCATGAAATTAGTTTTTAACAATTTCTTTGCTCTCAAATTGCTCAAATTTCAATATAATTTATAATATTGTAATGCGATAGGTAATTGAATAAAATTCGTTCATACGATCATGCTGCATGACTGGAACTATTGGATGCGCAAAGGCCGTTATAAATGCATTGTAAGTAAATGTACTTATGTAACTTAGGCATACTACGTCATTGTATTACAAAGATACAAAACAAAATTATTGGTGTGTGTACGGAGTCTGTTTCGGTAAGATAGTAATATATGCTACTGGACACTTCTTCGTCACTTTTCTCTAGGATAGAGTCCAGGTTGAATGGGTGCAGTATTTTTTTGATCATCCGTCGGTTGTCGGAGTAGGCTGGGCTGTCCAAAATTAAGTGTTCGGGAGTCCAAAACGACACCATAAAATGTGCATTGGGGGTTGTCTGTTTACCCGATTCGGTGTAAATATGTACTGGTGCAACATGCAGATCTTAGATCTTAGTCGGGAAATATTTTCGTAATATTATTTTGGCTTCGGTTTCGTGATTTTCGAGAATCGTGGGGTCCAATTAGATGGTGGGTACAATATTATTTGTACATTTCTCTTGTGTTCCTCTGATATGAGCTAAATACCCGTTTCCAGTTGGTGCTCAGGTTGTTAGTAATGAGGTGGTTGAGATCTATTGGTGGGAATGAGTGCGATGGATTTGGCTGGGTCTAGCTTCAGCTTCTACTATTTCATTGCCTACAACTCTTGCATGGCTTTTTGCCTATCAAAAAACTACCCTTGTTCTGTTAAGTCAGCATAATGGAGTATTGATGTTCCAATATTAGTGAGTCGAGATTTCGGACAGACATTCTTCAGCTTTGAGACTACACCTCGTGAATCGGTCACAATGATTGCATTTCGGATATAGGGGTATTCTTCTTTAATCCATGAGAGGGCTTGGGAGATTGCATAACATTCTGCTGTATAGATGGTCGCTTGGTTCCACAATCGAAACCCACCTGTGATATTCCGACTGGACCCAACGATAAAATCCAACTGTACCCCAAAACAGTGGTTACCACAATTTGAAGTCTTCTCCTAATTTCCGTTAATGGAAAATACGGGAGTTTGACCACAGCCCGCGCTAAGTGAGGTTTGATTTATTCATCGTTTTCTCGCCCACAAAAGAGCATTGTTTATTCAATTATTGTAAAACGCGGAGCATCTGAATATTCATTGAGGCTGCATCCCTCTAAATGGGTCTACTGCCATTTTCACTATTTGCTGGGGTGAACTTTTTTTCTTCATTCAACCAACGACGGGAATATTGATCTTGTTTTTGGTTGTTAATTTCATTTGTGCACAATAGTTGAGTTTCCATTCGAACGCTGTAAATCCCTAAAATAATGTACTCAATTAATCAATATGAGCACATTTTGGTATTTGTATCAATTCAGATGAATACTTACATACTTAGTAACTCCTTTGCTAAAATTAAACCAAAACTTCAAACTTTATCCAATTTGGGTATTTGAATATTTTAAATAAAAGCTATATCCTTATTGGTATTGCGGCAGCAACTCATTGGTATTGTATATGAGATGACCATAGTTTTTGAGTGAATTTGGAATTGTTTTTGAAAATTACCAAGTAGTTTTGAAATGAACGTACCTACTAATAATTTTCAAAATATCTTCGAATAAAAATCTGGTTTATATTCTTCTAGACTTTCATATCACCCACCCATTTTCTTCATTCCGTAGTGATTCTACACGGTTCTTCGTTGGGCTTCTATTGTAGACAGGAAGTTTCGTATGACCATCCGAATGCGTCAAGTGTCTTTTGACTCGTAATCTTCCACAGAATGACTCGTTTTCAGTACGTCAATTCACACTTCCCGTGTTCAGAGAACTGGTGGACTTTCCGTTTACTCTTCGGAGTCTCCATAAATAACGTAGGTGTCAGTTTACTGTTTCCTTCTTCTCTATTTACAACGTCATCACAATAATTTTACTGTAATATCGTAATAGAAACCCCCTGCAGTCCTAAAAACAGTTGAAATTACTTATTTTGTCATCAATGGATTCAGATTAATGTAAATATTGCGATGAATAAAACTTGTTTATTGCTCTAATAAAAGTTGAGTCACAGATGTTGTCCAACGAATTGGTCTGTCTGGGTAAGAATATTCCCAATCTTCCTGACATATGTAGTTTGTGGATATTTATGAAGTTGTTTAATTGTTCATTTTGGTGGCGTTTTGGAATCTTCATCACATCTCTCTTGTTAGTTGTTTTTTTATCGTGCGATCATTTTAATATTGATAGGCATCGTAGGTATGTACGTCTATTTGTTTAAACTAATTCTTTAGTACTTAATATTTTCTGTCGCGCTCTCATTTTGATGAAGAAATCATTCAATAGACATTTTGAAGAATAACTTGATGAGTGGCTGGAAGTTTAGAGTCGGAGAATTTTCAGTGGATCATAAATGTCTAGACGATTTAGCAAGCCTAGCTATAACCATAACGTCTACAATTTTATGTGATTTCAATGGAATTTTTAGGGATTGTGTGGTTCGGGCCCGAGAATATCTTTCTCTAGAATCATAAAGCTTGCGGATTAGTGGCGGTCTCGTAGCAAATGTTTAATCCTTTTGCCTTAATAAATGCTGGAGTTTCTACCCATCTGGATAATTTCAGGGATTGTGCAGCCAACCCCACAAGAGGTCCCCTAGATGTTCGTTGAAATTATATCCACTTCCAGAAATTGTTGTAACTTTTACTATGTCTTTACCTCTAGGAACAAATTAGTTACCTAATTGGTTATGTATTTCTACTTTTTTTGTCCTACTTACCTCCAATGGTACCCCAACGCTGATGTATGAGCCATGTCCCGACGTCAACCGGCTCTTTTTCGCCTCATGCACGACGCATGTTCCAACAGTCGCAATAATAAGGCTGAGCCCTATTCAGATGCGCTTGTTGTCCCCCTTCAGACAGAAAAGACGACAAAAGCCCGCAGCAATCAGAGGTGCAGATGGAGCGTGACGGTGATTGAGAGCCCTCTCCGTGTTTTCCGGATATTGGGAGGGGCTGTGCCCCCCTCTCCCCCTGTCAGTCCACCAACACTATTATACTCGAAGCTTCTACCGTTGAATTGTCCCTAGCCCTTGTGACTTCCTGACGAGGTCTCTCCCCCACAATGTCGTCGGGCTGGGAAAATCGGTTCTCTCTCTTGCATCACTGTAATTGCATTCTTATGAGTTACATGGGCGCCCTTGATTGTTTTCTGGACTCCCCTCCCCCTTCTTCTGTTTTAAAAGCGGTCAATTGACATTTTACCGAGTGGAGATGAGGATCATCGATTCGATCGACGATTCAGAGCGATTATCAAACCGCTCAGCTGGAACGGCATAAAACTCTGCCCGCAGTCGTTTCTATTTTGAACCTGTGACTCAAAATTTTACGACTCTTCCTCAATCGAATTACGTTAAACAAGTCTAAAATGTTATTTACTTTGATCCGCTAATCTGTACTTGTGTTACACCAACATTGGTGCCGAACGCAGTGATGTCTGCATTTGTGTGTTTGTCTGTCTGTCTGATTTTTGGTATGCAATTTCGGACCTGTCGACTCAAAATTTGGAGGTAGACTCTATGTGCTCAAAATTTTTTGTATACCTAGTTTTCGGCACCGACCAAATTTGACCCCGCGGCGCCAGAACCGTAAGCGTTGCACTAACGTCACACCTACTCCAGTTTTTTTCTTCTTTTTTTCCCTTTCCTGACTTTTTTAACTAAAAGTTTTTCGAGGATTTTGACTCACTTGAAATTTGTAGAGGATCGAATTTCCTACAATTTTGGTCCTTATGAGTGCTTTTGATGACGGTTAGTCGTTCAACGTTCCCAAAAGAGGAAAGTCGGTCGTATCAGCCTACAACATATATTTTACATTGTTAATTATATTCAGAGGAAATCAGTAAGATGCAAATTTACATACTTGAGGAACAATGGATATAGTTTTACATAAACAAGCAATTGTTCGGTAGTAACTTATTTTCCATAAATGCTGGAGATGACAATTTGACTGTGCTCCTCTCTGAGGGAAATTAGCCATAACAATATCCTTTTTGTAATTGGAACGAGTAAAATTCGATGGTGACCTCATCTCTTCAGGCAATGAACGAATTAACTATGGCACGCTATAAATAAGTTTTTGGTGAAGATACTACGGTTAAGGAAGTGGGACGGTAAGAATATGAAATATTCTTCGATGTGTTGAAAAATTCTGGATGTAAATGAAAAACGGAAAAGGATACTTTAAAATAGAATTGAAGAACGGAGAATACTCGTTTATAGTCATAGAGATCTACAGTGAGAAATCTGCGAGGTTTTTCCGTAATGATGGAGGTCTAAAGAGATATACAGCCTCACAGTCACCAGTATTCCGTGCAAAGGAAGAAGGGTCGTTGGTGACCCAAAAGAGGGTCCCATTATGTATAACGAGGTTACCAGGGGTAACTCTCGCCTTAGGGCTCGGAATGTCTAGGGGTGACTTACACCTTACAACCCACCTCAACTTTCGAGTGCCCTTCTAAACCCCTACACCAGCGTGTAAACTTTTCATTTAAAAGGTTGTTGCCCTGGTGAACCTCAGGCTAAAGTTACTATGGATGCGTATTTTGATGAGCTTATGTTCTGACGGGTTCGTCAGAATATGTTACGAGATAAAAATATCGACAAAAATGCAGTGGTTACTTTTGCTGCTGCCTGCTCGTCAGAATACATGCGCGAACGTCAGAACGGCTTGAGCGAACAAACGCGTCGGAACTGACGTCAGGCCAGCGAGTGTAAACAATGATAACAAAGAATCCTAGTAGTAGATGTTACCTACGGTAAAGGGTCTCCGTTTTTTATTCTGAACTTTTGTCGAAGTTCTTTACGTTTTTCTTCCCTTGCTATGGATGAGAAGTTTTCGATATAGGTACTTTTTGGACACGTGAAAGAAAGTATGTAGTTGAAGGTGGCATCAACAGTGCCATTATGCATAGCATTTACACGTCTAATTGAAGGTTTTACACACCTCGGTATAACCACCCATCTGACCTTCGTTCTTATGTTTCCTCTGAACAAAAGTTCGTCAGACTACCCATCCATAGTAACCCTATGTAGGTAACCCAAATGAGATTTGACATCTTTCGATATTAATATTGACATTCCAAAATATGACGGTAGCCATTCTTATTGTTCAAGGCCAAACCTCACATGACTGTCGTTGCTACTATATTACGCTCACGGTTAAGGCATCTGTCATTAACATTTGAAAAGAGGTAATTTCAAGATTTTTACTGCCTGAATAGATAGTCTCTATGTTTTATAAGTATCTGTAAAAGTTTTCGGATGGTGTCTCTGTTAATTTTGTGGAATTTCACTTTTGTAGATGAGAGTGACTTCTATTCCACAATTAAATTTCAACAACAATATTATATTTCACCTGCTTACAGGCATCATACGGTAGGTATGTATCTTAATATAACATTGCACAAGAAATTTATTTTTAAAACACTGGACAAGGAACAATATAACTGAAAAACTAACTGTGATTCAACAGCTTGTTAGTGTTCCAGTTACATTGTTCCTTGGCTAGTGTTTTGAAAATAAATTTCTTGTGCAATGTTATATTAAGATACCTTCTCACCTGATGATGCCTACAAGCAGATGATCTAGAATAGACGTGCTTGAATACCTATAGTGCAATGTTATATTAAGATACCTACTCACCTGATGATGCCTGTAAGCAGGTTAAATATCCTTATATTGTAGTTGAAATATAATTGTCGAATAGAAGTCATTCTCCCTATCTAACATTTGTTAGTTTGTAATTCTCCATTTATCGTCGAATATTTCCGGGGATCATTCCATTATTTCGTCGCGTGACTTAATTTGTTCCCCCTCGAAATGTCCACATTTACCTGCGAGTGATAACCCCTGTCTAAACGCGGGCATCAGAACTGATGGTTTCGTAGGACCTTCGACTTTTGTCTTTCCAAAGCACACGCGAACTTGATAAGCTAAGAGATTGGCTGATTTATGTCCAAATTTCTTTACTATTCTTTATCGAGATCGTCATGGCGTGTTCCCAAATAAAGTTCGAAGTCCGCGGTGATTCGAGATTACTCGATAAATGTTTACAGTCGTTCGACGACAATAACGATATTGCCGGACTGAGCTGATTAAATTTAGAAGGTACCTAGGGACGAATTTTGATTTTTTTATTTTTTCCTCCTCGGTAAACTGTGTTGGGAAATGCCTACCTGTTAAAAGCCATGGAAAAGTAATTATCCTTGACTATTATTAATATTTTTTCAAACGGGTTGAAACCTTACGATTCGAAGCCATGAAAAATGTGAATAAAATCATATTACTTTCCACGTACCCCCTTATCAGAACGTACGTACCACCTGCCCGGTGCAGGGCATGCCTAGAAATGTACTAAACTGCCCTAAAATACTTAATTCCCAGTACTAAGGGTGCGTTCTACAATAGGGGATTAATCAGGAGTCGGCAGTTATACCTAGACAATGGCGGTGACATATCTGGATCAACTCTGGATTAGTTCGTGATCCTCCATGGTTGAACGGGCCCTTAGAGTACGTTTCAGATCAAATGACCCAGGTACTAGGGTCCTTACGACTCTCAGGCCTCTCCCCTACCTATTATCAGTAATTATTTCTAAACTCTAATGATTACCGTTCCACTATCACGTCTTCTATTTGCTGATAAAGCTGGAGATTAACCCGTCTTACTTGGGATCGGGATGCGATTTCCTCGAGTATGATTCATCGGCTGTGTTCCTCACCCCCTAGATAATTTATTGTCTTTTTAGTAGGAAACAAGGCGTTGATGAGGTCGATGCATTCATGTGGGCTCGCCCGCCCGCCGTCTTATTGCGTGGGAGTCATTGACTGAAGTCTTCTCACGACAAGTTATACTCGTAGATCATCTGATATCGCGATTTCCAGTCATGTAGCATGATCGAATGAGCGAACTTTTGTAAATTATCGTGTCATAATATTCTACATCCATGTAAAATGTATGCAAGCAAGGAAAGTTGTTTGAAGCCTCGCACCAGATGTTTTGTTTTCGGTGTTCAATTGGTGCAGAATTAAATTATCTTCTATCTATATTCTATGAGAAATTTGATTATTCAAGTTTTGCCCTTCAAATTTGCAAAAATCGGTACTTTTCTGTTAATAGCAACTTAAAAATTCCGTATTTACATTATTTATCTACAAATTTTGTAAAAAAGATGTTTAATTGACGCAGAATCTGATTTTCTACAACTTTACTGTGGAGGAAACAATTTTTTAGCCAGTGTTGCATACAAATACTTGGCAAAATATGTTTAAAAAGGTGTTTTTTAACGGTTTAAAAAAAATGAAAACCACTTTAATGAGTGATGCTAGGTATATGGACATGGGTTATATTCGGAATCAGCGCAGAATTTCCTATCAGAATAGCTCATAAAATAATTTTGTCCGCCTAGAATCGGTTTCTAGCCCACTGTGGGCTGTTGAGTTATCGTTATTTTTCAGAGAGCAATACTCTGCCATCACCAGCCTTGTTCCCCAAATATTTATAGACCGTGCGCGTCTTTACAGAGCACTGCGATTCCACTCGCCCATTACCTTTGCAATCCCTCTTTGTTAAACTCGTGTTTGAACCGGCTTTTTCTCAATGTTACCAAGCTTGTCGAACTGTTTATAACTCGAATTCCTTTGTCAAAGAAGGACGTGTTGCTTTTGTTTTCTTTTCGTCTGATTATGTGCGGCCTCTTGTCCCTCGGAGGAATCCTAGCTATTCCAGGATCATTAAAGCAAGTTGAAAAAGCATAAACAAATAACAGTAAGCGAGAACCTACCAAAAAATAGCCATAGGACCTTGGGAAAAAGTAATTATAAGTCAACTCTTCACACTAATATAAATATGAAACCGGTTTGAAATGTTCGTTCCTTGACATGGCTATTGGGAAGATTAAATGTTTTGCCATTGGTCTATTTTCTAATTTATCACCCTAGAAAAAGAAACAATTATTATCTGCACGAACGTTCATGTAGTCGAGCACGAAAAACGTCTTCCAAGTTAAGTGGGAATTATAGCTTCCTCACATATTGTAACATGGACGTATAGGATTAGTTGAAGTACAAAGTGCGAATCGAAATGATAGAATGTAAAATATAACAGTATTTAATAAAGGTTTATACCATATGCTAAAGTGCAAATTAGGGCTATCACTCATTTTTGCATGTGCGGATATTTTCTTAAGGTTAACCCACACATTAATTGAAAATTTCATCAAAATGGATTCGTTATTCTCGATGTCATCTAATATTGGTGTTTCGTATGTGCAACAGTAACCTATTATACAAGAAAAGGCAAAGGAACGCAATCTCTCGAGTTTGAACGAAATCGGACCAATTGATGATAAGACGTTATAGGAAATTAACGTTTGCGCATACGCACATAATACTATTAGTCCAACGGCAATGAATCGAACCCGCACAGTCCCTGAGAATTTAATAAAAATCGGTCCATTAGTCTCAACCACCCGCGATATAATTTAGAGGGAATCTTTTTAGAACATCTACCCAACTACCTACCGAGTTTAAACGAAATCAGAAAACAGATGCAGCAAGCTGTATGTATAATACCTACCCATATGCTCTGTGATTTCATCAGTGCATCCTAAAAACTTCCAGCAACCAACCACGTAAGAGGAGTCACAAATAGGCCGTTAATTTCGTTCCACCCGAAAGATCACCCCCCAATCAAAAGGGAAATTTCGGTTTTAGAATCGAAAGACATCGTTGGAACGTGGATCTGCGGGTCAGGCTAGAGCTTTATGAATTGATAGCTCAATTGTTTTATTAAGCCCCCAGCGGACAAACAAATTGTCCTCAAGTGGGATGACTCAGCGCGGTGATGAGTAGGAGACCCGCCCAAACGTTTTAGAAGGGGATGCATCTGTCTGCTTCCTTCCCGAACGTCTCTGATATATTTTACCCTCTTAATTTGATCTATACTTCGGCTACGTTCATTTTCTCAGACGGAACTCGAATCAAAATCAATGAACCCTACACCCCATAAGGTGACTAATTTTTTACAAATTATTGGAAAAAATATAACTTTTCATTTGAAATAAAATGAAAAACTCAACAACAAAAATGAATGTGCCTATTTAATGCATGGGGCCCATTTTACAAAATCACAATTAATAGCAGGTACTTCATTGCTTCGAGCACGAGTCGAAACCTCCTTTAGTAAGAAAGGCAGATGCGCCTGGCTGACACTTCAACAATAAAACGGTAATTAGGCAAGAAACTAACAATTATTTACTGCCTTATATTTGAGAAATTAAAAATAAATGAATTATAAAATTATAATCAAATAACTTGTTCTGTAACTTTTCTAGGTAACAAAATCAGCTTCTTCTAAAACCCTAACTTTATTCCTACGTTTATATAACTATGAAAGAAAAAATAAGCTAACCATTTTAGTATCCCCACTACTTCAGCCCGATAATAAATTTATCATTACATGCTCCCTACTCAATCTTCTAAAACCGTAAAACTTGAGCTGTTGATGAGCTAATTCTGAGCAGATAAACAGAAGACATGAAATGGCGTTTCTTCTTTGCCAGTGTAACACGAAACACCCGCTTTTCCCTTATCAATTAGGTATTTCCCCCCCTAATCCATGCTCTTAGGTAATTAGGCGAATATAGCCTAATATATCCTCCTATTATAGTTCTTGAATTGTCCAATCTGAGCTGTACAAAAATCCGTTTCTCCAACGCAGGCGTATTTGAGTTTAGGTAACCCTTTGTATTGTTGTAGGTAAAGTTTAAATTTCTACCATTGTAAAATATAGATAGATTTTTCGTTTCTTGTCTTATCTAGTGAGGTTTTATGCTTTACCTTTTGGTAACCTTTCATGCTTTCACCCTACCAAGCAGAATCCTAATGCATTTATTATCACCCTATTGTATCTAAATTTACCATCTCAATGAGTGAAAGAGCTGGTAAAACTTAATTGAAAGCGTTGATGCAATTCCAAAGACCCCAATACCACTCTACCTGTTTGGTTCTTTGCCAAACAAGAAGCACCGAATTCCGAATCCCCTTGGAGAAAATTTATGTGTTGCAATTGCGTAAGTTTTGGCGTCGGTTATTACAATCAGCAAGCAAGCCTGGAAAGTAATATATTCACAAGTAGAACATCTACATTGTCAGTCTTCTTTTTTAATACGCCCAGTTGCACGATAGTTATTTCGGGAGTGGCAGGTGCCCAAAAGACCTCTCTACTAGTCTCAGACGGAAAATGTCTCTTTCTACTGCCTCTTTCTATATGAGGATGAAAAATGTTAATATCTCTCATCAACAATATACATCCATCAGTTTTTACTTTTACGGGTTCTGTGCTCCAAGCACTAATCTTATTCATCAAGCCTGTCTGAAAAACTTTAAAATTCTAAATCTTAGCTAAATTCTGTTCTAGGGAATACGCCGCATTTAAAATAATTTCAGCGAGATAAATTCAAAAAATCACTACAAATATGTAAAAAACCATTTGGATGTTACTCAGTGATCTAATACCTTGAATATGCCAAGAATTTGACTAGCGGTAATATCCATTTAATTCACGCTTTTAGATTTTTCTCGGATCTATATCTTGAAACATTTTTAGCCCTATTTGATGCACAAAAACCTGATGCAGAAAAATTGCTCCTGCATTCCGAATTGCTGTTGTTTGGTGTGGCACAATACCGCTGAAATCCCAATTCGGAGGCCATGAGATTAAACGCTACTCACCCAACACAAGACTATCATTTTAGGTGGGTATTCATGAATTCATCATCCTATTCATATCCATGAAGCTCTGGTGCAGACATTTTTCCAGCAATCCTACTATAATGCATTCGAAGCGTAGGCTCAGGGGATTGTCTGGCCTGCACTGGTTACAATAATTAAGGAAGAGTCAATTTAGCCTGTTCTATGCCTTTGGTCCTTGATCCTGCCCCGTTAATGCCCACAACTGTCTACATCCTTTCTTTACCCACTTGACATTCACGGTAACTAAGAGCCGTGGGTCGCCGTGAACTTGGCTTCTACCTATTATAATGTTAGTAGAGATACCTGTAGCTTCCGAAAATATCATATTCGAACGATAAAAGGGTTTGCGGGAATAATCTTGGTTTGTTATAGAAGGGACGCATATTTTATACAGCGCATGCGTGAGAGCGCACAGTGTTTCGACTAAAAGATTCAGGTGGATAAAAGTCAAAATGAAAATTTTCGAAAAAAATGTCTTCAGCATCCAGGATGGTAGGTAAAGGTCTCAATTCGATTATATTTACTTGGAATAACCTTCTCTGGGTAACTCTGTGCCCACACTTGAACGCACCAAATAGAAAACTACTGAGGGGAACCCCTAAAGACAATATTAATTAAAACATTAAGCACATTTTTCGAAATGTGACCAATTTAATGTGCTCAAAAAGTCTTGGCCAATGAACTCATCCTTTTGATTAGAGAGCTTGATTTTTTGGCGCAAGAAAGGAATTTTTATCTCAATCCTAAGGAGAGTTATGTATATGATATATATATATATATATATATATATATATATATATATATATATACAAATACATAAGAAAAAGCGTTACACTCTAGGATTCGTTTCAGAATGTCTTAAAACGGATTTCAATGAAGACATTTTCATTTTAAAATTTTCCCAGCCATTGCAATAGCTTCATTTTCTACGAAAATTCACTAAAATGAAAAGAACTGCTCATACTAATAACCGTATGAGTTGGCGAAGTGTGTTGATGCGAGGCTAATATTTTCAACGTCATGTACGTTCAAGAAGCGGGTTCAAATTAAATTGGCAAGGCAAATGAGCGGGCAAGGAGCCCAAATCTCTTCGAACGTATATTACCGACGGTTTTCGCGCCTTGCCTTGATCTTGAAATACGAATATTATTTTAGCAATGGAATTTTACTGAAGAGTAAAAGAGAATTCTCTCTGTCAAGAGCTGTGGGACAAACACCTCTGTTTTTATTCTATTCGCAGACTGGGTAGGTCTAAGTAGGTCCTAAGTATTCAGAACTCCGTGTCATTAATTATGGTAGATATTAGAAGATTTTTACAGATTCCATAGCACAAACGTAAAATCTGTGGGAGGCAAACGGTTCCACGTTATCACTATTTCAACCTCTCCGCTATAGCCTAGTCTGACTGAAGAAGAACTCTGATTTCTCCCCTGAATTCGTTTTTCGGTAGTCAATTCTTTTAAACCACCTACTACAAATTGTTTTCTACCAGAATCGAAGCTTCCAGTATCGGTTGGTGAAAGTATTGTTGAGGATTTCGAGAGCTTGAGGCAATCATTTGAATATTTTCTGAAATCAGAACTTCAATAGGTACTGATTTCTGGAGAAATACCGGAAACAATCACCCCTTCTAGATGCTTTCGAAAAGGAGATGCTGATTCCCTTGAATTCCTCTTTGAGAGATAACATCATACCAGAAAAAGCTGATCTTGTCACATTCTAATCAGAGTTGATATAGACAAATGGTGGAGTGCGGAAACATCTCCAGTACGGGCTAGTGAAGCGTAGGTAGACGTTTTATTTAATTTCGATATTTTTCTCGGTAGTGTTTCTCAGTTTTTATGTCGTTGTAATCGGATAGTGATGTTCCGTTAAAAAAAATCTATAATAGATACCTAGAAATGTTTAATAACTGCTGATCTTACATGTTGAACAAATTGAAAACTACCTAATTCAATTCTTGTAATATACATAGAATATACTTTAGGAGCGATTCGGAGATTGTGTCCTTTGGGTAAAGTCATCAACCTAATTACAAGCGAGAATTGTTTTAGAGCATTTCCTTTGAAGAAAAACACTCAAATTACGTAGGTAGGTAAATATGAATGGTTTATTTAAGGATTCTTTTCTATATCTTCTTTTAATTTTTCAATAACTTCTTCAAATCTAAGTTTAGGGTTCTTCCTAAGATTATTTATTGCAATAATGAAGATATTTATTTGTCATCCTCCTTCTTATACTTCATGTACCTCTTTGTACGAACTTGGATGATATTTCGATTTAAAATTTCATCATGGTGGCCTGCAACTTCATTTAGATCTTACAGTTGAACCTTCATAATTGCCCATATGTTGGGAGTAAATGTGGGTTTCAAAATCAAGCGTTATAGTTAAGAAATTCTGCTATCAGTTCACCTAGTTTGTTTATGAAGATTTGCATTTCTGCTGGTTCCAAGTTGGTCAGTGCTTCCTGTGACAGCGTCCGCACCAGACATCATTGCTGTTCGAAATTTACTTGTGGCTGCTGGGCTTAGTTTTAGAAGCATCTGGAGAAGCATGCCTGGTGACTACAAGATAATTTGTCGCCGGTGTTCGGGTTCCGAGGGTAGACGCAATGGGTTAGATTACTGCTGCTTCATTTGCAACCGGTAACATCCTGTTATTTATCATTGAGTAGGACGAACCCAACCAAGATAAACTGCACATTGTTATCAAGCTGCCACGTAGATTCTATAAGAATATATTGCTCGGGAGTACCAATATTCTACTCTGAAAATTCTACTCAGCCTATACTTAACATCATTTCATATGGTGTGTTTTGATAAAATCAGGAATACCAACTCTCTTGGAAAAGCGGTAAATCTACTGGACCCGCCTGGGTTTTCACATTTTCGCCAAATAACCGGAAAACAGAGACCGTTGTACAACATTAACATGAAATGCTGAATAGGTAGTTCTGTACCTGATCAATAATGCAAAGCCCTAATCAAGCCATGATCTTCTACAGATATTTACGTTCATTTTCAACTTGTTCTTCCTCGCATATTAGATACCTATCCTAAAATTTTGATACACCCACACTAGGTGATTGTAATACCTAACTCGATAGCTCGAAACTACTAAAAACAAGTGTCAAGCTTTTTCATTTCTATTTAATAGGCTACTCGGCCAAATAATACTTAAATATATATACCTTGATATATTCAAAACAGTTTCATTTTTGGTATATTGAAGAAAATTAGTAGGTACCTACTGAAAAATCAATCTGGCAGTTCTGTAGCGGAATTCTTCGTGGTGAGCTGATTTACTTCTAATGGGCTTAAAAATGTCTACGTTTTAACTCTGTACTGTTGGTAGTCCTGACTGAAAATGTGAACTGTTGAATTCGGATGATCTACATACTAAGTACATATTGAAAATTATGGACTCGTTACTAAATCCTTCCTTAAGTCCATACTTACCTTGAGGTTGTTCCTGAAATATTTTTCGCAAAAAACAAATTAGGCAGGAAATGAAAACATGAAGTTCACGGGGATTTTCCTGTTATCTTAGTGATTCTCGTATAGGTACTCAAACACAGGTCAGTTTTAGCGAGAATCCTGTCGTTGAAAGGATGCTAATGAGCAACGTTCACTTTGTTCAATAAAAACAGCTCATTTTATCTCAGTTTGTCAAGAGGAACCAGGAGAGCGAGCAATTGTGGTGGATGACGTTCTTAAAATAGCTAGCTGTTAGTTTGCTTCAAGTTAATTGATGAATTCTAACCGACTTCGGGAATTCAATAGTTAATACCTACTGTAAATCACATTACCTTCAGGTCGTTGGCGTACTTAGGAATTTTCGAAGATAAAATATTGTGTTTTTCCTTACATACACAAATATTCGTTTTCTTTCAAGGACGAAAGGACCTGGCGGTGCAGGTGGACCGGATTGTGACCGACCGAGGTATAATACCGTATATTTGTTGTAGACAATAACACCAATCTAGGATATAATTTAATAATAGGCATCCGTACGATCAAAATGAACGTATTCCTCGTTCTATTAAATATGCGACGAGTATTAAGATTAAAGAATTTTAGAAAGAATAATTTAGCGGAAAATTGCCAACAATTGTGATTAGAGATATTTAATGCGGTAGGTAGGTAGGTACTGATTATAAAATATTCCTTTGATGATTGACTTCCTATGTGCATACTAATCATTGATAAATCTGATGAGTTATTGCCAAGAACAAAACTGAATAAAATATTTAGAAACGCACATTCACGATGTGTAACCGTAAGTAATATTACCAGTACTGGTGCTATGTACCCTGAGGTGGAACGTATTTATTGGTACCTATAATTTTTTATCGTAATTTTCCCCGCGTATTCGTACCCTCCTTCCTTTGATTAGAGTAATTACCGCCTTCAGTCTTGAGTTAAAAAAAATATATATAGTATCTAGATTTAAAACACCTGATACATCAGATGAAATTGACTACTAAGAGACGGTTTCTTGGTCTTTTTACAGAAATTTATCCTCAAAACTTACGTTTGCATTTCAACATTTCACATCCTTGTAAATCTCCTAACATCTCTGAAATTTAAAATCAGACCTATATACATTCAAAAACATCTCTTTACATGGCTAGCGCGGTAGATGTCGAAGGATTCGCCCCAATCCCAGAGGACAACAGGTATTCGGTCTATTCATTAACCTATACTTTACCAACCATTCCGTACGATTGACCATACCAACCATTGCTATTATACTCACCAAAGCGAGGATGTGGACCTCCACTACCTTCAGTATAACTTGGACTACAAAAGCCAGAATGAGTGGAATCATTGTGAAGGCTGGTCGATACTCGTAGTTCCACGGTGTAACTGATTCCACCTTGTTTCCTTCCTAGTTTGTCGGACGATGACGAATTGTTTTCCCGGCCTCAAGGCTCCTCATCACATCCTGGTTCCGATTTCTATCTAATTGTCCACTTTCATTCCGCTTTAGATTTCTTGAAAATGTAGAAATATTAATTACGTAGAAATATCATTCCTTTCACTTCTGTCTACCCTACCAGTACCTAGGTACCTATCTACATCGGAAAATTTTACATAGGTACCTCACCGCTCATATAACTATTTCTTGCTCAAGTTAGTACCCCAATTCTGTTGAACTTTCCCAAACTTTCCCTAAGGGCTCTATGTATGTATTAAATCTTGAGTGACGTAAGCGAAGAAAGCCGTGTTACAGGTATCGGTTATGATTTAAGACCCTTTAATCTGTTGTCTCGATACAGCGTCATGCACCATTTACGTTGTCCACTTTTTAGGGGTAACTAAGGTCCTTGTGTTGAGTTGAAATGACCTAAACTTTCTTAAACCTACAGTAAAAGATGCTTCTTTATCTAGAGTTAAGTTCCATAGCTACTCAACGCCCTGTTGTTATGTACATAACTGTAGCAACCAAAACCCAGCTGTAGCGATCTTTACAGCTGTTCTAGTTCTATTGTTGTTTCCTTTTCTTCTTTTTGTTAGGGACGTTGCGATACCACCTAAGTATCGATACTGTTATGTACATAACTGTAGCAACCAAAACCCAGCTGTAGCGATCTTTACAGCTGTTCTAGTTCTATTGTTGTTTCCTTTTCTTCTCTGCAAGCCAATATTCACAAAGTTCTCAACAAAGTGAAATAATTACAATACTCTCAGAGCCTTGTCCGAACCAACCAAATCTAGTATTTGGGTTTGACAATAGATGAGAAGCTAAATTGGATAACACATGTTGAAAAATTACAAAAAGAATTGCATATTGCACTTAGAAAATTCTATTCTCTGAGGAAAAAATGTCCCATAAATGTACTTTGAAATATATATTTTGCGCTAGTTCAGTCCAGATTACATCGTCTCTTCTATGATATTAGGATGATATTTTAACTTGAATTTATTATCTTCAATTATTTCAAATTTGAATTATAATGTTTACTCTTTAATTATACTGGAAAAGAAGGTAGCCATCTAAAAAGTGTTACACATACTGATTTCGTCAGAGCAGAAGCCGAAAAAAGCTAAACTGACGAAAAATTGTCTTTTCTTTTAAAATGTTTGAAAAGCATATTGAATCTATTTTTATGTATTTTATTTAAGGAAATTGTAAAATGTGCATATATATATATACTCGGCGCTTCGCGCCTCGCCGGGGGCTTCGCCCCCTTGGACCCCCCTAATCTATACTCGGCGCTTCGCGCCTCGCCGGATCTTTTCTCTTTTCTACTGCGTAGAAAACGAGGATAATTTGCTATACAATTCTTAGCCTGAATGTTCTCTCTCGTTCTCTTTAGACTCTTTGTCCAAAGTCTTCTGACCCTTTCTAATATTATTTTCGCCTTCAAAGTTCTCAGTTGTGGCACTTAGTCGGAAAAAGGTTCTAACTCTTTACACGATTTCGATTTATGTATGTACCCATCACCCGCACTCCCTTGTTCAACTTCCATACATTCTCAAATCAATATACAACTTTTTGTTCGGCTGTGAATTTTATCATTCTGACCATTTAACCCATCTCAAACTCATGTTCTCGATGTGGCTCTATGTTAGTGGTTTCCAACTATCGTTGATGTTATTATTTACTGTACTCATTTCATTTCTGCTGGGATATCTTGTTAGATATAATTTGTACAGGCTAACAGAAACTGTGGAGGGTGAAGAGTAAGTAGCCCACTTGGCTTTGTAATGTATTGTACTGTAGATGATCGTGTGATTCAAATCGCATTATGTTTCTTCAATGTATCTCACCTAAACCTTACATATATTGTTTGTATTTAGGTAGCTTAGTTTAGTTAATATTTTCTGTAGACAATATTAGGTACAGATCCTTGTCCTTACAGATCCATTTACCTTACTGGTATTACTTATCGCTCTATCACATTCCAACACGACAGGCGTAGACTCGGAACCCTTTGGTCGGAGTAGGCAATCAGGTAATCTTTTCAATCGCCAACCGTCACCTTGGAATTTTCCACTATTTGTCGGACTGGGGTTTATCACTTATATAAACGATTTCTTGGTGTGAAAACGGCTCACTTCCGTCCGATTCGCTCCTTGTCGGTAGGCCCCTATCCATTCTGCTCCTTGATTCCTCGAAATATACCTACTTTCAATGACTTCTTGCTTGATATTTTGATATTGTATAGCGCATTATCTTCAATTTTCGTTTTCCGTTTTCTGTTTGCAGAGTCTCAAGTGGTAACGCCGCCCTTTTCCTTGATAAGAATAACATGGTTGACGCCGCCGTTCTCGAAAAGCTCGAAGCTGGCTTCAAAAAGCTCGAGGCCTCCGACTCCAAGTCCCTTCTGAAGAAGTACCTGACCAAAGATGTCTTTGAGAAGACCAAGAACCTGAAGACCCCTTCATTCGGTTCCACCCTCCTTGACGTCATCCAGTCCGGTAAGCCACTTTCTTTGTTAAATTTCAAATTATCAAAATTTCCAAATTATCACAATTTGGAAATTTTGAAATGTAACCCTTTGTAGACCGCGCGTGGGCACTACATGCCCAAAATCAGGAACTGTTGCTTATCTTCAAAATTTGAACACTGAGGCGATTACCCCATTATATGCCATCCCCCCTCTCCCCCTACCTACTTCGCGTACTCATCACTTATGAGCTGGCAGTTTACCCCCAGAGTTTGATGTGTATTTTCCAGAAAATGCAGACTGTTGAGAATGGAAAGCGCTTGGAGTACATACCTACCTCTTTTGGTATCACGTATTTTGTGGATGGTTTACCTATCATTCGAATGTTCTTTTCATTTTCTACAATTTCCAGTTTGCTTAGTTCAGTCAGCTACTTATAAGTATGATTCATACTTTATTCGAATAGTTGTTTATTTACGTTTCAAGATAAGGAGACCCCTAGAAACGAATACAAATTCCATACTATCGCCGTCTGATTATTATGAGAATTTTATTTAAAATGTTAATTCTAAGCTAAACTTTTCTTCAAAGCAGATTCGATTTCCCCCGAATGGGTAAAATTGAATGTTGATCATTCCTAAAATTTCACAGAAAACTGTCAACTATCAATTTTTCTTTAAATAAAGTCTAAGTAAAATAATACTATCCAGATAAATTTTCGGGTTTTTTCGGCTTTTTTTAATCGGTTTTTAGTACATATATATCACTTCGATTTAAGAATATTTTTCAGCGTTATTTTGTGTATTAGTTTTGGAATGTTCCATTTCACAGTTTATGAAGTTTTTTGAGTGATATTCAGTTGAAATCAAATATATTAAGAAACAATCAAAATGCGTTGCACGCGATGCGCGTCGTTTTAGTTGTTATATATTTATTATTATTCTGTGATGTAGGTATAATTTACAAATTTTTAACCTCCATTTTGAGTGATTTTTTGAAATTTTACATGTTGTTGTGCTCAAAAAGTGCTGTCCATTGAACTCGTCCTTTCGAATGCTCAATTTTTGGCAAAAAGCGGATTTTTTATATCAATCCTAAGGAGGGTGAATTGATCATGTTTTGGATCGACACTTATGTACCTAACAAAAAGCGTTAATTTCCAGGACTCATTTCATAATGCCTCAAAACAGGTTTCCATGAAGGACATTTTAAAAAAGTTCTGTTTAAAAATTTCGAGCCGTTGTAATAGTTTCATTTTTTTCGAAAATTCGCTAAATAAGTATTAAAATCGTGGAATTATTTCAAAATTCTGCAAAGTAGATTTCCTTGAAGAAATTCTGTTATCAACACTGTTTTAGTATCTCGAGAGTCGGTCAGGATAATAAAATTCAGGTCTTCAAAGCCAACGTTTCGATGTATTGATGCATCATCATCATCAGGGCTACTACAAGATGAGATTCTAAAAGTCTATTAATTGAACAGCTATTCAATTAAGTCAATCCAAGTCAATTAAAAGACTTTTGGAATCTCATCTTGTTGTAGTCCTGATTATGATGTATAAATACATCGAAACGTTGGCTTTGAAGACCTGAATTTTATTATCCCGACCGACTCTCGAAATCCTAAAACTGTGCTAATTATCACCTAGCGGTCAAGAAAGTAAACCAAATTTTGTAATCCTTTGCAATAGCTGTATTTTCCTCTAAAATTCGCTGAAATAACGTTGTTTGTAATGGGTGAATGTCGTTGTTTCTCATAAAGTGAATAGTTTCGTGGACCTCGGTGGTGTTTAGTTTCGTCACATCTCGGAAGTAGAGCATTCAATAGTGGTAAACTATGCAATGAGGAAAACCTACCACGCGAACGACTGTCAAAGTATCCCCCCCTCACAGGATATCACAAGCGATATATACCTGCGACGAAAGCCATTACTGGAGGATGGGAAAGACAATTTATTCGTGAACGGAGAAAACTTGATGGGTAGCGTGACTTGGTTAGGTTTGAGAGTGTAATTTTGGCGTGGCTCTTGGTATACATGGGCTTAACCGCGAATGTAAATGCTGCAATACCGTTTCCAAAGTAGATCGATGGATCGTTACCGAACCGGGTCGCTGAATCTTTTAGGAAGGTACAAACCTCACCCCGTGACCCTGAGTGTATAATGATATATTCAATAAGCGGAGCTCGTCTCTTATTATTTATATACATTCTAATGACGTTGGTTTAGCTGATCGAACGGCTTCTGAAAAAATCAATGTAGCAACTTTTTCTTTTGCCCCTAAATTAGATAGGTACTGGTTTTAGTCTCCTGCTACTGCGATTTCTTCATAGAATATCCAAATAATCGGATAGGGGAAATGATGAGGTGTTTCATACATCCCTTGGTATGATACGTAAGTGTAGGGTATCTTCCACAGTTCCGAGAGTTATGAGATTCAAAAATAAGACACCTAATAAACCTAGTCGTAACTCTAAAAAACTGGAATTTATGACACGAGACGTTCGCGAACAATCAATTTGAGACACGAGACTCTAGGCCCTGACCTAACTAATCTAAATTCTTACTAAGGGATTGACTACTTGATGTTGTGTGTTTTTGAGATGCGAGCGTCCACTGCATGCATCCAGACCATTAATCTAAGATAAAAACTGATCTGTGTAAAATCTCATGGCGACTGGAGCGCTGGGTAGCTGAATGCCACGCAGTGGGTAGTCAAACTAGTGTCTCAACTTGATTGTTCGCGAACGTCTCGTGTTTATGACGTATGCTAATCTGTTGGTTATTGGCATGTCTAGGTGGTTTTATTTTACAATATTTGCTGATCTAAATATTCTAAAGGAGCAGTATCTAAAAATTCTTAGTGCCTACCAAAGAAACCGTCAAATACAAACGACTAGAATGAAGATCACATTTCTTGATACTAAACTAGAACCCTGGCTTTTCAATAAAGTAGAAATTCGGTTTGAACTGATAGGCCTCCATACTGGATATTATGATGTCCGTAGGAGGCCATTAAAATATTTTCATGTCTTTGCTTTGGCACACAACCGCAAAAAGCGTTACTTCTTTAAGAAGCGACCCTTTTTCTTATGATTCTTCCTTGCACCAAATCGTTGCTACGGAATTGTATCTTTGCCAATTTTCATCGTTCAAAAATCGTTCGCCAGTCGTTGGAAAGCTCTTGATTTATCTGAAACTTCAGTACATCTCACGCTGCCGATTTCCCCTACATTCTGAGATGCACTGATTCCGAGCTTATTGTGATTTCAAAACTTGTTTGATGTTTTGTTCGGTCTTAGTTGCCCATTACTCATACGAAGCAGCATCTTCTTTGTTTCGAACTTTAAAGCATGATGCTATGGGGGTTTTCCGTATAAAGCCATAGCAGGTAGCTTCTGTTTTCAGCTAATTTTAATGTTCTTCAAAGCTCTACCTGGTATCCACCGTCATTAGCACTCACGGAAAGAGTTGGTAACTAATGTAAATTTCACCAAAATCGTTCGAAAAACAAATTCAGATTATAATTCGTTTGATCCCGTCATTTTCAAATCTTGAAAACTTATATTTCGGCATAATTTTGCTTCTTTGTAATAGATGACCATGGCTGGTAAAACGAAGCTTTGTATGATATTCCTGGAGGTCTGAGCGGTCATGAGCGGACAGACAGACTAGCCCACATTCGTCTCTATGATTCGTAAAAATAGATATGTTTTCAGTTTTAGTCCAGACCTATGTTCTAGAAAATGCACATTCTCTAGATGGTTGCGCTTGTTTGTACTGTTTTTTCTCCTTTATTTAGTTACCTCCAACAAGTTTTCTAAAACCCTGCAACTCGCCACTAAATCTCGTTAATAATCACCTCCAGATAATTTGTCAATATGTTCTTTTAGTATATATAGCTAAGTTAGTTAAATAAATTTTCGCAAATTTCGAACTGGAAATTGGAAGTCGGACGGATTTTTAATGGTGTTGAATCCAATCGTCATATAATGCTAAACTCCAAACCACCGAAATCGGAAACCAAGTATATCAGTGCTCACGAAGTGATTCACATGATAGCGCATTTTCTTCTAAGGATATCCGCGTGAAATGTACGCCCCTACGTTGAATAGGACACAAAATGGCTTTTGAGCACAATCAGCTGATCAATCACCTCTCAGTCGTCTTCAGCATTCTCCCTTGAGCCTCCCTCTCAAATTCCAGCTTCCTGCGTCGAATAGGAGACAAAATGGCTTTGGAGTTCTCTCCGCTGATCAATGACCTCTCATGCGTCAGCGGCCCCTGATATATACATCTACATCCTCGCATTGTTACAGATTACATCCATAACAAGTTTTATCAGAACGGAAGTTAGTGAAAAAACGTTGTCTATTTCCACGACGGTTAGGCCACAAACAGTAACTGAACACAAATTAGTAAGGACAACGCTTACATAGTCACAGGTAAAGCGAGATTGAACCCCATTGGTCGAGAGAAAGGAAAAGGGCAGGAGGTACAATCAATTAAGTGCATACAAAGTGAAGGGAGATTATAGCAAATCAGATGAAGTGAAAGGGGGAAAATAACTCAATATGGTTTCAACATTGTGAAGGGATAATTCCAAGCTTTATAGAAATGGACTTATCAATGGTGAAATACATTGAGGTATATCCTCATTAAAACATTTACCAGATCTGTCACTTTTGATAATTTCGAATTTTTCAAGTACATTCAACATACTTCCCTTTGGACAAAAATGAAGAAATTCTACAATCTGTCAAATCAAAATTGTAGCTATGATTGGATTCCTAAAGATGTTTCGCAAATGTAGACTTACCCTTATTTTCCCTGAAGTCCTCTTGGTGCTCGTCTATTCTTTCCCTGAATTGCCTACCAGTCTGACCGCAATATTCGTAGCTACAAGAAAATTTTAGTTTATAAACCCCACTTTTATCCTGAACATTGATTTTGCCCTTAACGGATCCTAGTAATGCTTCAAGACTGTTTTTAGTTTTGAAACCTAATTTGTAACTTTGTTTTGTCAAAATCGGACATTGCGAAATGGCATTTAAAACGATTTTAAGAGAACATACATACATACATCAACGGACAAAGTGAACACAATAGCTCATTTTTCCTTTTTCAAAAGAAAATGCGCTAAAAAGGAGGGAAATAGGGCGGTTGATGTATTTTGTGTGTGAACAGGCATTTGGTTCCCCCATCACTATAACATCCATGTTCACAAGTCCCGCTGCTGCCTCCTGTAGGTTTATTAGCCGTCCTGGCATCTTTTGCCTTTGAGCTTTTTCACCACCGTGGCCAATTGATTTTTCCGCTTGACGCGGTTCACCAACGCCTCGCAATGCCATCACCTCCTCTGTAAAACCTGTCGTTTATTATAAGCTCGATTTGACGCTTTGGCTCCTGTAGATAAGCGTTAACTTGACGTCGCAGTGGTGTGGGCTCTCCGTTTTCGATTGATGGCCTTTTTACGACTTTCGCCGATCTCCACCTCTCCTACTCTCTTTTTTACCCAAACCCCATAACCAAGATGGGGAATAAGAGTGCATTCGACACCAAAATACACTACTGGACATTTCTGGAAAACCAAGTTCTAGCTCAGCTGATCGAGACTAATTTGGACGAATAATATCGGTAAAAATAGAATCGGAAAAAATATATCGTTAAAAAAATAGTCTTATAAACCAAATATATCAGGAAAAGGTTTTTTTGATTGAATAGCACTGTTTAAAAGCAAACAAAAAGATATTTTATTAAGATGATATCGGTAGGAATAGTCTTTAAATAACCAAAGATATTCAGGAAATGGGTTTTTGACTGAATAGCACTGTTTCAAAGCAAATAGAAGGATATTTTATTATGAGCTTCTAACCCAGGAGAATGTTTGTAAAGAACTAAATTTTGCTGGATACCTCGGTTAGCCTCTGGGCTCAGGTATTTTGGAAGGAGGAGAGAGGTCACCTCTTCACAGTTACCAAACTAAGATTGGTTCTAATGAAAAGTTCCACAAGCATACGCCTTAGCATTTAGTTGATAAATAATAAATAATGCAAGAGTATCATGAATGTACCAAGGTACTGGCGCTCTCCGAAATATACATAGCAGAAATCTGAACTTCGGTGCCCAAACTTTCATAACCCGAATCGGCCTAGATGCAAAATGAAATAAACAAACAATAATAATGAAATCCATGAACAACACTCACCTGCCGTAATACCAAATCCTCCTCTTCTAACGTCTTGAATCAGAATATTGAAAAAGACCTCGAATGTCTCAGAAATTATTTGCTGAGATCGCACACTGTTACTCATCTTCACTGTTATCTTACTCATTCGGAGTTAGCTGGTGCTCAACAGTTTGTTTATTAATTATAATTACGGTCCAGTCCAATTTCACTAAATTTACGAAGTATGTCAGCCAGAAGTAAGCAATTTAAACCAAGAAACATTAATAATTACAGCTATCAATCAATAGTTTACCCAGTTACATGAATATATCTTCATCTCTACTCATTAAATGCGTTCCCTTGACTTTCTGGGTGTTCGACGTGTGAATCAGCAAAGCTTTATTAGCGCATCATCGCTACATGCTTGTCACTATCTCGAGGGCTTGCAATCATTTCAAATTTCACTTATATGAAATTACATAATTTTTATCTGCAAAGATAACGGCGGTTGGTTGGCAATTCATTTTTTTAATGCTTATCTTATTTGTTTACTTTTGAATCCACAGTACGACCGACACTGTTAAGACTAATCTGGGTAATATACCGCGGCATCATTATTCACGGTTTTATCCGAGAATATGCATTTTCCATCTGTTCAAATATTTCAACAATAAAACTCCATATAAGCATTAAAAACACTAATAAACTTTAATGGCGAATTTAGGGTCGATGCAGCATCGACATTTCATTATTTTGGTTGATTCAATGTTCGTGTTGATGTCAAGTGAACATTTCATGTTTGAAGTGGAAACTAAATTACCAGTGTTATTGTTAGGAAGCAAAGCAGGGACCTATAGTAATAAAACGCTCTCGATCAAGTTGTCAGATCACAACACATTTCAAAAGTGTAGGAACAAACAATCAAATTTCCGTATAGGAAAAGAGGTGTTCGGTAGCTGAATATTCTAGATTTTTTCGTGGGACTCCAGTAGGTATCCGTGAAAACCGAGCAGGCAATTTGCATGTAATTACGCAAATATTGAGTTGCTGAATGGAGAATGAGTGCGATAGTGAGAGAGAAACTGATTAGTTTATCTGGTCTCATTGACCTAATGCTAAGTTTCGCTGTTTTTGTTAACAAAATCTTTCGACCCGATGTTTCCTAAATCATCCTCCGTAAAATCACAAACTTCGTCTCGATTGCGGTATTTTTTTACCCATAAAAGTAACAATATTGTTCCATGGCATAATAAATGAACAAAATCTATACTGGATCGTGGGTTAGGTAGGCTGTACACAACTCTTCATCCTATTGATTACCTGAATTGATTTTGTGAAAATTGATCGATAAAAATTGCTTTTTATTCTACATTTTGAACAAAGATACATAACGCTAAAATTCGACTCATCTTCGTTAGCTATGTCAGCTATCGAAAAAAAAACCTTGATAAAACTGATCATTAATTAATTCAGCATCGTATGTTCTGATTTACGGAACACAAATCAAAATTTTCAATCTTGATGCAATATTAAAATGTATTTTATTTATTAATCTGGTACGTAACGTTTCGTGATACCGTTTATATTTGCATTAAGTCTCAGGTTGATAGGATGTTAGATTAGGAAGGTTGTTTTTGGTACGTTAAACTATTGATTTCGTGATTGTTAGGGGAGCGGAACAGGCTTTTCCTGGTCACAGTTTAAGAACGAATGCTTATCATAAACGGTTCGATTCCCTAGTTTTCCTTTGCTTCGTCGACCTCAGGCACGCGATGTTGACATGAAGAAAAACTACTTTCTAGGCGATCGAGCGATTTAAAGGTTATTAGACTCTTTTTTCTCTTAACTGGGTAACCTTGAGAACTTCGATCGCGTTTATCGGTAAAGATAATATCTGTAGATATGTACAATTCTATTGGTGATGATACTGTCAAGAGTGTAGTCCGGAAAATGCTTGAAAAACTTCAAAAAACCTATTTTCAACTTCATAAGCTGCAAGTCAACAAGATAGGGAGGTCCTGCCGTCAACTCGGTCTTATTCAGGTTAACGAGCTGAACATATTACTAGCGGAAAAAATGTATGAAAAATCCAGAAAGTACCCTGAAAAACTTCAGTCGACCAGAAAGAGTGAGAACTCGTCTCTGCGCGCCTCGCAAGAGCCTCTGCTTGCCCCCCTTGACCCCACTGGGGAGACCCCAGACCCTCTTTTGCTTTCACCTTCAGCCTCGGCTAAACATTGGAGGAACGTGGAACACGCTCCATCCAAATTTCAGCTTCTTAGGTTGAATAGCAAAGAACTTAGCTCTGGATCCAACAGAGCTGATTTGGGGGGGGGGGGGGGGGGGGTAAAGTATGTTAACTGCTATTTGGTATAGAATCAGACAACACCTTCATTGGGAAGAGATTTCTAAAGTCATTCAAAAACCCTATTCCTACTTTATGCACATTTTTTAGCTGTAATTGTTGGAACCCGTACTAAAGGCCGTATCACACTAGCATTTTTTCCGCATTTTTTCTGCGTTTTTAACGCAAAAACGTGAAGAAGAAGAAGTGCGTTTTTCCAAGGTCAGCTTTTTCGACCATTGCGCATCCTGGCGGAGCGTTTTTTAACTCACTTGGGAAAATTAGAACACGTTCTAATTTTTACCTTGACGCAAGAAAAATGCTAAACATAACCCTTGGGGAGGTTACAATTCAATGAAAAACCCCTAGGAGCCCTAACCTGACAGATTTAATAAAAACGCATTCCGCCAGAATGCGCTGTTTTTGCAGTTATTCCTCTTCAACATTCACTACTGACTTTGAAAAAACGCAGTTTGCCTTCTTCACGTTTCAGCGTTTAAAACGCAGAAAAAATGCGAAAAAAAATGCAAGTGTGATACGGCCTTAAGCAAGTTAAGCAAGTATTACTCTGTTTTGGTCACTCTTCTCATTGCTATTATTGTGTGTTTATATATATAAACATGCGAAGAGAAAACGCGATAGCTGAACGGATAATCTCTGAACCACGGTAACTGGTAACTGAACAGAAATCTCTGTTCTATGCTAATTTTCTTTTTATCAGTGCATTAATCAAAAATATCCACTTTACGCTGTTCCAATTTAGTAATGACCTCTGTAAATCATGTTCATCAACGAGTTACATTTTAGTTTGACTGAACTGAAACTTTTCGTTGCAGGCGTTGAAAACTTGGACTCTGGTGTTGGTATCTACGCTCCCGATGCCGAAGCTTACACCGTGTTCGCTGATTTGTTCGACCCCATCATTGAAGATTACCACGGTGGATTCAAGAAGACTGACAAACACCCCGCCAGGGAATGGGGAGATGTTGACTCTTTCGGCAACCTCGACCCTGCTGTAAGTTCACTCTTCCCTGTCCATATCTAGAGAATTAGGGTAAACTGGGGTAAGGGATCCACGAGGTAAGGGATCCCAGAGAATTTTGAAAAATCTGAATGCTTCATCGCCAATTCAACTGGATCTGAATTTTGTTCTGAAGCAAAAGGGCCTCATTTTATCAACAATTTTTTAGTTAGTTAAACAAATAATGCCGAACATATCGCGTTGCCTAGTTTCGAAGGTGTTCTCTTTTTATTTTTGTTACCCCTTCAAAACATGGTAACATGGTTTTATTCTATACAAACGTTAGAACGGCACTCTATCTTTCGAATCGTTATTATTTTTTCAAAATCCGTTCAGAAATAAGGTGTCAGCCTCTGTTTACCAAAATGTAAACAAGAGGAGTAATGAAATCCTCGGATATGAGGAAACGAGATCCCTATTTTCAGTGGGTCTAATTACCCCACGATGGAATTGCAATGTATGTCAGCAGCAAGTACAATATTTGTGTTCCAATAAAAGACCATCTATGGACAGCTGCAAAACTGGTGAACATTGTGAACTTTGTGAACAAACTTTGCGTTCTGTCGAAAGAAGTTCTGGTCCCGATTAGTTCGTATGAGGTTGAGTTCCAATTTTAATACGTTCGTATTTTGCTTTTGTTTTTATGAATATTCTTATAATGAAGATACTTATTATAAAGGATAAATTTGGTCATAGGTATTTTCTTATAAAGTATCTAGATGCAATAAATACTGTTGAGTCAAGTCTTAACTGTGTTATGTATGAAGATACCGAAGCACTTCCTTGGAATTCTTTAGTTTGTTGATGTTTCTACATTCGGTAGTATGGCCTAATTATTCACAGGCTCCCAGTTTACGCCTAGGAGGGAATTTTTCGCCATGTGATCATTCAAAAAATAATAAACTGGTGAAGTATGGCTCTTTTTGAAGCACTTGGCACCTGCAGTTACACCACTGGGGGTCCCATTTCCCCGTTAGTGGGAGAATGGTATCCAAAACACATTTTTTGCTTTTGAGAGGTATAGAGATCACTTGGTTTACGATCCTGTAAAAACAAGTTCGAATTATAAAAATTCAATACATTTGTGGTAAAATGAGACCAATTTGAAATCTGTCCGAACATTTTGAATAATACTACTGAATGACAAAGTTAAGGGTATCCCATTCCCCCCACTTTACCCTATAAATTAAATTAAGGAAGCGATAATCTTAAAACTTGATACTTACATAGTATCTCGATAGCCACAGTGCGAAACCCTGTGTGTTCACAACGTATTTGAACTTTGTTGGTCAATTGTGACCTCGTGCATATTCTGCGACGAAAAAAGAGGCCATAGATTTTGGTTTATTATTTTCAATTTCATCTCTACTCTATGATTATTTGTTGAAACCTGCAATTTAGGAACCTCCAGCACACGATGTAAATACCTGTAATTTCATATCCAATTCAGTGTAAATTCCTTTGAGTAACAAATTGGCCCAAAATTCCTATTTTGAGGAAAGTGCTATCCTTAAGCAGTTCAAATTGTTCATATTTTATGTATTTGGCACAAAGAAAATGTATGAAGCAGACTATCTGGAGTTCATAGAATGAAAAATGTGGAGATTTTAAGCTCTCCTGACGGATTTTTCTTTTGTCACTTACAAGTTTGTGCACTGTAGCTATCGAGTTATTACTTCCGTAATACTCAGCAGTTCTTTATATTTCCTAGTATTTTGGTAATTATTTCTTTCCTTACTCCTAATCAAAATGGACTTTTCTGTCACGTTACAACTGAGATAGACGTATTACTAAAATTCACTCATCAGAACATTATCCCTGGTGAAATAATCTCTAAAATACCTGCCTCTTGCTTGGTCGAGTACCAACAATGATTTTGCTAGTTAGCCTGCTTTGAATTCTACCAGCTTTGTATATTTGTATCTAGCAACAATGGGCAAAAAGTCGTCCTTCAAATTGGTCAAGTGAATTTTTAGTTTTAAGGCGTTGAGGGGCAATTTATTTTTATTCCATCAGCTGATAGATCTTGCAGAGAGCACGCATATAGATAAAATCCAGGGTTCGTTTCAGAATGCGCCAAACAGATTTCCATAGAAAATATTCAAAAATTCTCTAACTTAAGAGAGAGTGTATCACCCTATTATTTCCCTAGTACTTTAGGAGCACTTTTCTCGGGTCCTACTCAATTTATCGGGATGATTCTTTTTTGTTCTTTACATCTCGCCAAACACTAAAAACGTGCTGACCTAGTTTTTTTTCATTTTATCAGTCAGAAATGTTTAAATGAGTTCGAAAGTTTCCAGTTAAAAAAAAAAAATTTACCAGGAATTATCAATTCGAATATCGGAAAAATTAATTCTGCAGATTCTATTGACACGAAATTTAGCCTAGTTTTATAAATAAATAAAATATTAAAATTAAATGTGAAGAAAAACATTTTTAAGGCACTTTGGGTGAAACACTCCTATCGTTAGACCTGGTAGGACACCTTAACTTTGCAGAATGTTTGGGGAAGGTAGTCTGGTGGTTGTGTGTGTAGGTAGAGATCCTGTCATCCAATGCTTCTTACCTGCTGTGATCCGAATGGTTCATGGACCAGTCAAATGATTAAAATGAATATGGACGAAACGTGTTTCGAATGTGTGACTGAAATAGGGTACGATTTTTATCTTCGTGTTCTATCTCATTCACATTTATGCTTGATGAGGCAATATAAATACAATTCTGTTTCTCTAACTGTTCCTCTTTATTTTTCAGGGCGAATTCATCATTTCCACTAGAGTTAGGTGCGGTAGGTCCATGCAGGGCTACCCCTTCAACCCCTGCTTGACTGAGGCTCAGTACAAAGAGATGGAGGAGAAGGTTTCCAGCACCCTCAGCGGTTTAGAGGGCGAGCTCAAGGGAACCTACTTCCCTCTCACCGGAATGACCAAAGAAGTTCAACAGAAGCTCATCGATGATCACTTCCTCTTCAAGGAGGGTGACAGGTTCCTCCAGGTGATTTTATATTACTTATATTGTTAAGTTGTAAGAACGAAGAAAATTCAATTGTAATAATGGGTTGTGGGGTCTTGAGGTTCAGTAAAAAATTAGCACAATTTTTCTAAGCCAACGTTCCTTATTTACATACTATCCAAACGCACCAGAGGATGTCAGACAAGTGCTAGGTTTAATAGGTACCTATGTAGGTATAATGATGAACCAACAAGGCAGTCGAGAGACCAAATCTAATTATAATTACAATCATGCAAGTATTTCGCTCAAGACTCTCAGCACAACTACGCTTTTTTATTAGCAACACATTAACATGACTAAATTCAGAGTGCCAATCTTATAATCAATCAATTCAATAATCATATAGTCATTCACTAACATCACTCATCCTCTGCTGTTGCTGGGAGCAAGTTGAACCACATGTACAACTCTTGAGTTTTTCACTTGGAACTCGAAAGCGGAAAACATCAGACTGATAATTTTACCGGGCCCCATCCAATCCGTCTGAAGTTTCGGATAGAATCCGAATCGGCGATTAAGCCAATACAATACCAAAAGTTATCCTCTATTGTAAAACGTGACAATTGGTTCCTAACATCATAGAAGTCCTTATTCTGATCATCCACACGTTTCAACCGTTTCTGTGTCATCCCATGTATTGCAGTAAACTTTTCTTGAAACTCGTGGGCATTAATGCAGGGGTTCCCTTTGACTTGTCTGGCAGGGCTCTTCTTGCTAAGGTAGAAGATGATACAAGGCAGTGATATTTTCTTCCCCTTTCTGATTACGAGTTATCAAAAATGTCACGAATCGTTGTTCTTGATACAGGAATCCGTATCTTGTTGCTAGGGATGCTACAAGAGTATCACAACAACATGGTGAGCCCACCTGCGCTAAAACTTCTATTGCAGTGCTGCAATACTGCCTTTGTTGGTTCGTCCCAATCACTTTTAAATCTGCTATTGCGGAAAATTGAAGCTGGTATGACCAAATCCCCAATCCTGACTTCCAATACTCAGAGCTATTGTATGGCTATAGTTTGAACCCTGTCTTGTTCTGTACTAGGGTATTTGCAACCAGAAAAATGGACAACAGCAATATTTCATTATTTTTATTAAAACATTGAAATGATTCTGTACAGTAGCGTAAATTAAATTAGCAGTGTTCATTCAATAATATCATTTTGTTCATTCTAATTTATGGGGAACAAAATCGAATAATAATCGAAATAATCAACTTCAATAATCGAAACAATGGTACAAAATCGAATAAATAACTTCTTTACACGTAATACCATTCTGGGAGACATGAATTCAGGAAACTTTGAAAATATGAAGAATTTTAATTTTTTTAGACATGGAAACAATACCACTCTGTAAATAGAACATGAGCCTGAAAAATTAAGAGTTCAGATCTTCCTCTCCTCTCCTTTTTAGCCATGTTACAAGTAAATTAGTCAAGAAACTTAATTATCAAAATCCTTCTAAGCAATTTATAAATGTCTCCCGTTTGTATTTTAATGGTAGCCGGTTTTGCAGTCTATAGTTAATAACAGGAAACATAACAAGGGAAAAATGAAGTATGCAGGTTGCCATGGCAACAGTATCGTCTTCAATTGATTATTTTTCTCACTTTAATCGATTCTGATTGACACTGGGAAGGTTTGTGCCACCAGAACTTGTGATGCGTTGTTAGGTGCCATCCATAGTTAAGAAATGATGAAAAATGAGCTATTTTAAAAGCTAAATACGTAATGCGTTTTTTATGGAAATGGTGGTTGACGGTGAGAAATGTTGTCATTTTTTAATTCAGCGCACCAAAAGACACGAAGTTTAGTTAGAAGGGTGCGACAAGCTTTTTGGTCGCAGGCCTGTGTTATCGTAAGCCCTTATTTTCCTAAAATGCATTATAATACAATCTACCTCTCTTTTCTTTTTACAGGCGGCTAACGCCTGCAGATTCTGGCCCACTGGTAGGGGTATCTACCACAACGACAACAAAACTTTCCTGGTCTGGTGCAATGAGGAGGATCACCTCAGGCTGATCTCTATGCAGATGGGTGGTGACCTTGGACAGGTAATGTTTTGGATATCGACGATGTTAAATAGATACCTATCATTCTTGAAATAAGTTTTTATTTCACATCTGTCGTTCCCGCAATAGTTTTATCCTGATAACTATGTAGGTACCTACAAACTACTTATTAAGTGAAACCAATCCTTCCCTCCAACCAACTGTTACCTCCATGCAGCTACCTCCTTGCAGGCGACTAGGCATGGAGGAAGGGAGTAGGTTGAAGTCGAAGAAGATGATGACAAGATAAGGCATTACATCTTGAAGGGTTTTTGAGTATGAATAATATGATGGTGTCCAAAAAGGTCCTAAGCTGGGGAGCCATTGGATGTTGGGATATTCTTGAACTCAAGAGCCCTGCATGATATACTTCCTCTTCCAGGACAACTCCTTTCATGCACTTGATGATTACCTTGACAACTGTTAATGGAGTTACCACATACCGTAATGAATTAACTCGTCGTGTCGGTTGAGATTCAAAGCAAATGTGTATATCTAGTCGTAACATCCTGGTCTTGACCCGGAGCCTGGCAACAGTTAGCTTTCAGGTGTAGCATTTCCGAATTGATTTTGACCTTCCCCACTGAGTTTTAGACTTTTTTCACTTAGGTTTATACATTTACCAGTTTGTTCGTGGAAAAGGTCTTAACCCAAGTATAAAACGTAAATCTGTGTGGAAAAAGCTAAACCTAAGTGGAAAAAGTAACAGGAAACGATACCTATTTTATATCCAGATGATATTTCCAAGATGGCTTATGCCGATCTTCTCCGGTTAGCTAAAACAGGGGGAGAAAAGGTTTTTGAAAACCCTTTTCCATTAGGCTAATGCAGCCAGGAAGGAATCCACAATAGATCGTTTGGGTCGCAGTGGAAGGTTAGCTGAAAATCAGAACCCTATGTCTCTCTAGCATTATTTAACAAAAGGAAAGGTCTAAATCGACTTGGAAATGCTACATTCAAACTTAGCCTTTGCTCGGGGTAGGTAGGTACTCATTGCAGCTGCTACGATCCATCGCCATAGTTTACAATGTTTCTTAGAACAAAATAGGTACTATTATTCTTACTTAATACGTTGAAATGTTTAATTCCAGGTCTACAGACGTCTGGTCAGTGCCGTCAACGACATTGAAAAGAGGGTCCCCTTCTCCCACAACGAAAGGCTTGGATTCCTCACTTTCTGCCCCACCAACTTGGGAACCACGATCCGTGCATCTGTTCACATCAAGGTCCCTAAGCTCGCCGCCAACATGGCTAAGCTTGAGGAAATCGCTGGCAAATTCAACCTCCAGGTGAGCATAGATTTAGATTTACCTCGTGGAACTTTTAATAGTGTAGGCGAGTTGATGGAAGCATCGTTAGGCAAATATGTTTGTGGAAGAATTTTGATGGCGTCGTCATAGTTGCCATTGAAGCAATAGGTACCTAGTTTATAAGGGCATCAGAGCCCTAAGCACCTTACTCTTCTTCTTGAACTCTTGATGACACTGCCCTAACCACAGCCATTTGTGTCTTAACTCGGACCCAATGAGCCACCTGTCCGAGTGGTTTTGCCCACTTTTCAAATAGTACCTCGGTCATTCGTTTTAGGCATATAACTTACTTAGGAACTATAAATGGCAGTTATCCTACATTATACAGGTTGTTCACAAAACATGTCTGCCAAACTCCATGAGTCCTTTCTGCAACTAATTTACAACAACTTTTATCCTGTAACAATTGATTTTAATCCACTTAAAGAACGAGTTTTTTCTATTTTAATTTTTTCGTGATTTTGACCTTACTTCACTAGATCGGTAATTCTTATAATTCGCCTTGTAAATTCAATAATGAGGATACCGTTGGAAAGAACATTAAATTTCTATTGGATAGATCCCCGATTAGAAAGTTGACTAAATTTTGACAATAGGGCATTGGGGTGTCACAGTCAAAGTATTTTTTAGCGCTGAAACGATTGCAACCACTACCAGATCTCTAAGATTCATAAATAAGTGAGAAACTTTCAGTCAAAACGTTTCAAATCAATGGGTATTCATTAGTAACGTAAACATAAAAAATCTTGCATACGAGTCTGCAAGACCTTTAGACATTTTATGTCTTCACTCCCCCCCTTGCACCCTTTTCTCGTTGAGAGAATTTATCTTCCTATTCATCCCATAATTTCAATCGTCTTTTGATGTCCAGGGAGTCTCCTCATCAAATTTCAACTTCCTAGGATGAACATGAGAGAATTTAGCTCACTCAGCTGATCAGGGAAGAGCCCATCATTTCAATGTCTCACAGAGTCTCCATATCAAATTTGAACTTCCAAGTTTCTTTCCATTCAAATAGTGGTTGCAATCATGTTTATTAAATTAACTGAAACCTGTATGTAAACAATTATTCAGACAAGCACGCTTTACCTCAGATTGTTGGACACGTACTGCGCAGTGGCTAACATAATACGGTTTGGTAAATCGAGAGCTTTCCAACGACTGGCGAACGATTTTTGTACGATGATAAATGGCTAAGATACAGTTCCGTAGCAACGGTTTGGTTGTAAGCGATAATCATCAGAGCAAAACAAGCGGCATTGTTTACTACATCTTTTTTATTTTTGCTAAGCACTCTCATTGTGTGAACATGCAATATGTCTAATAGCACGCTAAGCGTGATTCACATGTAGTTAGGAACCTAGGTACAAGTCCAATGTCTTATCCTAATAAAGTCTGAATTTTGGAATAGTGGAAATGGAACTATGAGAATGTCAATGTTATGAAAGTACGTGGATCGGAACTGTTTAGATGTTGAGTTGTTGATGTTTAGTTGAAACCATTCACAAAGTCACCATGGTGTTTTCTCTTCAAACGACGTTCGAGGCGAGGGAGTGGACGTTGATTCGGTATCATGTTGATGAGGTCGTTGGGATGGAATGAGGTTCTTTGGTGCATTGAGTGGTAGGCCGCAATGAGGGAATCGTTTACAGTGGGAATGTTCAGGTCTTTGTGTAGTTCATCGTTACTACATCCATTAATAACATTAATAAATATAAATTGGCGACATAAATACCAAGAACAAGTACGAAAGATATGCTTGATAAATCGAGAAATTTCCATCGAATGGTGAACGATTTTTGTCCGTTGAAAACATAAGAAGTTTAATTTCCCCAGAAACGGCTTGGTTGTACGTGACAATAATTAGAAATCAACTGTAACGCTTTTCGAGTCCATGTGCCAAAGTAAAGAAAAAATGTACAAATCGAATTTCAGGTGAACAATACCCATAATTAACCATAAATATTCGAGTTGGGCTGCGTGTTCTAAAATTTTCTTTGCGATCTCGTCTCTTCACGGCTGTCCCCTCAGTTTTATTCAGGACATAGGTGGCCTCAATGATCAGAATCACAAATTTTATTTGAAAATTTGCTCTCACACTGCATCATTGAGTACCTACTTTTTTTCTGTCCGCAGGTCCGCGGTACCCGAGGAGAGCACACTGAAGCTGAAGGTGGCGTCTATGACATCTCCAACAAGAGGCGTATGGGTCTCACCGAATACCAGGCCGTCAAAGAAATGAACGACGGCATCGCTGAACTGATCAAGATAGAGAAGGAATTGTAAACAAACCCCCCTCACTCATTTACTATATACTGCCCCATTACGTACCCCCAAAATCCCCCCTTTTCAACAAAAAAACACAAAAAAATTAAGCTAAAAAAAAATGAAAAAAACTATTTAAAAAAAATTGCCTCCCCCCCACACCTAGCACCGAGCGAAGTAAACTAAGAACGATTAGCTTATATTCACAGTAGGTATATATCTACTAGTCTAGGTAGGTTAATGCTTACTTCTTTTTATGAGAAATCTCAAATGCGAAAGTTGTTCGGCCGAGTTGCCAGCAATCAACTCGAGGGTCCGAGCCAGCCAAGAGAATATGAAGAGCGCGGGAGATAAGGTGGTGATAAAGAGGACTACGAGGAAGCGAGATATCTGTTCATATTTGTTAAACTTTCTTGTACGATAACAAAAAAAAAAAGTAATTTAAATATTATGGTGTACAAAACAAAAGTCAAAGCATTAAATTATATTTAATGTTTTATCGTATTTTATTTTTTGAATCATTTCCCCGTTCCTTTCTTATTTTAGCGATCGTAAGTTTTCTCATCACAATTTGTGTTATGGAATAACCAAGTCGACTTGCAGCCGAATTGAGTTAGCTTCGGATTCTGGGCATGTTCCTGCATCACCCACAGTTGATAATTTCCCAAAAATCACACCTGATGACAGTAAAATAATGAAATAACTGTTATTGCATAACATAGTCACTCTGTGAGCTTGTTATGCAATAATAGGTCAAGTCGATTTGGTTTGCTTTGTTCAGCCAATTAATTTTTTTCCCAATAAGCGCCTATGATGGCTTGGTTGTTATGTTTAGAGAGATACAAACTAGACTCAGGATTAGATGCACTGGAATATACACTAGATTTGGTATAGATTAAAACGGAATACTTAAAAGAACGACTTATAACATTGATAACGGTACACATCACGACTGCCTGACTGACTTTTTCTAACAACGCAATAGTGCCAATATAATGAATACAATGTTGATTGTGAATTGTGACCTACGTCAAGTTACTATTTCAACCTCACAATTAGCTACTTACGATACTGCAATAATGTATTTTCTCCATATGGCTGTTTATTCGTCCAACAGTTCCAATAAAAATAGGTGTTCCAACAATCAGTGGGTAAAATTTTGAAATTCAATCATCTAATTTTAATGGATGTGAAAAGAATATTAAATGTCTAATTTATTAGAAGGTACACCTACAGGTGCCCATTACACCTACAAAATGAGATTATTCGTTTTAAAATGTTAGGATGTTATTTTTTCACGTTTTCCATGAATATATATAGGTATATATATTTGATTTGGATGAAAATCGTGAGGTATCATCAAGAGTCTAAACTAGAGTCATTGAAAATTTAATCAAAATGTCTGATATTTCAGTTGCTATACGCTTATAACAAAGATGAACGCGGATCTCAATTTGTTCACAAAGCCCAGAAAATTTTGCTTTTTTCGCCTTTCAAAAGCGATTACAAAGCTTTCGCAAGCCTTGTTGGCTCTCTAGCAGAACTTCGAGAAATGAGCGTTATTTATTGGTATTGGTAACAGTAGGTTTTGGTATTCCTTTCAAGGACAGCTTAGGATAAATTAGGTGCCCCTGGGCCCTCTCTCGTACCTGAAGGTTTATGCGAAACAAAATTAACGTCTCCACGAGAGTGGTGATGATTTATGGAATGTATAATAGGTGTCATTCAAATTAAGGCGTCATTTGAAAGTAAGTAGGGTATGTACCTACGTAGGTCTCGTCCCAGTGCTATCATGGGGACGTTGAGATAGTTAGCCTCCCTCAATTTAGAGATGGGCCGGTTAAAATTTTGGCGATGGTTCGATACAAGTAATATGGTTCTGATTAAACGAAGAAATACCGTTATTTCTAGGAAGGGAAAAGTATAATTATATTATAGGTATTTGGAGTAAAGTTCCACGAAATGAGAAATGGGGGTTGTGGTTAGGGCTGAGAGCTAAGGTCATTCGAAAAACCCGTTTGAAAAGGTGATGGATGGTTTATTACCGAATTGTGATGTTGTATCTGCAATTATGTAGGTGTATTTTTGCGGACATGGAGCATTTTAGTACTTTCCGATTTATGAATATACGGACAAGAAGCGAGGTTATTCAGGCGGTTATTGCATAACACAATCAATAAGCAAGTGAGTTATGCAATAACTGTTTTTTTTTTTCTTCTTACTTTTAAAATTTAAAAATTAATGTGGTTGATTTTTTGTTTCTATAAACTAATGAAACAGATCAAACTGGATATATCAAAAGGAATAGCAAATCAATACGAATAATATTACGAATGATCGGTGGCTTGCAGTGTTTTTTGCCTTTTTCTCAGAATCAGCTTTTTATCACTCGGCTGGTTATTGCAAAACACGGTCCAATTATGATGTAGGTAAGTCTACTTGTTTTGAAACTTGAGAGCTTTTGAAACACGTAGAATACAATTACAAGGTATGGTGGTGTAGTGGATTTATATATGTTTTACTTGGTGTAGGTAGACCAAGTGGGACATTTATATTCTGGTTATGCGGGTTAGCCCCTGAGGTATTCCTGTAAGGAATGTGAGCGAAATCGCCAAGGTCAGCTTGCTTGGCGGGAGGAACTTGAGGATAGTTCGTGTAGCAGCCGCGTGGAGCACTGGGCTCGCATAGTGGGTGCTGGGTTCGATCTGTTTGGTGCTGAGCCGTTGTGTAATATTCCGGCCTAAGATTTATATCTGTAGGGGGAATATACTGGGCTTGGTTGAGGTACTGAAAAGTATCCTTTGTTTTTAGCACGTTGGGAGTGTGTTTGACACTCGGATCGGCCGGGTAGCCTTGTGTAGAATATCGTGGATATTCAGAAATCTTTGTCGAATCATGATGATTGACTTCAGAGCGGGTCTGAAAGGTATCCTCGAACTTTTGTGTGTGTGAGGCTTGGCCCAACGTTTCCTTCGTGAATACGTTAGGTAAGAAGGCGATCTCTTCGCGAGAGTCGAGCCTTTGTCCGTCGCTAGGAACAGCGGACGAGTCGAGTAGCGGGTAGGGAGCGCTGCGTGGGCTAAGGCCCCCGGCCGCGCCGTGTTCTGCTTCCTCTTGCATGAGGAAGTAGGACGGGCGGCGCTCCATCGATATACCCGAGTTTGTTAACTCGTTTTCGGTACCTCTACGTATAGGATAGAGGGTTTGGAAGGTGGACTCGCTTGACAGAGCTTCTTTCCTTTGCTCGGATGTCAGGGTCCTACCTTGTAGTCTTGAAAAAGACTTCCTTGGACGATAAATTAGAGCGGATGAGCTGAGTAATTTATCAGCGTGCCCCAGCGGTCGGTGACGAGCTTAGTGCTACGAAACCCGGGCGACACGTCTCGGAACGTCCCAGCGGGCGTACGATCTAATGAGAATATCAATAGATGTACCGGGTGGCGTCCTGACAGAAGAACTACGTTGGGCAATGAGCAGGATAAATAATCACTGGACTCGTAGATGCCAATGCGAGATCTGTGTGGAGAGAAGGTATGCCTTGTAGAAAGCAGTAGAAAGCCGTTCTGAGATGAACTCGTGAGAAGAAGGGTCGTCAGCGTAGAGCGTGTAGAATCTTCGTACTGCAGAGTGTAGTCGTCGAGAGCGGTGAGTGGAATGAATTTCGGAGGGCTCCGAGCGGGGTAATTATAGGGAGGTGGCCGCCTCCTGCCGCCCCCTGATTGGTCCGCTTAATTTCATTAATTCAACTGTGCTATCTCATTGGCTCGCACATTGTTTTCTCAGAATCTGCGAGTATGATAGCTGAGTTGGTCCTTCGGGGGTGGCTTCCCCGCGTCCGTCGCTGCGACGGGGTCCCCGGAGGTGGCTTCCGTGCGTCCGTTGCGGAGACAAGGACCTTGAGGTGTCTTCCCTGCGTCCGTTGTTTAGACGGGGTCCTCGGGTGGCTTCCCTGCGTCCGTTGTTTAGACGGGATCCCCGGGGGTGTTTTCCCTGCGTCCGTTGCTGAGACGGGGTCCCCGGGGTGGCTGCTGGACCAGAGGTGGTTGCTTGCCGCCTCCTGGTTGGTTCGCCTATTGTCTCTCGTGTAATCATTGTTTCTGATTGGCGAGTAGGCTTGCTAGAACTGTCCTTGTTAGTTTTAGAGGACGTTTGCTTGTCTGTTTGAGTTTTCTCATTCAAGGCGACTTGGTTCGAGATACTTGTCGCGTCTCTCTCGCCCAGTAAGTGTTTAGGGAGGTCGCCTTGTATGTTATTTGTTAATATTTCACTTTTGAGAGAGAATTTCGTATTTTCTCTCTGGTGAAATATTTTGTTTGACGGAGTTATAACTCGACGTCTTATAAATATTTGTGTGTCGTGTCTACCTCTTTTTGGTAGCCCTGAAAAGGGCTGTTGAAAAGAGGGGGTGGTTTTCACCACAGGCGCCCCCCCAAGACGTCGTGTTATTAACGACGACGCCGGTTGGGGAGAACTGGGAGGTCCACACGGAATTCTCCGTACGAAACCCTCACCAGTTGGGGCGGAGGCGGAGGTGCAGGCCTCGCGTCCCGCGCCTGGAGTGCGCCCCGGCCTCGCCGGTTTCGGCGAGCGCCGCGGGGCGTCCGTGGCCGGCCCGAGCTTTGCCGACGGGAGCCAAACCCGCGAGGGTTTGGCCCGCGGCCGCGGCTGGGCTGTTGCGGAGGTGCTCGTTCCGGTGACGTCCACCCCGCTGCGCTCATCTCGTCCCACCGAGGCACGGGCACGTCGCCTGAGCTGATCCACTTGCGTGGAACCGTGGGGAGCTGGTGAGCGGGTGGAGCCCCGGGCAGCTGCGGAGCGGGCGTAGCCGGCGTTGTGAATGCGGCCGGTGTCCTCCACACCATCTCCCTTGGAGCGCTGGCGTCCGCCGGTCCCTTCTTCTCCGGGGAAGGCGGTAGCGGGCCGATGGGTGTCGGAATTTCCTCTGCCAAGAGGAAATTCTCCACTTCTTCGGTGAGCATGTGTTCTGTAGGTGTCGAAGCTGCCATGGTCAAGGTTGGTATGAGCTCCGGGCGTGGGGTGTTCCTTATTTATATCTCCCACTGTTCCTATCCGAGAAAAGTGGGCGTGGTCTGCTTCGAGTGCAGTCACCCACTTCTCGTCGAATTTGTTAGAGGGAACGCGCCCTCTGGCGGATTTTCGGGGAGTCTCCTCCTTATTTTCTGCCTGATTTTTGCTTAGTGACACAGCTTCGTCTGTGTTTAGAGTGTAAGCTGGTTTGATTTGCTGTTTTGGAACTTTTTTTGTGTGTTCGCCAATTTGTACTGTAACCAAAAACGTATCTCTTTTAACAACTTTGAATGGTCCCGTGTAAGGACATTGCAAAGAGGAGAGCTGTGTGGGCACTCTGATATAGACATGTGTACATGTATCCAAATTTTTGGGCATGTTGACGGCATATTTCGTATTATTATGTTTAATATGCGTAGGTCGGAAGAAGAGAGGCTCAGAAAGGTTTGTAGAAGTTACGAAAATGTCGCCTGGGAGCGGCACGTCAATTCCGTAAACTTTTTGGAAGGGTGTAGTTTCCGTTGCTGGGTCTACTGCCGTACGCATGGCGAGTAGTACTTTTGGAAGGGCGTCGAGCCAATTTTCGTTTTGTGCTTTGAGAGCCTCTTTCAAGGATCTATTTCTGCGTTCCACCATTCCGTTTGTTGACGGTTTGTATGGTAACGTGTGAGTCTGTTTTACTCCGAGACGTTCCATAATGGAATGAAATAGATCTGATTCGAATTGTGTGCCCTGGTCACTTGTGATGTATTTAGGTACGCCTTTTGAGGCTACCCAAATATTGATAAAGGCGTTTGTGATCGTGGATGTTTCGATGTTGTTAAGAGGGACTGCCTCTAGCCAACCCGTTGCTCTATCGACCATCATTAGAATGTAACGTTTCCCTCCTTTAGCTAAAGGTAAGGGTCCGGTAATGTCAACGTGTACATGTGAGAATTTGTTAGCCGTTTCAAATTCGGAGTAAGGGAGCTTCACGGAACGAGTGATTTTTGCTCGTTGGCAAGTCTCGCATGCTCGGACCCAGTTGGAGACATCTGCACGAAGGCCGTGCCAAAAATATCTTTGTTTTACTTTATAAACTGTAGAGTGTATGCCTGGGTGTCCCAAATTGTGAATTTGGCTGATTATTTCGTGCCTTATTTCGTTTGGAATATAAGGTCTTGGGTGTCCTAGGTCTAGGTTACACCAAATCTCTCCTTGAGGGAATTCAACTCGTGTGAGTTTTAGTTTGTCCTCTGCGTTAGGGGGAGAATGAATCTGTGCATTTGAGATGTGCAGTAGGAGATTGCACTCTATTGCGGCCGCACTTTAAGAAATTTCGGCTATGGACGGACCCTCGTCGGTTTGGGTTGAAATTGACTTTGTTTGAATTTCAACTGGATCGAAAGGTCTGGAGAGTGCGTCGGCGACGACATTGTTCTCTCCGGGTATATGTCGAATGTCACTTGTCATTTGAGAGATGTATGTTAGCCATCTCAATCGCATTTTAGAAAAATGTGCATTTTTCTTAAGCATCGTGCCTAGCAGAGGCTTGTGATCTGAGCAAATATGAAAAGAGCGGCCGTCCAAGTCATTGTGCCAATGAATGCAAGCTTGGTAAGCGGCGAACATCTCTTTGTCGAACGAGGCTTTATTCTTCCATTGTTCCGGAATTTCTTTACTGAAAAATCCCAATGGTTGGTAAGATTTCGAGCCGTGTTTGTCTGTAATTTCCTGCTCCAGTGCCACTCCGATGTGTGTAGCGGATGCATCGCAAACTATTCTCCACTCTGCTGTAGGGTGTGGATGAGCAATATTGTGCAATGTAGCTTTTATCATTGCTTGTTTTAAGCCGTTGAAAGCTTTTTCTCTCTCTGATGTCCATTCGATAGGTGTTTTGTCATTTTTTTTGTTTGACTGAATGGAGTCATACAGAGGTTGCGCTGTGTGAGCGAATTTATTTGAGCAAGCTCGGTAGAAACCACACATACCTAGGAATCTGCGTAGGCTTCGTACGTCTATTGGCCGAGGGAATTGCTCTATGGCTTCTATTTTATCTCGTTTAGGAATTATCCCTTCTTTCGAGATAGTGAAACCTAGGAAATCGACGGTAGGTTTTGAAAAAATGCATTTATCAAAACCTACTCGAAGTCCGTGTTCTCCTAGTTTGTCGAAAATTTGTTTGAGGTGGTTCATGTGTTCTTTATAATTTTTAGAAGCCACCAATATGTCATCTAGGTAGACAAATGCGAAATCGAATTTTCGCATGATGCTGTCCATGTACCTTTGCCATGTTTGAGCCGCTCCGGCCAAACCCATGCTCATTTTTTTAAACTCATAGAGCCCGAAAGGGGTAATAATTGCTGTTTTATGAGCGTCATCTGGGTGCATCGGGATATGGTAATATGCCGATTTTAAATCTATTGTCGAATAGATTTGTGTATTATGTAAATTCGCTTGGAAAGAGCGAATGTGAGGAGGAGGGTAGGCGTCTTTCTTCGTTTTCGCGTTCAGGAAACGGTAGTCGCCGGTGATCCTCCATGACCCGTCTTTTTTTGGCACACAGTGTAACGGGGACGCCCATTCGGAATCTGATGGTGCAATTATGCCATCGGAGAGCATTTTGTCAAAAGTACTTTTGACTTGAGCCCGTTTTTCGCCTGCCATGGGTCTTGCACGGAAGTGTACTGGTGTTCCTTCCGTGGTTATACGGTGGTAAACACCGTTGTTTTTCCATTTTCCTTGAAGTTTGTTCATTTTATCATTGTATTTTTCGATGATAGAGCGTATGTTTTCGTCCTCTGTGAGCTGTGTGTCCTCTGGTTGAGGGCTGTTGTCACGATGAGGAATAGTAGCTGCTATTTGTTCGTCAGTAAATTTTTTGTTCATGACTGCAGCTATTTTTTGATCGGCATAGCTCTTTACTTTATCTTTGTAGATATATTTGTGTTTGACCCGTATTCCGATATCCCAAGACTCGAGGAATGGTATACCGAGGATCGCTAGATCAACTTTAGTGATCATGAAATCGGTGGTCATGTCTCCGAGGCCGATGTTAATCGTCGTGTCAGCACGCCCTAGTGTGTCTATAGGGGCGCCGTTAGCTGCTGTGAGCTTGACGTTGGACTTACGAATTTTTAAGCCCAATTTTTTGGTGACATTGTGGGGCAGAATGTTCACTTCTGCTCCCGTGTCAATGAGAAATTCAGTGCCATTTAGTTTGCACTTGAAAAAAAGCCTTTTATACCCATTAGTCTGCCGGTGTATAGGCTCAGATACACTGGCAGTTATTCGTTTTCCGAACTCTCTGTGTCGGAGGTTGGAATGGTACTTTCTTGTATCGATCTATCGCTACAGAGTATGTTCGCTTGAAACCAAGGTTTTAGGCTGGCTGATAGGCGCTGCCTTTTTGATAGGTTTGGAGGCGGTATTCGCTTTCCAAGTGCAGTATTCTGGGTCTGCACACTTGCGAGTTTCGCTACCGAAACGGGCGTGGTTCCGGCAGACGTAGGCCGTTGTTTTGTGAGGCTTACTCTCTACTTGCTGAGGTTTGAACTCAGCTTTTTGTGAGAGGGCCTTTTTGGAACCAGTCTTCGTGGGTTTCGAAGTAGATTCTACTCCTCGTATGTTGAGAGAGGGGTTCGCTGATTTGTGCGCGTGTAGCGTGTCAGCTAGGTCGAGCCGGGCACTCGTGGTAAGCTGTGCTGCGACCATGCCTCGGGCTTCGATAGGCAGAGTTTCGATCCACTTTTGAGTGATCAGAGCCTCTGAGAAGTACCCAACAGCCTTAGAGTACATTTCATGGTACTTGGTGCTGGGTTTTTTTGGCGAGAGATGCGGGGTCCTCGAGCGCGAGGAGCCTGTCCTGTAAGGACAACCCGTATTCTCGTTGTAGGCGCTGTTTGGCCTCTTCGTAAGGTGCGTGGGGTGCCGTGAGGTAAGCTGAGTCAATAGCTTCCCGCATTTCCTCCGGTACCCACTTGTAGATAGCTGAGAAACATTCGTTCTGTGTTTTCAGGTTTTTTCGCACGCAGTATTGATCGAACTCGGCGAGTGCACGATCGATATTCTTCTTTTGGAAGATAGGTCTTTGGTAATCTCCCATTTCCTCCAAAAGTGCTCGAAAGCCACTTTGTGTAGAGGGTTGTTGTGTGAGATGTGGGGCGTATAGGCCCGGCGGGGGTCGCACGCCCGCAGTGGTTCCCTGAAATCCACTAGCTTCATAAGAGGGAACGAAATGCTCCGTGTTAAGCCTGTTCAAAGGCGGGGTCACCATTTGTAGTGGATTTATATATGTTTTACTTGGTGTAGGTAGACCAAGTGGGACATTTATATTCTGGTTATGCGGGTTAGCCCCTGAGGTATTCCTGTAAGGAATGTGAGCGAAATCGTCAAGGTCAGCTTGCTTGGCGGGAGGAACTTGAGGATAGTTCGTGTAGCAGCCGCGTGGAGCACTGGGCTCGCATAGTGAGTGCTGGGTTCGATCTGTTTGGTGCTGAGCCGTTGTGTAATATTCCGGCCTAAGATTTATATCTGTAGGGGGAATATACTGGGCTTGGTTGAGGTACTGAAAAGTATCCTTTGTTTTTAGCACGTTGGGAGTGTGTTTGACACTCGGATCGGCCGGGTAGCCTTGTGTAGAATATCGTGGATATTCAGAAATCTTTGTCGAATCATGATGATTGACTTCAGAGCGGGTCTGAAAGGTATCCTCGAACTTTTGTGTGTGTGAGGCTTGGCCCAACGTTTCCTTCGTGAATACGTTAGGTAAGAAGGCGATCTCTTCGCAAGAATCGAGCCTTTGTCCGTCGCTAGGAACAGCGGACGAGTCGAGTAGCGGGTAGGGAGCGCTGCGTGGGCTAAGGCCCCCGGCCGCGCCGTGTTCTGCTTCCTCTTGCATGAGGAAGTAGGACGGGCGGCGATCCATCGATATACCCGAGTTTGTTAACTCGTTTTCGGTACCTCTACGTATAGGATAGACGGTTTGGAAGGTGGACTCGCTTGACAGAGCTTCTTTCCTTTGCTCGGATGTCAGGGTCCTACCTTGTAGTCTTGAAAAAGACTTCCTTGGACGATAAATTAGAGCGGATGAGCTGAGTAATTTATCGGCGTGCCCCAGCGGTCGGTGACGAGCTTAGTGCTACGAAACCCGGGCGACACGTCTCGGAACGTCCCAGCGGGCGTACGATCTAATGAGAATATCAATAGATGTACCGGGTGGCGTCCTGACAGAAGAACTACGTTGGGCAATGAGCAGGATAAATAATCACTGGACTCGTAGATGCCAATGCGAGATCTGTGTGGAGAGAAGGTATGCCTTGTAGAAAGCAGTAGAAAGCCGTTCTGAGATGAACTCGTGAGAAGAAGGGTCGTCAGCGTAGAGCGTGTAGAATCTTCGTACTGCAGAGTGTAGTCGTCGAGAGCGGTGAGTGGAATGAATTTCGGAGGGCTCCGAGCGGGGTAATTATAGGGAGGTGGCCGCCTCCTGCCGCCCCCTGATTGGTCCGCTTAATTTCATTAATTCAACTGTGCTATCTCATTGGCTCGCACATTGTTTTCTCAGAATCTGCGAGTATGATAGCTGAGTTGGTCCTTCGGGGGTGGCTTCCCCGCGTCCGTCGCTGCGACGGGGTCCCCGGAGGTGGCTTCCGTGCGTCCGTTGCGGAGACAAGGACCTTGAGGTGTCTTCCCTGCGTCCGTTGTTTAGACGGGGTCCTCGGGTGGCTTCCCTGCGTCCGTTGTTTAGACGGGATCCCCGGGGGTGTTTTCCCTGCGTCCGTTGCTGAGACGGGGTCCCCGGGGTGGCTGCTGGACCAGAGGTGGTTGCTTGCCGCCTCCTGGTTGGTTCGCCTATTGTCTCTCGTGTAATCATTGTTTCTGATTGGCGAGTAGGCTTGCTAGAACTGTCCTTGTTAGTTTTAGAGGACGTTTGCTTGTCTGTTTGAGTTTTCTCATTCAAGGCGACTTGGTTCGAGATACTTGTCGCGTCTCTCTCGCCCAGTAAGTGTTTAGGGAGGTCGCCTTGTATGTTATTTGTTAATATTTCACTTTTGAGAGAGAATTTCGTATTTTCTCTCTGGTGAAATATTTTGTTTGACGGAGTTATAACTCGACGTCTTATAAATATTTGTGTGTCGTGTCTACCTCTTTTTGGTAGCCCTGAAAAGGGCTGTTGAAAAGAGGGGGTGGTTTTCACCACAGGTGGTAAACTGATCAACTGAGAGATCTCAGAGGCCAATTCATTTTCTGATCGAACTACGGTGATGGGATTTGAAATTTACTTAGCGCCTTTGGGACACCTTGAAAACAATTTCACGAGATTTGAAGAACTAGGTACTTATCAGCTGTGGGTTCTCCGGGACTGATTTCTTTTCTAATCGACCTACTGAAATGCATTAGGTAATTGTAATTAAAGGTTTTATGTTCAAGAAACCAACGTGGTTTCAAATCAATATGCAGTCTACGCAACCGCTCTGTTTCACGTAGTGGTACACTTTGGCCTAGCTGATGTTTTTAAAGTTAATTTGTTTTATGATGAATTTTGACCTTGCTCACCCATCTAAATATAATTGGGAGTAAGAATGTGAAGTAGCAGCGATAAGAATTCAATTTTGATGGATTTATCACTGAAAAACGTAGAAAAAAACAGGTCAATTTGGTCATAGTACTTTAATCTTTCCTAAGTCGTCGAAAATTAATATTCCTTAAGCTGTATGGAAAGGAATGCTGTCCAGTGGTCAGCGCAATAAAGATTGGTCTGAATTTTGAATTATTGACTACATTTTTCTGAATTCACCATCAGAAATTTTAAACTAAACTTTTCTACAGATCAAGTGAAATTTCGTTTTAATCCAAGCTCTTGCTAAGGTGCTTAGGTTTTGAATCATGTAGTCATATTCAGATCGCGATTCTTTCAAGTATTATTGAAATCCGAGTCGAATACATGGTGTGACCAAAATGATCCGTCTGTGACCAAAATGACAAAAACTTTGATTTCCTTCATTCCATGTAGGTACAATAAGCATGGAGACTCATGATATAATGGGAATGATGGAAAACTGTTATTGAACGGCAAAATTTTTATTAAACTCATAATTAGAACGACTTTTAACCACGTATGTACAATACGATGTGATACGTATGAACCTAATAATTAATATGATAATTTACCAAAATTCACTTATACAATCATGCTTCATGATAGGAATTTCTTTATTTATTCCAAATAGCGCTTTTCAAGGTTATGCAGCTCAGCTTTTGTAGTTTCCATCATTTTGGTCACTCAGCGTCATTTTGGTCACAGGGAACAATTTTGGTGGTGTGACCAAAATGATGATTTCGTGTTTGGGACGTCATTTTGAAAATGAGGAAGAGAAGATTGGTAAACTGACTTGGCCTCTTGGCTCTATGCAAAGGAAGCAATCACCTCATCAAGTTTGAAGGGCTTGAATTCACCCATTCTAATAAAAAGAAGTGTGACATGAATGATACACAGAAAAAACACTCAATTGACCTGACAAATGAAGATAACAAGAAATACAATTATAAAAACCTACCTTCGAATTTCCATTCCCAGGGCCACGTTGTAACCAAAGATGAAGAAGGGTGTAGTGTTGGCTCCTCTAATAACTAGCGCTCGCGGAATTCTTAGTTCGAAAACTGATGCTGGATTTCGGGACACGCATTCTTCTTCCACAAATTCAGTGACTCGATTCAATCAGGATGTAATTCGAGATATTCAGTTAACATTACCATAGGTGTCCGAACCCCAGAATGCATTGATTTCCAAATTCGAATATCAGTGCAGTTATGAAGTTTTAGGGTGTGACCAAAGGACAGCGACCAAAATGACGAATTTCAACTTTGAAGTCAAATTTCTATAGAATAGTACATTTTTTTCTTAAAAGCAATGGACAAGGTTGATAGCGTTAAACACTGAATAAAAACAATATTTTCGGGAGATTTTGATCAAAATTAACTACCTTGTGTACTGGGGACATCACAGTGCCCCACTATGTGAAACAGGGCCTTACATGGCTTGCAACACCGCGTCACTGAAATTACCTCTGAAGAGATGGTAGTTCGAAGATGCATTTTTCAAGTGTAAACCAAGTGATAATGTCGAATAGGAAGGACAATGTTCGCACTGAAAACAAAGAAATGTTAGAGCCTGTTGACAACAATTCAGGTCTCCTGATTAGAGTAAAGCTCCTTGCCTCAAAAGCAAATTTTCAACAGATGTTGAAAATTACCCTCCTTGATCAGACAAAAATCGAGTTGTATTCGTTAATAGGTCCCTACAATAATACTTAAGTTGAAATCTCATGCAGAGTTATCTAGTGAGGGGTAACAGGCGAAAAATAATTAAAAATATATATGCAAGTTTATTTGCGTTAAAGTACAGGAACATAACAGTTGATAAACAACAGTAATAATTATTAACATTACAATGGTAGGTACATAATTAAAAATCTAGATTATCATACATCAGAAATACTTAGTCTTAATGGTTATTTAGAGATGCCAGTAGAATATTATATAATGATTTCTAAATTATGGTTAACTCCTGTTTTGATTTCACTCGACACTGCGGTCGTTGGTAACATGATAAGGGATGTAAAGACTATTGACTAGATTTAGGTTTAAATAGTAGCATGATCGAGAGCATTGGCTTGTTGAGTCATAGTGTAGCAAAGTTCCAGTCATGCAGCATGACCGTATGAGCGAATTTTCGTAAATAGTATTGTATAACGTTAAATCGTTTTGAAATTTGAGCTTTTTGAATGCAAGTAAATTGTCAACTATTAATTTTATGAAAACAATTTATTCTAAGTAATACTTTCCTATTCAAATAGAGGTATTGAATTTAACTTTTTTGAAGTTTTTACCAATTTTTTAGCAAATTTTAATAAATTTTAAGTACATTTTTCAGTACAATTTTGTTCATAAATTTTTGAATGTTCTATTTTATAGTTAATAAACTTTATTTGAGCAATATTCTGCCAAAAAATATAAATTTAACAAGTTTTAGCACATTTTTTGAAATTTGACCAGTTTAATGTGCTTAAAAAGTGCCGGCCAACGAACTCATCCTTTCCTTTGAGAAGCTTGATTTGTTGGCGCAAAAACGGAATTTTTATCTCAATTGATATTTCATATATATATATATATATATATATATATATATATATATATATATATATATATATATATATATACGAAAAAGCGTTAAACTCTAGGATTCGTTTCAGAATGCCTCAAAACGGATTTCAATGAAGAAATTTTTCAAAACTTTTTATTTTAAAATTTTCCGAGCCATTGCAATAGCTTCATTTTTTACGAAAATTCGCTAAAAGCAGGGAAAAATTAACATGTTTGGGGAAATTTAGAGGCTCACAATAAACCAGCTTCCAGGGCTATAGAAGTTTTTTTTCCACAACGATTATGGTCATAAACTCATAGAATTGAGGCAACATTAGCATCTTGACACATTGGTAGAAGTTATACCTGTAAACTGAAGGGACACACAGTAGTTATACCTATTAACTAAAAGCTCAGTGAATAGTATAGTATTTTTTGTTTCTTTAGTATACATTAATTATGATTGGAGAACATTTCCAACATTTATCGAGAAGGTATTAGTTCCGGTTTATTCCTTCTTCCATTGGAATAGGTTTTCTCAACTACGTCGCGAGTGATTTTAGTTCGTATTTATCGAGTTTTCCTAAATTTACATACAGTTATATAGCACTTGAATGGTACCTGTAGTTATAAATTAATAAGGGATAACAGGCAAAAAAAACCGTAAACTATACCTATTGTCTTTTAGTAAATGTTTGGAAATTTATTGAAGGAAAAATGTAGATTGAGAAAAAACAAAGGTCGCGAGAAGACACGTTTAGCTCATTCCACCACAGAAGCGCTATTTTAGCACAGTAAACTTGTGGTCAAAAGGTATAAGTAGTTACAAAATCATCTTTCTTTACTGTGTCCCGCAATAGAGAGCCTAGTTTCTCAAAATCGGTTTAGTAGAATGTTCGTTGCTTTCGTGTAATATAAAAGAGTGAAAATCAATGAAGGCGTAAGCTCATTATTTCTAAGTGACCCATATTTTGTTGAAAATCATACTGATGATGAAGGACGAAATTCATGCCATTAGGATATTATATGTTTTGTGAACTACTGTCAAAATTTTGAGACCCTCGGAATGTTTCTATCGATTTTATGAAGGAAAACCTATGAAGCAGCATGTTACCCATGAAGCATCCCACTTCACTCTTCATCCGCTGAATGGATGTTCATAAAAACAAGAACAACCTCTATTCGCTAGAATTTGCGAATAGTTAAATATGATCTACAGAATTGGCGAATAGTTAAATATGATCTACAGAATTTGCGAATAGTTAAATATGATCTACACACGGTTCAGTGAAAACAGAATTCTCTAAGCTCTCCAAACACGCGTTTATCACCTAAGAACTTATAACCTATAAACATTTGTGATACAATTCTAATGGTGCTTATTCATTTTTGAACACAGGCAGAAAAAAAAATGTGCCTGACCCGGGTGTAGTTCCGAATTGAAATCTGGTAAGTAGAGGTAGACGTTGTTGACTATAAAAAGAACCATAAATATTAGGATTAGGTACTAGCTACCAAGTAATTGAAATTGCGAAGAACACAACTAATATTAGATTAACAAACTAGGTACCTACGAGTAATTACATCAAACTTAATGAAAGATTGGAATTGGACTACGCAATGCTTATACATGAGAATACCTACATATAGGTAGTGGTAGGTTATATGCGAATGTCAACGAATTTTTAAAACGTGTTTCAGAAACATGGATTTGTGACTGGCAAACATACCCAATAAAATCAATAAGAAGCAAGCATTTCTTGACTAAATAACTTGAACGTTGGGAATGAATTTCAAGTAAACCTTAACTACTACTACTTGCGTTCTTCTAGCTGTATTTTATTGACTCGTATTACATAATTCGTGATTCACTCCTACTTCATAGATGACTTTCATATCATTGGTTTGGTGGAATTAGGAGGTACACTAATTCGTTTTATTACCTATACAAATAGGTAGGTACTTACATTGATAGTAATGCAGTAAGCTCAATGAAATTGGTAGGTACCTATCAAATTTCTGTTGTTTTGTTCGGTCAATAATGACTGAGTAACTTGAATTCATTAATGGGTAACAACTTAATAACCAATTTATTTATTCAGGTACCTACCTACTAATTTCGGCAGCCATTTTTAGTAAGTATAGGCAAACACCTAAAAATTGTACAATAATGTAGGTACATAAGCAATGTAAGATCCATCCAAAGTGTGTTTGTTTGAAATAATTGGTTTTAATCAAACATTTCCCTTGAAATACAGCTTTTTCAAAATTGAAACGTTGATATGCACTATTTTTGCAGTTACGAGTATCATCCAACGCACAAGTTAATGAATGGTAAGGTACTTTGGCCTACCCGACATTGTGACTGTGGCTTTACATTTTATATTCGTGGACTAGGAAAATGTTGCTGAACGAACCCCAATTTTGGAAATATGGAAAGCAAATGGCTGACGAAATTGGAGGGCTAGCAACGAGGCCCCAAGTTCGCTAAAAAGTTATAATATGAAACGTATTTCCTCAACTATTTACTGAAGCACTTGCTTAAAAAAAAAATAAAAAAACTAAGCCTCGATTTCGCTGTGAAGGAAATTTAATATTATTGACAGAACTAGGGGAAATTCACTCTATGTTGACATCATATTCACTATATTAATGAGTTTCGTTGAGGCATTTACCCATACATACCAGCAGTAGCCGTAAGCAATGCTTATATAAATATAAAGTAGTACGATCTAGGAAATCGTGAGATTGTTGCATAAGGGAACTAATAGTCTTTAGTCTGACCGGATATTTAGGATATTTCCCCAACTAGAAATACAGTTGGAAAATGTTTTTAGACCTGTCCAATTTCGGTCTGAAGGATCCTATAAGAGTTTTCGTAGGACAGTAGGTTAATTCGTTCGGTGCTCATTGCATATATAACTTGAAATGAGCACAGGCGTAGACACAAATCATCTACCGGTATCAAACGAAACTTTTATAGCATCAGGTTTCAGCTGAGTCCTAAGCGAGTCATGGTGGACTGAATCCAAGGAGTGAAGGCAGCAACTCTGGTGTAGACTCCAGGTCGGTTCCTCTGTGCGCAACCGTCTCCCCACGAGACAACTCCTGCCAGGACGAATTTCCCTGAAAACAATATGAAACAGAACTTGTCAAATAATATGTAATAATTGCTGAAAAAACATCGAAAATGATAAATTAGGAAGAAATACCTGGCGACAATACAAGAAACATGCAGACTGCTATCTTGACAAGGCAAATGGTTTTTCTACCACAGAACCATCAAGATACAACAATCAAATGCAAATTTAATAAATTTTGAGGAAGACGACGAAGTTGAAAGAAATGTGTGCTGATGAAGCCAGATTGTTTGGTAGATATCTTCATCTTGAACTTACCTGTCGCGATTTGAAATTACCTACTTAATTCAAGTTTTGCCTTGGGGGCTACCTGCGTTAAAATCTGTATCAAATGAAAAACTGGCCTCTGCACCGAATACAGTTTGTGTTGGCTCCCTTAATGAAGACAAAGATTCAAATTAGAGTAAGTAAGTATTTAATAAATAGGGTTTAAAGAAAAAGGTTACAAAATATGTTCATGGTCCCTGGTGGTTTATTATTTTCAGTAATGAACCTTTGTGATCTACCAAGAAAACAAATTTAACCCCCCCCCCCCCTCTCCAAAATTGTTGGTTAACGTTCTAAAATATGTAGATTCCAAAATCGAATTGTAAAAAAAAACTGTCTGAAGTTTTTTTCCAAAACTAATGGACTCAACAATATGAAATCATACATCAGCCTGGGATGTGCTAGTAACATCGGTATCACTCTCGATCAACCCTAAAGGGTAGTATTTAAGGGTTGAAATATTGAAAATTCGATATCTTAAAAACTTTAGAAACAAACGGGTATTTTTTTGTTTGATTTATCGACAAAGGTTCAATAAATCGAATGAGATCATCTAAATTGCGGTACGTTCGTCCGTTTCTTTTCCCGTGATAAGGGTATACCTATAGGTTTTTGTGGTTGGCTCACTTCTGCTTAATGTCGTCCAATTCGAGAACAAAAAAGTTTTAGTCTTACAGCTTGATCGTATGAGCGAATTGCTATCCTATTATATGTATGGTGAATTGTTTCGAAATTTGAGCACGTCGAGTGCAAAGGAATCGATAACGACCAATGTTATGGATAAAACACTTCTTCCGAATAATATTTTGCCATTCAAACAAAAATTTGGATTTTTATCTTTTTTGCAGTCTGTATCAATTTTTTAAAGACCAATATTGATGAAATTCTAGTACATTTTGCGGCAAAATTTTCTGCTTAATTTTTTTGATGTTCTAGTTCATTGTTGATAAACCTTTTCTGACTTACATTCTGCTGACAAATATAAATTTAAAGATTTTTAGCCGTTAATAGCCAACTTTAGTGATTCTTTTTAGCACATTATTTTTTGAAACTTGGCCAATTTAACGCACTTAAAAAGTGCTGGGCAACGAACTCATCCTTTTTGTTTTGAAACCTTGATTTTTCGGTGTAAGAACGGAATTTTTATCTCAATCCTAAGGAGTGTTATCGTCTGGACACACACACACACACACACACACACACACAATTTTATATATATATATATATATATATATATATATATATATATATATATATATATATATATACAGGATGGAACCGGATAAGTGACGACATTTTTTTACGTTCCTCTGCATCAAAAATGTAGTAAAATGCCGCCAACCGCAGATTTTTTTTATCTCAATCCGTATTCGAGATATGATTTTTAAAGGTTTGTTTTCAGGAAAACCTTCTTTTTTTTCTTTATAACAGAAATTTCTCCACTTTGCCACATTTAATTTCAACTTTTTACCTGATTTTCGGAGTCAGGTCTATTCTTATAGAAAATTCATCAACGTTGAATTTTCTATAAGAATAGAGTACTTGGGTTCTTAAAAAGTACCATTCGAAGACCTTCACATCAGCTAAAACATAGACGATTTTGAAAAAATAAAAGTTCGAAAAACTTTTAAAAACTTTACTTTTCTTCCACACAAAAATCCTGGAAACAGGCAAATATCATGAAAACTGCTTAATCTAATACTCTTTCCAACGGTATAGTCAATTTTACTTTTACTTTGTCATTTAAGGGAGAAGATTATGTTTTGATGTTGAAAAATGTGGGTTTTTCAATGAAATCGTTTCGTTTCTCGAAAAATGACATTCAGTATGGGATTGGTTTCTACGTATTTTTTCACGCTGGATCAAATGGTAACGCTTGAAAATCTCTCCAAATACATTAAAATCGAGTTTTACATTTTAATTAACTAGTTTTACCCCACATATATACATTTAAGCGTAACAGACAATCAGAACAAACAAACAAAATTTGTGAGTTTATGTGAAAAACTCGGTTAAAACGGAGTTGGAGAGATTTACAAATGTTACCATACGATTTAGCGTGGAAATTTACATAGAAACCGACCTCATACTCGTAGGTTCATGGAGGGTCGTGTTTCAAGAAAACCATTAATTTGATGGGAAAAACAACCACATCCCTCAACATTGAAACATCATTTTCTCCCCTAAATAAGGTAAAAGTAGAATTGACTTATATCGTTGGAAAGAGTATTAGATTAAGTAGTTTTCAAGAGATTTGGCAGTTTTCAGGATTTTTTTTTTTTTTTTTTTTTTTAAAGTAGTAAATTTTTAAAGATTTTCAGAAATTTTAGTTTTTCAAAATCGTCTATGTTTTAGCTGATGGGAAGGTCTTCGGATGGTACTTTTTAAGAACCCAAGAACGCTATTGTAGGAAATTCAACGTTGATTCCGAAAATGTGATCTAAAGTTATAATTAAATGAGGCAAAGTGGAGAAATTTGAGTTTAAAATGAAAAGGCACTGTCTTCCTGGAAAAACCTTTAAAAAATCATATCTCGAGTACGGATTGAGATAAAAATATGCGGTTGGCGGCATTTTACTACATTTTTAAAGCAGGCAAACACAAACAAATTTTCGTCACTCATCCTGTTTCACCCTGTATATAAATGAAAAAGCGTTTAACTCTAGGAATCGTCTCAGAATGCCTAAAAACGGATTTCAATTAAGAAAGTTTTAGAAAAAATTGTTTTTAAATTTTTGGAGCCAGCTTCATTTTCCACGAAAATTATGGCGTAATTTCCCAAATTATGGATAGTTCTTGGACAAAACCCATCAACTAGGTCTCACTGCCTTGGTAATATTGGTTGAAGGTGACCAAGTTACACCTTATTGGTTAAGTTTTCAATTTAACTGAGGGGCAAAATAACACAATTAGGTCTTTATTTCCTTCTACTGATAATTTAAGAATTGATGTTTGTGCAATTCACCTCCATGTTGGCAAGCCAGAGGACCGCCGGAATCGCCCCCGCAAGCATCAACTCCCCCTTCAAGGAGTCCAGCACAGAGCATCGAGTCCAGAATGTTCTGCTCACGACCTCCGTAGACGTCCTGCTGTCTGCAGGTTGACTGAGATAATAGAGGAACAGAAGCTGCACGCAGCGTCGAGGCCAAGCTTTTCTCGTCGCCGGCTGAGAAAACAAATCATGACAATCATCCATGATACATTTAGAAGACATTGAGCATCATTGGACGCACTATGCCTAAGTATTTATCTTATGGAACATACATGTTGGTACCTTATTGCAATAATCAACATCTTTAATCTTTTGCGATTGTAGTGCATGTATCTCATGCAGCCTGAATGGATCTAAATTCGTCATCACCCATTGTGCCCATTGAATGCTTTCCAGCCGTACTGCATGAGTCACATGCTCTTGTATTCCTGCATTCCTTTGGATCTGGTCGTAGTGCATGTGACCCATGCAGCCTGAACGGATCTAACTTGGTCCTCACCCACTAAACAAATTTAATGCTTTCCGGTCATACTGCATAAGTCACATGCACTTGCATTCCTTTGGATCTGGTCGTAGTGCATGTGACCCATGCAGCCTGAACGGATCTAACTTGGTCCTCACCCATTACGCTCATTGAATGCTTTCCATTCGAAACGAGTGAGTCACATGCACTTGTATTCTTTTCATGCACTTGCATTCTTGTATTCCTACTATAAAGTTTTATTACCTACACTGTTTGGTGATGCCATGTACACATCTCTGTTTAGCAAGAAGATGTTGAAGCATCACCGGAAATAACGAGCAAATCAAGTTTTACTCAAGTTTACTTGATAGCAGTGTGCATATCGACTAATCCCTTGGAAGAAGGGAACCGTGACGTCACACACTAGTCAGCCATTCACAGAGCGTTCTCAGCGCCTTCCCCCTCTCCTGAGTTTTAAATTCAATTTCAATTTAGATTTTTTTTTTTTTTTTTTTCAAATGGGTTTCATTATATATTTGTGAGGGAATCGGAGGTAGTCTAAAGTAGTACATTAAAAGAGGTTTCAGTCCGAATTTAAGATGAGTGCAAGTTCCTCATTAACTCTCTGAGAAATATTTTAGTTTTCTCGACTTCTACATTTATGTTACGTGTATTGGATGAAATTGGATGAACGTACGTCTCTGAGCTCCCCAACCGGTCACAGTGCACCAGGCCCCTTCGTTTAGCCCCACGTCGGACTCCGGCAGGCAAATCGGTTGGACGAACTGATTGAAGTCAATTCCAGCTTCTGAAGACGCTTTGACCTTGATCAGAGCGATGTCATTGCTGTGAGGACCATCTATTGGACAGATCATTAATAGTTATTTATTATGTAATATATAACATTGACAATCTTTATGGGTCACATTGTCCACCTAATCATAACCACACGACCAGTGAATTCAAAGAGTTGCAATCATGATAACAACATATTAAATAACACAATAGTAGGCAATAGTCTCTGCAATGTTTCAGTCACTCTTGCACTTGTAGGGGCACTCTTGTCTTGCACTTGTAGGGGTGTGAGAGAAGTATGAAGTACAGGGTGCGGCAGATCTGAGCTCTCCATAAGGAAAGCTAATTAAAAAAAAAAAAAAAGTTGTTAGATACACATTTTTTGTTGTTGTAATTTTAAAATTTTGCATACAATGCCGTTTTATTTTACGCGCTTTTAAAAATTATGTCACTTAAATGCTACCCTCCACCGGCGATGCACAAATTTAGTCTTTCACGAAAGTGTGCAATAGCCCTTTGGGCGGAATTGCGGCCACTTCAAGTGCTATTTAGCCTTCAGTTCTTCCAATGTTCTTGTACGATGTAGGTTAACTTTGGTCTTCAAATGACCCCATAAAAACAAGTAGATCAGCGCTCACGAAGTGAGTCACATGGTAGTGCTTTTTCCCGTATGGAGATGCGCGTGAAGTAGACGCTTCCTGCGTTGAATTTGAGACAAAAATGGCTTTGGAGCTCATTCAGGTGATCGATGATCTTTCATGCGTCTTCAGTATTTTCCCTTGAGCCTTCCTCTCAAATTCCAGCTTCCTGCTGAATCAGCTTCGGCTGCTCAGGCCGAGAACTTTAATGATGAAGAGAGTAACGTTTTGGAGCTTCAGCATTCTCCCTTGAGCCTCCCTTTCAAATTTCAGCTTCCTGCGTTGAATAGGAGACAAGATGTCTTTGGAGCACACTCAGCTGATCATGCGTCAGCGGCCCCTGATACATACCGCCAAGTTACAGATTACAACTTGCCAAGTTACTGCCGTTCTAAGACTAGATCCCGTATCTGCATTCTTGGCCATATTGAGGGCCATATGGGGGTCTTTCATCGATCAACTCTAGGATTCGTTTCAGAATGCCTCAAAACGGATTTCGATGCAGAATGTTTACGAAAACTTATATCTTATATATAACCAATATATAACTTATTGAATTGCAGAATATTGTTTTTAGAACGAGAATTTTGCCATAAAATTGGTGATTCAACAATTTCTTTACACTATAAAGGGCTCAAATGTCGAAACAATGTAACATAGGTACCTAATAAATAAGATAATTTACGAAAATTCGCTCATACATTCATGCTACATGACTCGAACTTGTATAGAGTACTTTACTGTACTAGGAACTTTTTTTAAATAGTGTTTGTTTGCGCATTCCTTTAGAATTGTGAATTTCTTGGAACAAGGGTCACAAATCAGCCAGACCTAACGTTATAGGCAAGCCAGCAACACACACGAGACTTTCATCTTAGTATCTCCAGTGTTTCCTTCTCCTCCGTATCGATATGCCGCAGCCTTTTTGTAAAAAGCCAAGCCCTTTTACAATACGCCGCCTTTTCGTAATAAAAACGTTTGAATGACAAACTATGCACATCATTATGACCAATATGTCCAACTAGTCTGAATTTTTACTTAGGGATTGACTACTTGATGTTATGTATTCTTGAGATGCGAGCTTGCGAGCATCCAGACCACCAAACTAAGGCGGATCAGGCTCAGCCTTTTTGTCAAATTTGGTTTGTCAGTTTTGGCAAAAAGGCTGAGCTCTTCCAGCTTCTTTACAAAAAGGCTAAAAAATACCAGGCTGTTGTCATTCCAACGTTTTTATTACGAAAAGGGGGCGTACTGTAAAAAGGCTAGGCTTTTTACAAAAAGGCTGATTCCACAATAGGGCTGCGACAGATATAAAACTTGCTATTACTGTTACAAACATTATAATTATATATCCCGATATACGTAGCTACTTCTATTTCAGTTCTACAAGTGCTCACTGGTAACAGGTAATGAAATTAAGAATTAAAAAAAAAGTTCCAGTCATACAGCATGATCGTATGAGCGAATTTTCGTAAGTTATCGTACGTATGTTAAATTAATTATATTTCGTATTTGAAATTGTTTTGAAATTTGAGCTTTTTGAGTTCAAAGAAATGCTCAACTATTATTTTCATGACAAAAAACGTATTCTAAATAGTAATCTGCCATTCAAAAAGAGGTTTTGGATTTTTAGCTGTTTTTGCAGTTTTAATCGATTTTTAGCAAATTTTAATGAAATTTAGTGAATTATTCAGAATAATTTTGTAATTAACTTTTTTAATGATCTATTTTAAATTTAATAAACTTTATTAGAGCAATATTCTGGTAAGCATTACAGGTAAATGTAATTATAGGTATGTGGAAATTAAGCTTGTTACAATGATTTGCGGCCACACGACAGACACACATAGATAAACAGACAGACACGGAACCAAAGTTGTTCAATAACGTAAAATGCAATAGGAAATTTTGATTTTGGGGACAACAAATTTTTCTTTCCCCAAAAGTGAAAACAATATTCCGCTACCTGTAGGTAGACTCGGAAGCAAAAAAAGTACTCAGTCATGCATCATGACTAATAGAGCGAATTTTCGAAGAAATGTGGGTAACATCAAATTAGACCCTGAGTGGGTTGATGTATTATCCGGACCAGACAAGGTCCGATCCCTGTTGTACCTGAGAGTCACTGAGCTCTACTACGAACTGTGATATCTGATCTCTGATATATTTATATACCTAGTCATAGTTTTATTTCACTTTTTGCTGATATATAATATAGTAGCATGTACATCAGCCTATTTACATCTAGTTTTAGTTGTATTATTTTATTTTTGGTGTTTTTTTATCCACTTAAGGGGCTAAACCGTGGTTATCACTGCACCACTTATTTTTCCCCACCTCCGATATGCCAGGGGAGTCCATGATGGCGCTCCTTTTTAGTCAAGGATGGCAACATGGCTCCTCTTAAAATCGGACCACTTGCAGTGTCCCTTTGGACACCTTTTGTAATGCCGCTAATGACACTTCTGGTTGAGGTGCGGCTTTAAGCCTTTAAAAAAAAATCTGATCATTGAGGCCAACCATGTCCTGAATAAAAACTGAGGGACAGCCGTGTTACGAGATCGCAAAGAAAATTGTGGAACACACAGCCGAACTCGAAAATTTGGGCATTTCGGGCATTTTTCACCTAAAAATCAATTATTGTTCATTTATGAAGCTTAGAGATCTGGTGGTTGCAAATTTAATGCCCCGACCCTTCAAATCCACTTTTAATATTTCGAAGCCATCTTAAGGCGCGTCCACACCGGGCGAGCCGAACGCCCGAACCCAAGAATGCTTGCCTGGTGTGGACGCATTCACGAGCATACGCGAACGTTCGGCTCGGCTCGCGGCCGTTCCCGCTTGGAGTCGGTACATCAAAGGTACATCGTTCGTGCTCGCCCGGTGTGGACGCATATGCGAACAGTGCTCTCAGTTTGTAATGAAAAAATTCACGAATTTGGAAGCTTTGAAGATAGTTTCCCCCTGTTTATCATTCACTGTGACTAATTTTACTTACATATACATAGGTATCAATAGATGGTACTGCGTCTGTCATCCATATAGCTTATGAGCTAATTACAATGACATAAACACTGCATACAGCGCTACATAATGTAAAGCGTTTTGTCGTATACAATTATCAGTGATTTTCTATGATGAAACGGCAATTTGAACATTTTTTGGCTCACCAAATTTTTTAGCCCTCTAATTTTTTCTTATGTAATAATAATTAATGATTTTAAAGGAATAGGTACACGTGATTTTTAAGCGCTTTGAAACAATTTTTGCAAAAAAAAAAAAAAAAAGAAGAAAAAAAATGTCCAACATTACAGATTATGCTCCAGTATGCTGTAACTAAACGGATTTACTCAAAGAAACGCCGGAAAACCCCAGTAAAACAAACGATGCCGCCGCCACAGCCGTTTTTGAAAAGACAGGAACTATTGTTTTGACGGGCGTCTGCGGGAACACAGGCGAGCATCGGCAACACGAATGCTGGTCCGGTGTGGACAGGTATAGGCGAACAAAGTGTTGGCGAACGTTCGCGAATGCTCGCGAACCCTGTTCGTCGATGCTCGATTGGTGGTGGCTGTGAACGCGCCTTTAAATAGCTCATTTTTTCTTTGAAAATTCGCGAAATAATTTACTATCAGTGTATTTATTTATTTATTATCAGTGTATGAATGGGTTCGACATCGATGTTGACAACCACAGAAACCGGTATGTGAAAGTAGTATTCGTGAAGGGACACGCCTCTGTCGATGGAAACGTCTTCACACCGGGGGGCCTACTAATGTATTCATCCAATCCGGTTTGTGTGTAAGCGATCCACCTGTTAGTCCAACCTCGTACAAGACTTCTCATTAGGAAAACATGAGCAGGGCGGAGCCACGACTCATCCGTCTCATTCCGCGGATGATCTCTCGCAGCCTCAGTTGGCCCGGCGTCTCTCATAGTAACTCTTGCCCACTCCTGGTTCCCTAATCCCGGTTTTCGTTTGGGTGGGGCAAATGGGAGCACCAAAATGGGATCAGAGGCGTCTTGTCCTCCCTGTTCCTGTATCTCCGTACCCCATTCAAAAGGGAACTTCTCCTATCTCCTCGGGGCCTTTTGGAATCCAAGAAAAAAGAAGAACGTACCCACCTGCCCTGACCAAGCACAGGCGCAACTCAAACGTCGAGCTCACTCATCAACGCCTTCTCCGTTCCGTCTTCTCTGATTTCTCAAACTGCTGCTCACTTCTGATTTCCGGATTCTCGTCTTTCAAGATTCGTTCTGAGAAACATCTGAATAGATAGATAAATTTTTTGTATTATCCCGGATAATCGGTCGCTTCGCCACATACTTACCTACTACCCATGATTTGTATTTGTTTATGAATACTTTGTTAGAAGTGTATTAATATTACATTTTTCCCAAAGCTTTCTTGAAATTCTCTCGATGAAACCGACCATTCATGAGCCCCATTGCGCACGCTGAAAGCTGATTCTCATCAGCTGTTAACAGCTAGGGTTCGAAATCGACGGTTCTACGTCTATTCCCATTACACAATTACACATAGATTTTCCTGGGATTTCTAGTTTCTGAGTAAATAAGGATATTCTAGGATGTTGTTTTAGTCGGTATTAGCAGATTACCCGGCGTCTTAGCGGTAATCTAGTATTCAAGTATTCAACAATGCGCTAAAACAATTAGGGCCGGTTTATCAATGCTCAATCAAATCTCTGACTAACTTATACTGATTACAATTAGGACTAATTCCACCAACGGGAGTTTTTCTTGGATTAACCCAGGACCCGTTTTCTCATCAAAACGGCGAAACGACCGTTCCACCAACGATTGACTCGGGGTGTTGTTGTGATAACGCACGGATTCCGGAATCTACCTGTTGGGGTGGGTTAACCCACGGATCAGCCCTGATCCGCATCTGTCACCGCCCGCCATCTTAAAAACTTGTGTACAAAATCAAAATTTCCACTCGCATTTTAAGTTTTAGACCATTCTGAACAACTTTGGTTCCGTGTCTGTCTGTCTGTGTGTGTGTGTGTGTGTTTGTATCTGTCGTGTGTCCGCAAATCCTTGTAACAAGCTTATTTTCCACAGTTTCATCCGATTTGGATGAAATTTTCAGGGGATGTGAGGGCTAGGGGGTAGACGGTCCCCTATCCGTTTCATCGTTCTTGACTCAATAGAGAGTTCCTGGTTACCACGGTGTCTTAATACGGTGTACGTGAATCTAGGGAGAACCAAAATTTTGCTAACAACGCTGGCTGTTACTACGGTGTTTCATGTTTGTGTCTTCACTCGTCGTCTCTTATCAATTTTGTAACCTGAAGCTGATTCCGAGATTCCGACATCTTGTATTTCTCCGACTCTGTTTTCCTTCATCCAGATCTCACATTCCATAATTTATTATCATGTGGTTTATTGTTCCGTTTTCGATTCGTAGTGTTCTTTGCAAATTGAACCTTGTCTATCGGATAAGCAATTTTTTTAAACTCGCTCCCAAAATTTTTTGGTTGCGATTTAAGATACATGGATTTCAAAAATCGAATCAGTCCGTTGTCCGTCCTTCCGCCGTTTTATTTGTGCAATGAAAATCAGCGTGATGAAGTATTAGACTTCGTAAGCTTATATATCACGCTAGTTGATTGAGCAAAGACGAGCTCGACGTGTTCCAGGTTTACCTTGACGACACATCAGTCCGCTTGTCTTGGCGATCGTTCTAGTAAGTTCTAGCTCAACTACTTATGTTAGTAGAAATTTTGGTGTATGTAGATATAAAGGTCGGTATCAATATACAGATTATATGCATTTTGTGCAGAAACTCACTAAAATAATACATGTTCGTATCTTAAAAGTTTAATGTTTGTATCATGAAAAAGGTAGATATGATTAGAATGAAATTATTTTATCCGTTTTTCGGCAAACCTTTATCCTCCGATTTGTTGACTAGTTGTTTTTCGGCACTCGATAAATGGACTGCCTCGAGTGAAAATAGGATGTATATAAATAAATTTAGTATATTTTAATATAATTAGGTATATATTTAATTTATATATTAAATAATCCCACAAAATAGGAGGGAATAGGGACGTCCTTCGAGCATAATTTTTAAGCAAATATTATAAAATTCCCTAATCTTGGGCACACAGGGTAGCTCAGTCTCGACAAACGTTTGAACTTCATATGATGCCAGATACAATAAGCCGAAAACAGCGTGCGAAAATTTGGACCCTTCTGTTTTATGTTCCCGGTACTCTTTCGTTAGCCCAAGATTGAATTTTCCTATAACAGTTTTGAGTAAGGTGAAACTTGCATCCTTTCAACTGTAAGGAAGACCCCGTACTTTCCCTGTTCATTGTCGTTATTTCATAGAAATACGGTACATAAGAGCGCCCAATCAGTGATCGTCGCACTGGATTAGGCTTGCCCAGATTACCCTCGCCTCGCCCAGCTGACGTATAACCCAATAACGGCGAGGATGTACAGAAACCAAAGTACTTACGTTGCTTTACGGTAACCCGCATTTATCCTGCTGTTAGTAATTCTAAGTACCTATCCCTATTGGTCTGGTGCGGAAGAACAAAGGCCTTTTTTTTCTAATTATTTTTGCAGAGTGGACTCTCTTATATATATGCCAATTCTACATAGGTATACGATTTTCAAGATTTTATTGAGTGTGTCCAGGACAGTAGAAAGAATGCTGTAGTCAAAGAAATAACCGTTAATGATTTCACTGTGTGGAGAGATTTTTCTTCCAATCAGAAAATTAATTCGGTAACTCCAAAGCCATATCTCCGCGATAATGTCCAGATTTCAGCGCCTAGAGGCAAATATACGTTGAAATATAAAACGGATTTCATTGAACTCGATTTCCTTTAAAAGAAAAAAAACCTTCAAAAGGGATTCCCAATTCTGGAAAAGGTTACTAAGCCTCGTAGAATCGACAGTGGAAAAAGAGATGCCATTCTAGCACGCTTATGTGAAGAAAAAAAAAATCCATTACCCCCCTTCTAGAGCGGAGTTTTGGAAAAATTTACCTTGTGGGGGTAACGAACCCGAAAATGATATTGCCATATACAGGGTGTCTCAACTAAAGTTCCCGTAATTTCAGGGATCGATTTTAGAGCTTCTTTCTGATCGAAAGTTCATCATAGAGATTTCTTATGAAACTCTTAGTTTTCGAGTAATTTAATTTCTAAGATTTTTTTTTCGTATTTCCGACCTTTTGTCACTAACATTATCATAACTCTCTCAATTTGCTCAAATTCAAATTTGAGGATACCATTGGAAAGAGTATTAAATTTCCTATCGGATAGATGCCTGAGCGTTTTTAAGACTCAAGGTTTGAGACATAAAAAAGCCCTCGGAAAAGCAAATTTGACCTAATTTGCGAAACCTGTCTTTTCAATCGGAAATTGAACTATGAGAAACAATTTTTTTCATAATGCAAGAACTGTGAAAACTGCGCTGAAATCTCACCTTCCCAACGGTGTAGTCAATTTTACTTTTACATTGTTAATTAGGGGAAAAAAACTATGTTGAATGTTGAAAAACATTGGTTTTTTTTTTTTTTTTTTTTTTTTTTTTTTTTTTTTTTTTTTGTTCCAATGAAATCGAGGGTTTTCTTGAAAAACGATCTTCTATGAAAATACGAGTTTGGGGTCGATATCTAGGTATTTTTTACGCTGAATCGAATGATAATACTTGCATATATCTGCCCAACCCCGTTGTAACCGAGTTTTACACGTTCTCACAAATTTAAGATCATTCGTTATGATAAATTTTATGTGTTTTTTGGGTGAAACTTGTAAGCTAAAGTGTAAAACTCGGTTATAAGGGGGTTGGGTAAATATTCAAGTGTTACCACTCGATTCAGCGTGAAAAAATACGTAGAAACAGACCCCGAACTCGAATTTTCATAGAAGGTCAATTTTCAAGAAAACCCTCGATTTCATTGGAAAAACAATGTTTTTCAATACTGAAACGTAGTTTCCTCCTCCCCTAATTAGCTATGTAAATAGTGTAATGTATATGAATACCTACTAAAGTCCTGTACTGAACCTGTCACTATCTCATTGTGTACCTACCTGCACACCAACAATAATTACTGTGAGGCTATTTTTAATTATTCCATTCATTCTAATCATCTGTTTCGATACAAAACAACACGTACAATTTTTCAGCTCAGTATAATTCAAATCATGCAAGTGCATATGGCTAGAGTAGCGAATCATAAACTGCAATTTGCTAGTCAGATACTCGTATCTATAGCTGATACGTAGAAAACACTAAGTAAACTACAGATACGAGTTTCGTGCTTCGTAAATTATCCTCAATGTCAGTCAACAATACGAGACTAAAATTTGCACGGCGTTTTTTGCTATTTTACGATGGAAAAATTCAATTTTTGACATCGCCAATCGATTCAGCAAGAAATTTTCTACAAGGAGAATGTTCAAGTTCAAGATTATTTTGGAAACTAACGCCAATATCAACGAATTTCGACGCAAAACCTATTTGGTCGATTTCCCAAAAATTAGATTTTTGCACATACGTTTAATATATTAATTCAGTATAAATTTTAATATGAAAAATATGAACTGAATACGCTTATCACTGAAACCTTCTTCGGGTTTATACATTTACAGGCGAAGTGTCGAAGACGTGGTAACGAGGACGTACTCGATCTTGCGTTGCCAATCAAGCGGTCTCCTACTCACGTCGTCCACTAATTCGTCAACTGTCAGTTGTTTCCAGATCAGCTGATCATGGCTCACGGGCACCGTGTAAACTAAAAACGTGGTAACCAGGAACTCTCTAATATCTCACTCTGCGCAAGCGCAAACGTAAATTCTACCAAGCATCATTTTCTCACGCCCTAGTTGTTCGATCTCGCTCAAATTTGGATGACAATTTGATCATCTTATATCAATTCCAACATGATTGTATCATTAATAACTACTGCGCATGCGCCAATATGAAATCCTTGTAACAAGCCTATTTTCCACAGTTTTCATCCGATCTGGATGAAATTTTCAGGGAATGTGTGGGCTAGAGTGTAGACGGTCCCCTATCAGCTTCATTGTTGTCAAATCAATAATCCACTCTACGCATGCGCAAATGTAAATTCCATTATGTCCATTTTTTCACGCCCTAGTCGTCCGATCTCGCTCAAATTCGGACGAGTGGACTACTCACTCAAGTGGATGGGCAGCGATTTTGACATTTCATGTTTTTACTTTGACGCACAACGGGGGAAATTGACAGTTTTTATAGCTGTACTTGCTTCAATTTCTTTCCAACGATTTTCACTCACAACGGTGCCGTTCCCAGCGAAACGTACCTAGCTCCGTCAATTCTTATCCGATGGAAATTGGTCACCACTCGTTGGAAACATCTCAGTTTATGGTAAAATCGTATGTTGCCTACACCGCTTCGAAAATGAAAGCAGATGAGCTACACGCAATGTTATTTATGAACTATAAAGTATAAGCAATCCTCGAAGTACGAGTATAATAAACTGATTTGGTAAGTAACCAAACCTCGCCTCTGCTTACACCTCGGGTATTTCATTAACCAAATGAAAACGCTGAAAACTATTACACAATGGTTTATTATTTCTGTGTTAGATAGCCCTTCTACGCAGATCATCGGTCTATATTTATTAAACCCCGTTATATACATCATCAGAACATGGCGCATCGTGCCTCCGAGAAGGGTTCACACTTTTACAGCTCCAAGACCCCGCAATTTTACACTTCACAGTAAAGATGTTAAAAAACGGGAAAGCGCATGCGCAGAATGGAGTAATGATTTGAAAATCAAATTGGTAGGGAACAATGTACAGCCTAACCTACGAATTCCCAGAAAATGCAATCAAAATCTGATGAAAACTAGACCTTGTTCCTGGAAGTAATAATGCGCATGCGCCGGAACTAATAATGATGCAATCATGTTAATCAACATGGGATAATTAAACCATTTTCCCCCAACTACGCACCGAATTTGAGCGAGATCGGACAACGGGGTCGTATGAAAATTATGCTTGATGGAATTTACGTTTGCGCATGCGCCGAGTGAAGTATTGATTTGGGAACAACGAAATTCATGTGAAATCCATAATGGAAATTAAGCTTGTTACAAGGATTTGCGGACATACACACTCAGAAATAGAGAAAGACTCGGAACGAAAATTGTTTAGAATAGTTTAAAGGTAAAGTGCGTGTGGAAATTTTACCACTGTAAAAAACAATAGCCGTTTTATTATCGTGGAGAATACAAGTTTTCAATCTCTCGAAAGTGAAAACAGTGCTTTCGCTACCTATAGATAGACTTGGGAGCAATTTAAGAGATGAAATTTAGCATTTAGGTACCAATACTTCACTAGTAGGTGCATCCGCACGGGCAATAGTTGTTAATAAACTCGTTTTCGCAGCGTTGGAACAAATTCCGTTGGAACTATATCACCTGATGATTCCAATATTGGCATAACTATCGAGTGGTCTTTGATGGAATTGAGAGCTTGATCGGCTATTCAATAGATCCACTAGCAGCGCATTAGAAATCGCGCTTAGAAATTCGAAGGGGTTTTTCGATGTTCGAGCCCTTGGAGAAAATGAATCGTTTTACGTACAGCGTTGCGGATGGTTTTAATCGATTCTTTGGAATCATAATGATCATTGACAAGCCAAAAAATCATTACGATTACCAAGAAAGTTTTTGAGATCTCGATTTTTGAATGTTTAGTCCGTTAATGCTACCCTTTAGGGTTGACACAAATTGACGCCGAGCTTGTAGGACCATCTAGACCCCAAATGCGACTTTAAACGCAAGTTTCATGAAGTTTGGTCTATTAATTTCGGAGAAAAGTCGCGGACGGTGAACGGCAGACTGCGCACAGTGGGGCAAAGTGGTAAAAAAACGGGAAAAACTCTATATCTTGGAAACGGATCGCTATATTGAGTTGGGAATGGTTTTATTTAATTCAGGAAGAAAATATACATTAGAAAAGAGTGATTTTTTAAAATTTCCAGTCAAGCAGCAAAACCATAAGAGTGAATTTTTGTATGAAAAAAGGCCCAAAAATGTTTTTAAAAATGTGATAAAATGGCAAACTTTTCAAATTTTATCATACAACCTGAATTTGACGCACAATAAAATGTTAAGACCGAAAATTGAATCATTTTAATTTATAGCAACAAATAGCAAATCGTGCCCTAAAATGAGTAAAATTTTGTAAAGTAATGTGTTAAAATTTATTGTGATCTAAGTCATGGATTTTATTCTGCTTCTAAATACAATTTCAAGAAGAAAGTTGAAAAAAAATTTTCCTTTTTATTAGCGATTTTGTGTTTACATACAACACTATCATAATTCCTTTCGCGACCTATTCTACTTAAATGATGATAACGACCGAATTGTCAGGTATCGGTTGCTGAAACTTTTACTACAGGTTCGTCAATATAATATGCAACAACTTAAATACATCCTTAGACCAACACTTCGTAAAGCTTGGTTTTTCTGATCCAAGAGATTTAGATTTAAATCATCGTACTTTTTCTCTAATAAAAGTAATTTTTGAAGACCTTTATATTAGGTATATTCTTTGGATATATAAAATATCTTGCAATTTTTAAAACCGAACTGGGGGACCAAAAAAATCGGACAACGAATCATAAGAAACAGCGAAATTTTAACAACAAAAAATTAAGAAAATCGAAGTTTAAGTAACTTTTAGACCATCAAATTTTATTTTAAAATTAGCGGAGATTAAATACCGCATATTTAGGTATTTGCGAACGGGGAAAAAATTAATTTTTGGGTTTTTGGAAATTTTACTACCAATTATGAGGAAATTGAGAAAATAACAAAATTAGCAATAAAATATTCGTGATGACAAATCCACATTTTCAACTTTTTTGAATCGATAAATTAAAATTTATCATTTTGTCCCAGTGGTTGGGGCAGGGTTTCCCAAAATGTCCCACTATGTTTCATAGTAGTAGGAGTGAGGTGTCCCAATGTGAACCAGTGATGGACAAATGGGTTTTGTGCCTATGGTAGAGTGCAATCCGATCCAAAAATCCAAATAGTTGACATTTGAATTCACTGATTGGGATGTATGGTGTCCCAGGCTACATATACGCACGTTCACGCAACCAGGTACACAACTAATCAGGTACATCATCATTAGTTTTCTGATAGGAAACGTAAGTGCCAGAACATTTGGTTTACAGAATATTAGCAAAAACAAAGAAAATGGTATAATTCAAGTACAAGCACCCCATATAACATGGTTCAAAAGCCAAGCTGTTTTTCAGCACATCAGAAAGTAATGGAAACCAAAACATTTATATTTTTCCAAGGAAACATGCTCATAAAATTACTAATCAGTTTTGCAGCTCCCTATTGGCCTTTGCACTGGCTCACTGTGATAGGATCAGCTGAATCGAATCACAACTAATTACAAACAAGACAGCACTGATTTCAATGGTGTTCCATTCTTTACCTATCGGCTGGAAGTGCAACCATTCTCTTCCTAAAATCCACCTCGACCATTGGGATCCAGTTCAGTTGTAGCTGTTTTTTCTCAATTAGTTTTCCCAATAGACAATGTTAAGGGTCTGCCGGGACATATTGTCCCATTGAAAGTGAAAGAGTTAAATGGAAGTAGATGAAACTGGAAACAATTGGCGGGTAGGGATGGACGAGTCATCAGACAAAGATGGCTCAGTGAGGGAACCTACTTACCGATTCTGAACTCCGGATGAACGATGATCCTCTGAGGCCTGTACGCCCTCTCGTGCTTGTCCTTGCCCCTCAGACTGTGTTTGCCAACGACGAGCCGAAGGTGGTCTGGGCGGTCGATATTGGTGACGCAGTGGGCTGCCGTGAGGACGAGCATGTCCCCGACCACGGCGCCTCCACAGTGGTGGTCGAAGCCCCTCTTCGCCGGCGAGTAGGCCTGAATTTCCACCTATGAATGAGAATATTCCTAGTTAAATTAGTAGATTTGGAACGGAAATTGGGAATTCACACACCCTAGTAACCTTTGTCATTACGACAGTCGTGGGAAATAAAGATCACTTTTTCACAAATCTGCAAAATTCAAATTTTAAAATTTCAAGTGTAATATTTTGGGTTTAGGGTAAATAATTGTCAACTCCAAACAGTCATTTTATTGAAAAAACACATTTAAATTAAGAAACCAAAATCAAAATGTTCTACAAAATATGAAGAGAATGGGATTTTGAATGGATGGGCACTGATCAGCAAGTGAGGTTTTTTAGGACTCTGGTCCTTATTAGCCGTCAGTTCTCTGATCGCTGTTTAACGACACCTAAAATCTTTCCCTCTGTATTTTGACGCTAACCTTTACCATCCCATCCCGAAGCGATACATGCTTCCATTTGTTTCTCTGAGACCTGCAAGATGGCACCGCTATCTCATTTCGGACCAAAAATTGACTCTGATCGTTGACCTTTCAATTGTTGTAAATAGTTAGTGCCATCTAACACTACTGGCTACCCAAAAATCTAGCGCGACGCATCGCATTGCCAACCCTTAAGAATGTCTGCCAAGTTGGGTGGGCTGTATTGCTTCCTCACACATTGTAACATGAAATGAAATGAAAATGAAATTTATTCCTCCAACATTACAAGAATACATTTGTGGCAATGAGTATAGAAGAAAAAGAAGTGTAAAACACTGAATGATCAGATTCACTTAATTGACTAGAATTTCCCCACACCGTTGAACATTGTTCCGTGCTGTGTGGGGGAGCTAACTCCTAATTTTTACATGGGTATGCGTTGCGAACTTGTAACTTCCTACGGACTAAAAAGAATCCTTCCTATACATTGCAAAAAAACGCGAAAACCCACATTCAACTTATAACAGTATAAACAACTTGGATCATTGACTCCAATCATTACTCCATATAAATACTTTTAAATATATTTTCACAAATAAAATGTCCCTGAGAAATAAGCCAACTAAAAACAATTTTTTTATATGCTGATCTTTTATAATTAGTATGGTTGGTTATAGTAGAGAATGCTTTTCGCAGTAATAGCGGCATACTATAAAAAATGTGGCGTGCTATCCTTTTTAAACGTGAATGAAGAGTAGGTATAATATTTTGCAAATGCAGGGACGTATAGAATTAGTTGAAGAACAAAGTACGAGTCGAAATGATTGAATGCAAAATAGAACAGTATCTAATACACGTGTATACAAGCTAGAATGCAAAATAGGGCTGAGCTCCCGTCTTTTTTTTTTCAATCGTGTCTATAAACGCACTTTGTCTCATTGGTTTTCATCTCGGCTTTTCATCGCACTACACATTTTGGTTACTGAATTGGTTTTGTCAATTTTCGGTACTAATTTAGTTGTACCTTCACCTACCTAGTACCTTCGGTACTAATTTAGTTGTATTTCACAAAGACCTCGGACGAAATGGCATCTCAATCTTCGCCGACAGATGAGAGGTCACTTGATTCTCACTTATCCTTGAAGGGGGGGAAAGCCTCTGAAATCGCAAGCTCGCTGGCAGGTTTTCCGCGTCTGGAACTACTTCCAGAATGAAAAGAGCATCACGGACCAACTCAAAAACGTCAGTAAAGTGAGTGAAGGAGTTAGTGACACAACTGGCCTCAGCAAGAATACGATTTTTCAGATTTTGGATGAAGAGAAAAGGGGTTCCTTCCAAATTAAATACCGTTTGGATATCACTGGTTCCTATTTTTCTTTTTTCTGAATTAAGTATTCAAACATTACGGGTATGCGTTGATTGGGTTTGGGACCTTTACATTCCCCTTTCGCTAAAAAGGGCGGGTTTGTTAAAAAAGAGAAGTTTCGCTACGGGGATTTTTTCGTCCGTGATTCTTGCTCATTTTCCCCTTGTTTATCCATTTTTATTTTCTTTGTTGTTAAGATTATTAGGTAAAAATTTTCTGGAGATAGCTCCAGTGGTAGCTGAACTCTGCTTGAAAACTGGGTACTAATTTCTTCACATTGTCACACATATGATTTTTTGAATGAACATGAATATTGTGCTTTCCCGTAAATAAATAAATTATAGTTCTTGTTCCCTCCCACATATAAATTACTGGATCTTGATGCTCTACCTTTCGTTTCGTACAACTTTATCGTATAGGTAATGCATTTCATACGTGCACAATGCTTGAACGGTATTTTTGTAGCGTGTGGTAAAATAAAACTATTGCTCTCATGTTTAAACTCGCGAGAGTTCAAAATATAAATTGTACTCATTCTGAAGCACAAAGCGTTCCCGCAGTTTTGGTTCAGTTTGTGTACCTATAAGAACGCAGTTAATGCATCGACGTGAAAGGAATTCCAAACAGTCTTGTCTTATTCAAATCGTATGCTAATGTACCTTAGGGTTGTGAGTCGGTCGCGAAAGAATCCTTTCCGGCTGAGAGCCGTGTTGGGTAAACGCCATTTTTCTCGATAACTTTCGTTTTCCATTGTGGAGTAACGCATGCTAGCCCTGCCAATAAAAACTCTTGGCTCTCCAGAATGCTCTCTCTCGCTCCCCTCCCTCCCCCAGTTGTCTCTACTGATCCGATTTAGGTAGATTTTGTCTTTATTGATTGACTGACAACAATTAAAGTAACATATAATCTGTGGTGAAATCCACCACCTCTTTTCAACAGCCCTTTTCAGGGCTACCAAAAAGAGGTAGGCACAACACAAAAATATTTATAAGACGTCGAGTTACAACTCCGTCAAACAAAATATTTCACCAGAGAGAAAATACTAAATTCTCTCTCAAAAGTGAAATATTAAAGAATAACACACAAGGCGACCTCCCCAAACATTTACTGGGCGAGAGAGATGCGACAAACATCTCGAAACAAGTCGCCTTGAATGAGAAACCTCAAACAGGAAAACTCAAGGTCGTTCAGCCACCCCCGGGACCCCGTCACAGCGACGGACGCAGGGAAACCACCTCGAAAGACCAACTCAGCTATCATACGCACAGATACTGAGAAAACAATGTGCGAACCAATAAGATTGCACAGTCGAATTTATGAAATTAAGCGGACCAACCAGGAGGCGGCAGGAGGCGGCCACCTCCCTATAAATACCCCGCTGGGAGCCCTCCGAATTTCATTCCACTCTCCGCTCTCGACGACGACACCTCTGAAGCACGAAGAATTCTACACGCTCTACGCTGACGAACCTTCTGCATTACGAGTTCATCTCAAGAACGGCTTCCTACTGCTTTCTACAAGCTCTACCTTCTCTCCACACAGATCTCGCATTGGCATCTACGAGTCCAGTGATTATTCATCCTGCTCATTGCCCAACGTAGTTCATCTGTCAGGACGCCACCCGGTACTTCTATCGATATTCTCTTTAGACAGTACGCCCGAGGGACGTTCCGAGCCGTGTCGCCCGGGTTTCGTAGCATTAAGCTCGTAACCGACCGCTGTGGGCACGCCGGTAAATTACTCTGCTCCTCCGCTCTAATTTACCGTCTAAGGAAGCCTTTGTCAAGGCTACGAGGTAGGACCCTGACATACGAGCATTGGAAAGACGCTCTGTCAAGCGAGTCCACCTCCCAAACCCTCTATTTTTCACACATAGAGGCATCGAAACGAGCTAAAACTCGGTCATTTCGATGGAACGTCGGCCGTCCTACTTCCCCTTGCAAGGGGAGGCGGACGACGGCGAAGCCGGGCCGAGTAGCCCACGTAGTGCTCCCTACCGGCTACACGGCGAATCCGCTGAACCCAGCGACAGCGCAAGGCGCGACCCTCACGTCCGGATCGCCTTCTCGCCCGACGTATTCGTTCAAGAGACGTTCGAGCAAGCCTCGCCTATACAAAAGATCGAGGAAACCTTTCAGACTCGCTCTGAAGCCGATCATTACGATTCGACCAAGCTGTCCGAATACCCACGATATTCGACGCAGGCTTACCCGGCCGATCCGAGTGTCAAACACACTCCAAATGCACAAAAAGCGAAGGATACTTTTCAGTACCTCAACCAAGCTCAACATATTCCCCTTTCAGATATAAATCTAAGGCCGGAATATTACAAAACGGCTCAGTACCAAACTGATCGAACCCAGCACTTGCTACGCGAGCCCAGCGCTCCACGCGGCTGCGACACGAACTATCTCCCCTTTCAGTCCGCCAAACCAGTTGACCTTGGCGGATCCGCTCACATTCCTCGCGGGAATGACCCGGGGACCAACCCGCATAACCGGGATATAAATGTCCGACTTGGCCTACCTACGCCAAGTAAAACATATCTAAATCCACTACATAATCAATTATTCATTTTGTTGGGACGGGTACGAGACCACTATTGGTCTATTGTGACAAAAAGTCCTTGTTATCATGTTATCATGCCCGTTTTATTGCCTCTTCTCTTACAAAGTGGAGGAGTTTTTCGGGCATTTCCTGAACAATGTCGGTAGGGGAGAGGGTACCCTTCCCGAAGTGTTGGAATCTTAAATACGAAACAGCAGGGCAGTCACAGAGGACATGCTCCGCTGTTTCAACCTCTTCGCAGCAGAGGCGACAATGTGTTGTCCTGGCTCTGCCCCTCTTGCTGAGATGGTATCACAGCGGACAATGGCCAGTGAGGAGACCGACATTAATGCGAAGTTCCTTACGCCTTAGTGATAGAAGAGCTGTAGCTCTTTTTCTTGAGATGGGTACTAGCCGCTTGGCTTGCCTCTGCTTAGGAGTGTTTTGCCAATATTCAGCTCTTTTACTGTCTTCCCATTTGTTTACCTGTAGAGTAATAAATCTCTTGGTGATCCCCAAAAGGGGTTCCCGGCCAACAGGGTAAGACTCCGACCCCTGTTTAGCGAAGTGGTCGGCTTCCTCGTTCCCAACTATTCCCACATGGCCAGGTCATCAGAGCAAAGTGAGTTAGTTGCCATGGGCGGCGGTCTTGCGAAATTTGAGACAGTCCCAGGTCAGCTAGTTGTTCATATGGATGATACAAACATTATAGAAATTATAGACAACATTCGAGCATGATTCCAGAGATTTTCATGAACTGAACAATTTTTCCATTGTCTGCAAGGTTGGCTGTTTTTAGAAACTCCGCAAGGTCTTGGTCAGAAAGTGGGAAAGATCTGGTAATGAGACAGGAAAAAATGTGTGTTCAATTATTCAATAAACAGTCAATTAATCATAACATTCATGTACACAGCACTGTTTAATCACAAGTTAGATTAACCTGTATCTTTTCATTCTTCTTTTCCAAATTCTTTGGGTCTGAAAAAGTGAAAGAAAACTTTCTATGTAAAGCGCAGGGGAAGGTGGTTTACAGTCACCAAGGGAGAGTGGGCCTGGGCACAGTGGTTCAAAAACCCCTAGCTTTACAAAATTAAATTCTCGATTTGAAAGGTGTGGCCTCAGCAAATCTTGACATGCAATCTGATTGGTATGGACTAGTGGAACTCAAGGCCATAATCAATATGTTTACGACCTGACGTGTCAGTGTATGCTGAGGACTTCAACAGATCAATGAGTGAACTTGCTATTCAGTCTGGCTTGGGACACGAGAAATCTTCCACAATGATCTATATAAATAGATGAATACGATTACACGAATACGAACATAATCGCAGTTGACTCAGAATCAACGAATAATTATCGCGATTACAATCATATTCGTATTCGACGATAAGATTATGCCCAACATTGCATTTGACTACTCCAAATACATTCGATAAGTTTCTGGAGCACCACGAACTCAGACAAGTGCACTCTGAAGAGACGTCGGGTCGTATACGCGTTCGTTACCTATATTCACCTGTATTTGGTGTATAAAGATGAAGGATTATTTTTTGAGGGTTTAACGAATGAAGGTTAATACTTTTAATTCTTGAGCTTTCAGAAACTGTTTGTTTCCTTCGTCAGGAGATAATGAAATAAATTTAAAATCTTGGAAATTGGTTAGGTAATTGTATAAAGTTGATTGAAGACTGTATTGGAAATTGTATAAAGATTTGCTGTATGAGGTAGATAGAATTAAACATGCGAATCCTACTGAATTCTATACTTTGTAGAAGTAATTCTTCCAACATTAAGAAGACCTGGCACTTGAGCGTGAACGATGTTGAATGAAAACATCGATGTTTCGACACATCGATGGTTTTTAGAAAACCAAAAGAAAAAAACTAATTTTCTTGGAAAATTTGCGGAAAAAAGTAGTTCTTTTCAACAATTTTAATAATAGTACCTACATAAGTAAAATCGCAGAAAAGTAGAAAGAAAATGTTCTCATTAAAACACTGAAAAATTGAAAGAAGTTGTAAAAAATTAAATGTTTGTTTTACAACTCACTAACAGCGGAAACGCGAGACAACGAATTTCATGATAATGAATGATACAAACACTGATAACAATATGTGATAACGAATCGACATTTCCGTAGTACGATTTGATTCAAATACATCGATGTTTCTTGAATCTGTACAGTATTATTTTTATAGAAGAATAATAAACAACCAAGTAAGCATTTATAAAACAAGAATAATTATTGTTCAGGTATAAAAGAACCATCATTTTTACATTAGCGACAAAAAAACACATTTGAAAAAAAAAAAAAAACATCGATGTCTGGGGAAAAACATCGATGTTTGAAAAACATCGAAGAGTAAACATCGATGTTTGGGGGAAAACATCGATGTTTTTGAAACATCGATACATCGATACCCATCCCTAGTTGAATGATTTAAACGCCTTTTAGAAAGGCTGTAATCATCTTGGTCTGCGTTTCGTCAACAAGGGAACTGGTTCATAAAGTCATGGGCGAATTTCATGCGCCATTTCTCGGCTGAGTCCGTCGCATTCAAGCTTGAAACTTACGAATGCGGGCCTATTTTCAAATGAAGTCAGCCGCAATATGGGTCAACGTTGCGCTTGGTACTTAGTTGCACAAAACCCTAGCAGCATTACTCCCACAGAAGTGGCCACTACCCTTAAAAGAAGGTTATAATACTTAGTCCCCAAAAAATCATATTCCTCGGATTTTGGCGAATTTTCTAAGAAAAAATGAGCTATATAGATGGTTTTGAAATTTTAAAAGTGGTATGGGGTTAATAAGCTGATACACTTTTTTACCTTTAAATTATCACAGTGCCTTATTGACACAAAGCTTTTCGAAGTAATTCACTTCATCTTCAGGTACACATCACACACAAAACAAACAAGGTAAAGCGAAGCCAAAACAATCAACAAGGCAAAAGTGAAGAAGAAGAAGGAATCTCTTCTTTCGTCCATGAAAGACACTAAATTAATGATAGGGACTATATATACTTTAAACTAATAACCACATAACATTTATACACTATGAACATAATAATTGAATGAACACAGGATTTTTACCATTTTATGGTTAAACAAATTAAATGCCTATGAAGGATATTATACACCAAGAGTACCTCTATTGGATCGGTAGGTAGGTACCCACACCTGAACTGGTGAGACACAACAACTAGGTATAAAATAAGATCTTAACTACTGAAAAAAAGGCCTAGGTGCATGGACTGTATATGTATTGCCCTATATTAAATGGGAGGGGGGGGGGAAGGGTTAATATGCTGAAATTATGGACCACCTTGTGAAATACCCCAATCTTCAAGTTTATGCTCCCGGTTTCTAATAAATTTAAATTTCCTTTCTGAAAACATATCATTAACATTTAATGTGGTGCTGTTCTTTCTGGATAGATAAATTTCGAGTATGCCCCCATAGTATTATGAATTATCACATTAGGTCAAAAAACACTCTCAGAGAGTTGATGATTTTAAAAGTGGGTTTGAAGGGGCGGGGAACCCTAAAAATCCGTTTCATCGATCAAAGAACACAATCCTAAAGTTTAATGTCGTATATATATATATATATATATATATATAGTCTTACGAGGGGTCTTTCTGGGCCCTCTCGTTCAAGCAGCTTTTGGAACCCACTCCCCGGGCCCAGAAACACCCCTAATTTCTACCACCAATATTCCTATCTTCCGGGCTCCGAAAACCCTGGTTTCAACCACCAATATTCTTCTCTCTCGCAGGGCCGGATTAATAGATGACACCCGACTTGAGCACTGAACTTTGACATTCTACGTTCTTAGTTTCACCTGCCCCATGGGAAATATAATTTCGAGCATCTTGGCTTTTCGTCATGGAAAAAGACTCTCACTACAATACGCAAATTATTACACAATGGAGTTAATTGTTTTTATACCACGCCTCAAATCATTACACATTGACATAATGAAAAACCTCCCACTGTAAGTTATTACACAACGGCTTAACGAAGCATCGTTTTGCAAATTATTACACAATGGCATAATGACAACTCCTCACTGCAAATTATTACACAATGGCTTAACACAGAAACCCCAGTGCAAATTATTACACTATGGCTTAACATAAATCCCCTGATTGCAAATTATTACACAATGGTTTAATGAGAACCTCATAGTGCAAATTATTACACAATGGCTAAATGATAAACCTCCACTGCAAACCATTAAACAATGACATACCTAATGAAAAACCTCCCACTACAAATTATTACACAGCGGCTTAATGAGGCATCGTTCTGCAAATTATTACACAATGGCTCAATGAGAAAACCTCAGTGCAAATTATTACACAATTCCTTAACACGGAAACACTCACTGCAAATTATTACACAATGGCAAATCATGAAAATCCTCCCACTGTAAATTATTACCCAACGGTCCAATTTGAAACCTTAATTTGGAGGCTTAATTTGGAAGGCCACGGCAATAGAAAATTCTTTAAATATCTCATAGGAAAGATTTACAGCCAGAGTGTGATTTTCGCCATGAAGATGCTTCCCAACAAAATATTTACCATATATTTCAAGAATGTTCTGCAACAAGATCCGAATTCAATTAGTTTCTGAGAAGTCAACACATCGACGAAGCAAACTCAATACAGTCATTTTTGAAAATAAATATCCATGAAATAGAAAAATTGAATGAAATGTACGAATGGATTCAACACCGAAAACGCTGCAAATTATTACACAAAGGTTTATTATTTCTTTATTAGATAGCCCTTCTACGTAAATCACTTATCTATGTTTATTAGACGTATTCTGTGGTACATTATCTGGGCCATTCTACAAAAAGGTGCCAACGTTACGATGTTTACTACTCGTTACTGGAAAGGGCGAGAAAGTTTGACCTTTTTTGGGAATGGTACACTGCTTTTTAGGTTAAAGAAACGTTGATGAAAAGAATGGTGCCGGCTCTACTTTCATAAATCCATTAAAAAAAAAATTAAATCGGTTTGAACACCAACTGTGGAAGTCAATGCGTTTCTGTATCATGATCCGCGTCGGATAGAATTAGTTTCCCCGTGTTTACCTCACAATATGAATTTATAGGCCAAAAAATGTTGCAAATTTTGTGGTTTTTATAATTTGGATGGATTTATTCTTCTTCCCAGTCTTTTCCAGGTGCTAGTGGTTGTGAAAAATGTCTACTTTTCATCACCTCATGACGTATTCTTCGAGTTACAACAGTAAGCTTCTCAAAAAATGAACTCTTTTATTTATAAAAAGGCCGAGTTTTAAGTATTCTCGTTAGGGACGGTCATGGGTTGGTTAGATCATCTCACAGGGGCCTATGATGAAGCTGGGCCGTTTAATATAGGTTCAAGAGAAAAACCTAAAAAAAAAAAAAAAATCATCGGTCAGAATCTCAGCAGTTGACTCGGAAAATATGAACTCAGTAGGTAATTTTCAGTTTCGTTAAATTATAATTTATTGATCACAGGGTAGTATTTTGGTTTATTATTTTCAATTATTATTAACCCCCCTTAAAATTTTGTTGTTTTACGTTTCTAGATATTTAAAACCCGAAAATGAAATGCTAGTAAATAAAATCCGACCGTCCACCGTACGTAGCTTTTCACAGAAACTAAATACTGGACCAAACTAAATGAAACTAGTGTCAAAAGTCGAATTTTTTATAGTCTAGTTGGGACTGAATTCTCGGCAACACTTTTTTTTCAATCCTAAAGGGTAGAATCAAAGGGCCGAAATATAAAAATCAGAATATCGAAAACTTTCGAAATAACACTAATGTTTTAGCGAATTTTTGAAGAAAATTAAGCTATTGCTCGCGCCTCAAAATTTGTAGAATGTGAATTTTTGAAAAAAAATTATGCAGAAATCCGTTTTAGGCAATTCTGAATCATATTCTGAAGTTTAAACGCATTTTGGTTTATTGTTTCCAATAATAAGCCTATGTGATCGTGTAGCAAAAAATTTTTATAACCCCCCTCAAACTTTGTCACTTTACGTTTCAAGGTACGTAGAATCTAAATTTGAAATGTCCGTCCGCCGTTCGCCGTCCGCCGTTCGCCGTCCGCCGTTCGCCGTTCGCCGTCCGCCGTCCGGCCATAAAAGGCCTAAGAATTGACTTAAAAAACCCGTTCTTTCGCACATAGACTCCATTTGGGGTCTAGTTGGTCCTAACGTTTAACCATCCCGATCGCTTTACTCGCATAGATGCTATGGGCCAAAAACGGGCAAAAACGTGTCTTTTTCGACGCGAGCACGCCTGGCACGCTTGGCAGGGGGTCACGGTGGGTGGAGAGGGGGGGGGGGCGAGCGGGGGGGTGGAGTGAGAGGAGGCGCCGGCGCCGCGGCTTGTGGTGGGTACGGCGCCGGCGTTCGTTCGAGGTATGAATATGTTTTTTTCAAGGTCATATTTGTGTGTTAATACCAAAGCTTTTCCTACGCATATTTAATAACATATCCTCTCGACTTTTCGTACGTACTTAGATAATGATATTATTAAGGCAATAACTATTTGAATAGATAGGAGCTCAAATCGAGAAATATAAACATGCGTACATAATTATAGAAGTATAGGTTGTGGCAACTCGAAGTAGGACACGCCGAGGCGTCTGGACAGGCCTTATGACGTACGCTAGCCAACTAAAACTACGATCATACTCAATTGAAAAAATAATAAACCTTTGTGAAATAATTTGCAGCGTTTTTTTCTGTATGTATGTATGTATATATGTATGTCATTCAAAGTTGAAAAATCAGTCAAAAATCGAAATAATGCCGTTCGCTAGTTGTAAAAATCGGTAATATTTGCATGAAACATTGTCCAAATTTAGATTGAACTACTCTTATGGAAGTATCCCTGTATAACCAATCCTAGAACCATGCTTTTTAAAACGTAGGTAGTAGGTGCTTGTTAAAATTTAAAAAAAAAAAAAAAAAATGTAATCACAACTGATGAGATGTCGCTCTCTTTAATGTTTTAGCTCAACTGTTTTAGGACTTGATGTAGCTTTAATACTGACTGTGGCTTAGAAACTATCAGCCATGAAACTGTTTGTCTATCAAAATCATTAGCTAAAATTTCTCTACACGATCAATAGCGACTGAAATGTCGATGAATTCTTCAAAAATTCGCTCATGGGGTCATGCTGCATGACTGAACTTTTTTAGTTCGTTATTGATAGACATCCCTTCAATGAATCGAATGAGTCCACTCGGATCGCCTAACATTCAACCATTCGCTTTCCCTAAGGGCTAGAACATGACAGAAAAAAAAAAAAAACTTCAACACGAATATGAATGCAAAAATCTCTGAACATAGTAAAAATTGCCTATAATAGTAAGTAAAGTAAGTTAGCCTGAACATAATAAACTGTGACGGCCGAATCAACTGATGTAATTTACAATGCCATTATCTTTACAAGAGTTCCTTTTGAAACGAGGTTTTCATAGCTTATGTTATATATTTGCGGACAAGTGAAGCGAAACTGATTTTTTCAAGAAAACTGCTTTACCTTGATCTTTCTTTCACGTTAAACTTCATCAACAAGTGAGGTTAATAGGACTGTGATCCTTTTTAGCCGTCAGCGCACGATCTCTGATCTTTTTTTTCGCCACCTAAAATCTTTCTCTCGGTATTTTGACGCTAACCTTTATCATTCTTTCCCGAAGCGATACATGCGTTTCTTTAAGACCTGCAAGATGGCACCTTTATCTCATTTCGGACCAAAAATTGACTCTGATCGTTCTTTCCCGTGACCCTTCAAATTTCATGTTATATATTTGCGGACAAGTGAAGCGTAGGTAGGTGTTTATGGTATCTCATTAAATTTTCAGTTGTTCTATCGGTGGATTTCCACGTCGTGTCGATATACAGTACATTGCACCATTGTAGGTATTTTGACATCAGCTTTTGTTTGGTACAGAGGGATTGATGTTCACGAAGTCATCACATACTACAAGGTATGGAGACACACTGATCAGCTGAAGGATCCTTGTGGGTAATTCCTTTCTAATCGATATACCGTGCTGAAATATAAGTAGTATACCTAGCTCTTTTTATGGCATTTAGAATACAATTACAAGTTAACAAAGCGCCGAAATAGGATAATGTACCAGAGACAACATCTTATGGACATAGATGAGTGATTTACGTAGAAGGGTTATCTAGTTCAGAAATAATAAACCTTGTGTTATAATTTGTAGCGTTTTAAAAAATAATGTTCAGTCTTCGTCCAACTTCATGTTCAGTCTTCTTCAACTTCAAGGTAAATAACATTTTTTGAAATGGCAAACTCAAGTAAAACTCAACTACCAGTTTTATAAAATAACCGGTAACTGAAATCGTGAACTAACTCGTAAGTGAGTCAGATTCTCAACAGTGCGTCAGGTTTTGAGGTTACCATATCACTAAAGTATGTACCATTTTATCAAGGTAAATTTTCTCATGATCATCTTCTCCCGAGTAAAATGCGCAGGAGGGCTGTTGAGTTGCACTTTGTGTTCAATAACCACTAATCTACTCGTACACGTGCCCTTCAAAAATTGGAAGTGTCCTCCCAAGAAGGAGGAGGACGTATCCGTTTTATAAGCTGATTTTTTTAAAAATTTCTTCTTCATGTCCCTTTCTTCTTTTTTCTCAACTTTTTCAGATTGAATCACTGCCTAGTTTTTCTTCAAGGCTTCTTGCATCAATTTTAGTTTGATTAGAAAGCTGATGTGGGAGGCTCTTTTATGATTGCGCACAGTCTAATTAAAGAAAAAATAATATATATCAAACTTGTAATTTTAGTGTTCAGCTTATTTTGGGTTCAATTTCAGTTGTAATAGCTATTGGGTACCTACGGAACTGCTTCATAATGTCTAAATGAACTTCTATTATAAGATTTGATTAGAAAGCTGATGTGGGAGGCTCTTTTATGATTGCACACAGTCTAATTAACGAAAAAATAATTGATATCAAACTTTTAATTTTAGTGTTCAGCTTATTTTGGGTTCAATTTCAGTTGTATATTGCTATTGGGTACCTGCGGAACTGCTTCATAATGTCTAAATGAACTTCTATTATAAGATTTGATTAGAAAGCTGATGTGGGAGGCTCTTTTCTGATTGCGCAAAGTCTAATTAACGAAAAAATAAATGATATTGTAATTTTAGTGTTCAGCTTATTTTGGGTTCAATTTCAGTTGTAATAGCTATTGGGTACCTGCGGAACTGCTTCATAATGTCTAAATGAACTTCTATTATAAGATTGCAAGTAGGGCTGGTAAGAGTAATTTGGAAGTATTACTTCAGTAATATGGTATCGTCAGAACCTGACGCACTGTTGAGGTAATCACTCATTCACGAGAACGCTCAACAGCCCAAGGTCGGAAACGACTATAAGTACATGAACCAGAGCGCTATTGGTGAGGCTGAGTTCAACGAAAAAGAGTCAAGCGACGGTCATGAGAAAAATCAAGTTATACAATTTCGAAATTTCCCCTCCATTTCCTGCGGCCAATAAAATTGAGAATTGAGAACTAGAATAGATGGAGAGCATGAAAAGTTTTCAGTTGGACCTGAAAAATACATTACCCCATGAAATTTGCATTTTTATTAGAAAGTTGAGGCTGAGTTACAGGGACAGTCAAAAGGTGTTGGAACTTACAGTGTTTGAAAATAGTAATAATCGCATAGTGAGAGAAGAAATTGTTATAGGTGCTGATCCATTCGACATTCATTAGTAACTGTCGGGGCTGAAAAATCAACATTAAAAGATGAATTACATTGACTTGGCACCTTTTCGTATAAATGCCCATCTAAACTCGGCTCCACGCGCCTCTATACCTTGTAATTGTATTCTAGATGCCATAAAAAGAGCTCCATTTATAATTCAGCACGGTAGATCGATTAGGAAAGAAATTAGCCACAAAAGTCCTTTTGCTGACCAATGTGCCTTCCTACCTTGTAATTCACTTCTAGAGTGACTTCGTCTTGAATATAACTCCGTGAACACCAAACTTTACTAGTCCCTTTGTATGAATCAAAAGCTGATAAAGCAATAAAAGCTGAAACGACGTAGAAATCCACTGATAGATCAACTGAAGTTAAACGGGATAAAATAGAACACCTACCTACGCTTCACTTGTCTGCAAACATTTAACGTAAGTCATGAACCATTGCTATTATATCAGCTGATTCTTTCGTCACTTGACGCTTGGACGCCTGGACACTTAGACGTCTTTCGTCCACTTGACGCTATTCCCTCAGGGTGTTATTTTTTTTATTTATTACTGTTATTTCCAAAGTTTTCGATATTCTGATTTTTCAATATATCAGCCCTTTGATTCCACCTTCAAGACAAACAGACAGCGATGCCTCGAACTCTGTCTTAATTAGACCCCTAATGTGATTTTTGACCCATGTTTCATCAAGTGTGATCCAGTAGTTTCGGAGAAAAGCTCTGGACGGATTTTTTTTTTTTTTTTTAAATTTTGGGATTCTAATCTATAACGAACTTGGAGTCCCTAAAGGTGCAATGGGGGCACCACCACAAAGGGCTAAGGTGCAATCCACACACACATAGAGAGAGAGGTGGGTGACAGTACCATAAGAGATACAACTCGTACTAATAGCATCTGTGCTATGTTCGGAGAAGATCATTTTCTGTTTCTCGGATCCTCATCTATCGCCAACCATAGCAATTCGACAACGTGAGAATGGGCCGCCTGGCGCCAAAGCGACAGACGTGCAGCGCATTCTCTTGGATATTGCGGGAACTGTCACAAATCATCTTGAAACGCGAAACATAAAATCTTGAGGGGGATTAAAATTATTTTTTGTCTTGTTCGATTACAAAGGTTCATTATTGAAAATAATAACCAATATACAACTGTAAGATCTACTTCAACACCAACCACGAAACGCCCTGTGCCCGACATTTAAAAGATAATAGAAGAAGAAAGAGAAGTGCCTACACCAAGTTTCACCTAGTTCACCTAGTTTCTTCTACTAACAAATAGGTTAAGGAGGGACCGGATAGGATGTAAAAAATTTGTAAGTATTTTTCTCAGCCATTTTTAGGACAATTTTGATGGAGTTTGAGGCATTTTCCTATGGAAACAGTTCCATACTGCAACTCACAATTTAAAATCCAATTTTGGAAATTTTGCTAAACTTTTTTTTTTTTTTTTTGCATGAATTTGAAATTTTAATTAAATAAAAAATGCACATGGCTAAAAAAGTTGTGATGTTCAGTAGGTAATATTATACAGAAACGAATGTCATCTATCGCATCAACATAGGGAATAAATTAGCTGAGAAATTTTTGTTATCAGGTAACGGGGAATTCTGAGATATTCATAGGCCATACGGGGGTGGGAGTGGATTGTCAAAGTCACGCAAGTTCAGCCGGCTACTGGTAGATGGTATTATTGCGCTCACTGTTCACCCCGTGTCCACTACCTTCCCCCTCCCGGGGGATTGTATCACCTGCCCGCCCATGACGGGTGCCTGATCGGTCCCCTCGCTACCTCTCTATCTACTCATCTTCGGTGCCTCGATTTATTGACAAGCTCGGTTCACTTCACTTTTCTTCAGAATAGACATGTATACATAATATCGGTACCTACCTACCATTTTACTACCTCACTACAGAACTCCCACAAAAATAATCTTGTCTCCAAAATTACCAGTGCATTGTTCCCGCCAAAATGGCAGACCAACAGCAGACGTCACGGCAACACTCAACAGGGGGTCCTCTAAGATCATCCCCCCCCCTCCCCCTCTTGCAGACTGCAGATATGAAGGTTCCCTGTTTTGATTACGAGTACAAAGCTTGAAAACTGAACTCAAGGGTAGATGGGGGAGGGCGTGTGGAGAGTTTGGCGCGAGCTAGGGGGGTTAATGATCTTAGAAGACCCCCTGTTGAGTGGTGCTGTGAAGTCTGCTGTTGGTCTGCCGTTTTGGCGGGAACAATGCACTGGTAATTTTGGAGACAAGATAATTTTTGTGGGACTTCTGTAGTGACCAAGCGAAAGGTAGGTACCGATATTATGAACACATATCTATTCTGAGGAAAAGTGAAGTGAACCAAGCTCGTCATAAAATCCCGGCACCTAGGATGAGTCGATAGGGAGGTAGCGAAGGAACGGATCAGCCAGCCGTCTTGGGCGGGAGCATGCGTGACTTTGACAATCCAACCCCCCACCCCCCCCCCCTCCCCCCCGCGGCCTATGCATACCTCAGAATTTCCCGTTACCTGATAACAAATTTTTCTCAGCTAATTTATTCTCTATGTTGATGCGATAGATGGTATTAGTTTATTTTTAATATTACCTACTGAAAACCACAATGTTTTTAGCCATGGGCATTATTTATTTAATCCAAATTACAAATTCATGCAAAAAAAGTTTTTTTTTTTTTTTTTTTAAGCAAAATTTTCAAAAATTGGATTTTAAATTGTGATTTGCAGTATGGTACTGTTTCCATAGGAAAATGCCACTAACTCCATCAAAATTGTCCTAAAAATGGCTGAGAAAAATACTTAACAATTTTTTACATCCTATCCGGTCTCCCCTTAACCTGTATGTTAGTAGAAGAAACTAAGTGTGACTAGGTGAACTAGGTGAAACAAGGTGTAGGCACTTCTCCTTCTTCTTCTATTATCTTTTAAATGTCGTAGGTCTTTAGAGACTTATGTCGGTCACAGGGCGTTTTGTGGTTGGTGTTGAAGTAGATCTTACAGTTGTATATGGTTTATTATTTTCAATAATGAACCTTTCTAATCGAACAAGGCAAAAAATAATTTTCATCCCCCCCCTCGCGATTTTGTGATTTGTGTTTCAAGATGATTAGAATCCATAATTCGAAAGAAAAAAAATTCCGCCCAGAGCTTCTCTCCGAAACTACTGGATCACACTTGATGAAACATGGGTCATAAATCACATTTGGGGTCTAATTAAGACAGAGTTCGAGGCATCGCTGTCTGTTTATCTTAAAAGGTGGAATCAAAGGGCTGATATATTGAAAAATCAGAATATCGAAAACTTTGGAAATAACAGTAATAAATAAAAAAATAACACCCTGAATTCCCCGTGTCCAAGCGTCCAAGCGTCAAGTGACGAAAGAATCAGCTGATATAATAGCAATGGTTCATGACTTACGTTAAATGTTTGCAGACAAGTGAAGCGTAGGTAGGTGTTCTATTTTATCCCGTTTAACTTCAGTTGATCTATCAGTGGATTTCTACGTCGTTTCAGCTTTTATTGCTTTATCAGCTTTTGATTCATACAAAGGTACTAGTAAAGTTTGGTGTTCACGGAGTTATATTCAAGATGAAGTCACTCTAGAAGTGAATTACAAGGTATGGAGGCACATTGGTCAGCAGAAGGACTCTTGTGGCTAATTTCTTTCCTAATCGATCTACCGTGCTGAATTATAAATGGAGCTCTTTTTATGGCATCTAGAATACAATTACAAGGTATAGAGGCGCGTGGAGCCGAGTTTAGATGGGCATTTATACGAAAAGGTGCCAAGTCAATGTAATTCATCTTTTAATGTCGATTTTTTCAGCCCCGACAGTTACTAATGAATGTCGACTGGATCAGCACCTATAACAATTTCTTCACTCACTATGCGGTTATTACTATTTTCAAACACTGTAAGTTCCAACACCTCTTGACTGTCCCTGTAACTCAGCCCTAACTTTCTAATAAAAATGCATTAAAAAAAAAAAAAAAAAAAAAAAAAAAAAAAAAAAAAAAAAAAAATGTAATGTATTTTTTAGGTCCATTTTTTTCTCATGCTCTCCATCTATTCAAGTTTCTATAAAACTCAGTTTCTCAATTTTATTGGCCGCAGGGAGTTGAGGGGAAATTTCAAAATTGTGTAACTCGATTTTTCTCATGACCTTCGCTTGACTCTTTTTCGTTGAACTCATCCTCACCAAGAGATCTCTGGTTCATGTACTTATAGTCGCTTCCGACCTTGGGCTGTTGAGCGTTTGCCCCCGTGAGGGAGTGATGACCTCAACAGTGCGTCAGGTTTTGATGATACCATATTACTGAAGTAATACTTCCAAATTACTCTTACCAGCCCTACTTGCAATCTTATAATAGAAGTTCATTTAGACATTATGAAGCAGTCACGCAGGTACCCAATAGCTATTACAACTGAAATTGAACCCAAAATAAGGTGAACACTAGAATTACAAGCTTGATATTAATAATTTTTTCGTTAATTAGACTGTGCGCAATCATAAAAGAGCCTCCCACATCAGCTTTCTAGTCAAACTAAAATTGATGCAAGAAGCCTTGAAGAAAAACTTGGCAGTGATTCAATCTAGAAGAAAAAAAAAAAAAAAAAAAAAAAAAAAAAAAAAAAAAAAAAAAATCAGCTTATAAAACGGATACGGCCTCCTTTTTGGGAGGAAACCTCTAATTTTTAAAGGGCACGTGTACGAGTAGACTAGTGGTTATTGAACACAAAGTGCAACCCAACAGCCCTCCTGCGCATTTTACTCGGGAGAAGATGATCAAGAGAAAATTTACCTTGATAAAATGGTACATACTTTATTGATATGGTATCCTCAAAACCTGACGCACTGTTGAGAATCTGACTCACTTACGAGTTAGTTCACGATTTCAGTTACCGGTTATTTTATAAAACTGGTAGGTAGCTGATTTTTACTCAAGTTTGCCATTTCAAAAAATGTTATTTACCTTGAAGTTGAAAAAGACTGAACATGAAGTTGAATGAAGACTGGACATTATTATTTCTGAACTAGATAACCCTCCCACGTAATTCATTCATCTATGTTCATAAGATGTTGTCTCTGATACATTATCTAAACTCGGCGCCTTGTTACCTTGTAATTGTATTCTAGATGCCATAAAAAGAGCTATACTACTTATATTTTAGCACAGTGTATCGATTAGAAAGGAATTACCCATGAGGATCCTTCAGCTGATCAATGTGTCGCTATACCTTGTAGTATGTGATGACTTCGTGAACATCAATCTTTCCTAGTCCCTCTGTACGAAAGAAAAGCTGATGTCAAAATACCTTCAATGGTGCAACATACTGTATATATACACGACGAGGAAATCCACCGATTGAACAACTGAAATTTAATCAGATACAGTAAAACACACACCTAAGTTTCACTTGCCCGCAAATTTTTGAATACCTCGTTCCAAAAGGAACTCTTGTAAAGATAATGGCATTGTAAATTACATCAGTTGATTCGGCCGTCACAGTTTATTATGTTCAGGCTTACTTACTATACTTACTATTATAGGCAATTTTTACTATGTTCAGAGATTTTTGCATTCATATTCGTGTTGAAGTTTTTTTTTTTTTTTTTTTTTTTTTCTGTCATGTTCTAGCCCTTAGGGAAAGCGAATGGTTGAATGTTAAGCGATCCGAGTGGACTCATTCGATTCATTGAAGGGATGACTATCAATAACGAACATAAAAACAGTGGAAAGTTTTCGATATTCTGATTTTTGATATTTCGGTCCTTTGATTCTACCCTTTAGGATTGAAAGAAAGTGTTGCCGAGAATTCAGTCCCAACTAGACTATAAAAAATTCAACTTTTGACACTAGTTTCATTTAGTTTGGTCCAGTATTTAGTTTCGGTGAAAAGCTACGTACGGTGGACGGTCGAATTTTATTTACTAGCATTTCATTTTCGGGTTTTAAATATCTAGAAACGTAAAACAAAAAATTTTTAAGGGGGGTAAATTTTTTTCTGGTTCGACTACAACATTCATTATTGAAAATAATATACCAAAATACTACCCTGTGATCAATAAATTATGATTTTCGAAACTGAAAATTACCTACTGAGTTCATATTTTCCGAGTCAACTGCTGAGATTCTGACCGATGATTTTTTTAAATAGATTTTTCTCTTGGACCTGTATTAAACTGCCCAGATTCATCATAGGCCCCTATGAGATGATCTACCCAACCCATTACCGTCCCTAACGAGAATACTCGGCCTTTTTATAAATAAAAGAGTTCATTTTTCGAGAAGCTTACTGTTGTAACTCGAAGAATACGTCACGAGGTTTTGAAAAGTATAAATTTCTCACAACCACTAGCCCCTGGAAAAGACAGAAGAAGAATAAATCCATCGAAATTATGAAATCACAAAATTTGCAATATTTTTTGGCCTATCAATTCATATTGTGAGGTAAACACGGGGAAACGAATTCTGTCCGACGCGGATCATGATACAGAAACGCATTGACTCCACAGTTGGTGTTTCAAACCGATTTACTTTTTTTAATGGATTTATGAAAGTAGAGCCGGCACCATTTCTTTAACCTAAAAAGCAGTGTACCATTCCCAAAAAAAGATCAAACTTTCTCGCCCTTCCCAGTAACGAGTAGTAGACATCGTAACGAGTCGAATGATACCAAATTTGTATGAGTTCGTTGCAGAAAAAATTTCCACACACCTTTCTGCAAAGTTGGCACCAAAGTACCACAGAATACGTCTAATAAACATAGATACCTAAGTGATTTACGTAGAAGGGTTATCTAATAAAGAAATAATAAACCTTTGTGTAATAATTTGCAGCGTTTTCGGTGTTGAATCCATTCGTACATTTCATTCAATTTTTCTATTTCATGGATATTTATTTTCAAAAATGACTGTATTGAGTTTGCTTCGTCGATGTGTTGACTTCTCAGAAACTAATTGAATTCGGATCTTGTTGCAGAACATTCTTGAAATATATGGTAAATATTTTGTTGGGAAGCATCTTCATGGCGAAAATCACACTCTGGCTGTCAATCTTTCCTATGAGATATTTAAAGAATTTTCTATTACCGTGGCCTTCCAAATTAAGCCTCCAAATTAAGCTTCCAAATTAAGCTTCCAAATTGGACCGTTGGGTAATAATTTACAGTGGGAGGATTTTCATGATTTGCCATTGTGTAATAATTTGCAGTGAGTGTTTCCGTGTTAAGGAATTGTGTAATAATATGCAGTGAGGTTTTATCATTAAGCCATTGTGTAATAATTTGCAGAAGGATGCCTCATTAAGCCGCTGTGTAATAATTTGTAGTGGGAGGTTTTTCATTAGGTATGTCATTGTTTAATGGTTTGCAGCGGAGGTTTCTCATCATGACATTTTGTAATAATTTGCACTTTGAAGTTCTCATTAAGCCGTTATGTAATAGTCTGTAGTGAGATTTCTCATTAAACCATTATGTAATAATTTGCACTGGGGTTTCCGGGTTAAGCCATTTTGTAATAATTTGCATATGGAGCAATTTCGTAAGTATTGATCAAGCATAGCAAAAATTTCCAGAGATTTTGGGACATTTAGGAATAAAAGCTACTGTAATATCAAGTTCAATAACATTTGTTCGAAAAAACAATACGAGATGTTCCCGAAGTTCTTAAACTTGCATATCATGTCTGAAAATTAAAACTTCCATAGATATTTTACTTTTTCCTTCATTTTTTCCATAATGTAACCTTTGCAACCTAAGATGTACATAAGTATGTGTTTTTATTGTTGTGTAACATTTTCAAACAGGTTAGAACAATGATTGATAAATGTTAACTTCTTTGAGGGTATGAGCGGACATTTAAAAACTAAGGAGTTCATTTCCCTTCCACTGCCAGATGGTGTTTGTGACTGTGTGGATGTGTGCGAGTGAGAGAGCACATTGAGAGAAAGTAATTAATGGCATCGGTGGTATAAATCAGGGGGTTTTCGGGACCCGCAATATATATATAACTAGGTATACAAGGGCGGGTCCCGAAAACCCCCCGATTTATACCACCAAAGCGCAGGAAAACGGAGCCCGCTTTCGGGACCCACTCGGGACCAGAAATACCCCTCATGTTGATTCAGGGACCAGAAAGACCCCCTCTAATTGCCTATATATATATATATATTATATATATATATATATATATATATATATATATATATATATATATATATATATATATATATATATATATATATATATATATTTTAAATTTATTTATAGGGTGTATTTCCAAACGATCACCCCCTTTAAGAACGGCAAAAAAAATCGTTCCAACGCAAAAAAATTCAAACAGTTCAAGTTCGTTGACCAGCCCGATCGCTCTAAAATTTCAGGATCAAATTCACAATTTAATCCCCCAAAAAATGCAAAAAAATCTTCTTTTTTTTTGTATTTTACAAAAGGGCGTGTAGGGTGTAATTTATTGCAGGTATACAGTCGTTCGGACTTAGCTACCACTTATTTTACTTAACTCAGTCGATTCACAACTTACTTGCCACGGGTAAGCCCCGTAAGGAGTGCTGCTTCCCCCGACGATTTTGGCGCTGGCCCCCGTGCTCGACCCCCTCGCTGGTTGGTGTGAGACAACTCGCGTTCCGCATTCCGTCGCCGAAGAGGGGAATTTGGGGAAACCGCCGCTTCTCCACTGAGATTCACCTAAGAACATTGAGGGAAACGTGAACACTGCAAAGAAACAAAAAGAACTACTCAGTCATGCAGCATGACTAATAGAGCGGATTCTAAAAAAAAAGTTGTCGATAAAATCAAATTGGGCACTTAAATTCTGATCATTGAAGACAACTATGTCCTGAATAAAACTTAGGGGACAGCTGTGTGACGAGATCGCTAAGAAAATTTCAGGACACACAGCCGAACTCAAGAGTTTGGTCAATTATGGGCATTTTTCACCTAATAATAAAATTTTCTCTAACCTTATTAATGAATCTTAGATATCAGGGAGAGATTGGAATCGACTCAGTGCTGAAAAATACTTCGAATGTGACACCCCACATGCCGTATTGTCAAAAAACTGATTTTTTAAAAGCATTTTCGGGCCACTTAACTGTAAATTTGAACCTGAAATTCTGGTGCGATCGGGCTAGCCAACGAACTCTACCTGATTTTCATGGGAAGTTATCGTCTGGAACTACACCCTACTAATAAATAAATAAATATAAATATAGTGTCTAACGGAAAGGTTACACCCCCCCTTCATTTCCCCTGAATTCAGCGTAAAAAATTGGGATCGACCCCATTCTTCATAACTTTTTACATAGATCTCAGGAAAAATACTTTCGCTCGCACCATCTGCGCCAGAAGTGGCGTGAATGACATAAACTTTGTTTTTTCAAATAGGAACCACCCCCATTTTTGTATTGAAGATTCAAATTTTACGTGTAATTTCATGGAGAAATGACAACTCACTCGAGTTTTTAGGTACGCGTAAACGGGCGTAATTCCGCTCCGAAGGTGCAAAAATTGTGAAATACTCAGTTTATGAAGATATTCAATTGCCACATGTAATACTTGATTGTGGGACACACATTTTTATTTTTTTATTTTTTATTTTTGAGCTGAACCTTGTGATGATATTAATTTATTGATATTTGCAACACCAACTTGAGAAAACACCGAAAAAAACTACATTTTAGTACCCTTTTTACTGTGTGGAAATGAGTAAGATAAGTGCAATTCTGGTCGACTGTTTGGTATTTTCCCATTTTTGTGTTGCAAATATCAATAAATGAACATCATTACGAGGTTCAGCTCGAAAAAATACCTCACAATCATGTATTACATGTAGCAATCAAATGTATTCAAAAACTCATTATTTCACAATTTTTGCACTTTTGGAGCGGAATTGCGCCCGTTTACGCGCACTTGAAAAATGCGCGTTAATTAACTGATATTTTCAATACCATCGAGACAATACCAAAAAATCGACCAGAATTGCACTTATCTTAACTCATTTCCACACAGCACTATGCGTACTAAAATGTAGTTTTTTCGGGTGATTTCCCAAGATGGAGTAGGTACGCAAATATCAATCAATGAACATCATTGCAAGGTTCAGAATGAAAAAGTACCCCAAAATCATATATTGCATGTATAGTGGCAATTGAATATCTTCAAAAACTTAGTATTTAACTATTTTTGCACTTTTAGGAGTGGAATTGCGACCGTTTACGCTCACTTAAAAATTCGAGTGATGGGTCATTTCTCCATGAAATTTCATGTAGAATTGGAATCTGCAATAAAAAGCGAGGGCTCCCATTTGAAAAAACAAAGCTCATGTCATTTGCGCCACTTTTGGCGCAAGTGGCGCGCGCGAAAGTATTTTTGCTGAGATCTACGTAGAAAAGTATGAAGAATGGGGTTGATCCCAATTTTTACACTGAATTCAGGGGAAATAAAAGGGGGGGGTGTAACCTTTACGTGGGACTCCCTAAATATACGACGCACTGTGGTTCAGAATATTAATCTAGCTGGACAAAAATCAATTTCGGCGATAAAAGGTAGGTATGGTTGTAGCAAGTCGACATGTAGGTATTCTATTACGTCTAGACTAATGGCATCAAAGGTCGTGTGTCCGCGAATCCTTGTAACAAGCTTATTTTCCACAGTTTTCATCCGATTTTGATGAAATTTTCAGGGAATGTAAAAGGTCCCCCTATCAGTTTCATCGTTCTTGATTCAATACCTCACTCTGCGCATGCGCAAACGTAAATTGTACCAAGCATTATTTTCTCACGCCCTAGTCGTTCGATCTCACTCAAATTTGGATGATAGTTGGAGGATGACAATTTTATCATCTTATATAAATTTCAACATGATTGTATCATTAATAATTACTGCGCATGCGCCAATATGAAATCCTTTGTAACGTCCTTAATTTTCACTGTTTTCATCCGATTTCGATGAAATTGTTACAGAATGGGCGGGTTAGGTCCCCTATCAGTTTCATTGTTGCCAAAATAATACTTCATTCTGCGCATGCGCAAACGTAAATTCCATCATGTTCCATCTTTTCACTCTCCAGTCGTTCGAGTGAGGTGAGAAACTGCTCCTCTCCATCACAGACTCCTAAAATTTTCTTTGCTATCTCGTCACACTGATTCCACACTGAAGCTGTCCCCTCAGTTTTATTAGCCATAGATGGCCTCAATGACCAGAATTTAAGTGCTTAATTTAATTTTATTCACAGTTTTTCTTTGACAATTCGTTCTTTTAACCATGCTGAATGACTAAGTACATTGTTTTAATTTCAAGTTTATTACACGTACAACAATTTTGATACAGTATTATCTTTTCCCACCTGGCACCAATTTCTCAGAATCGAGAGTCTTAGTAAGTAGTAAAAATTTTCATTTTACTTTTAGTGAATTTTCGTAGAAAGTGACGCTATTGCAATGATTCCAAAAATTTTAGAATAACTATTTCAATATTAAGATTCTTCTTGAGATGATTCTTTCCTCAAACCTCAAGTCCTATCCTAGTTTATTTTTCAACAAATTTGTTAATAATTTGATCGATGAAAAGTCAATATCAGCCTTCGGACTTATTTCAGCAATATAGTGGCCTTGGGCTCAATAATATATACTGGAATGCTCGATAGAATGTCCACTGCAGTTTAAAGGTTACGGGAGTTAGAGTAAATGTTTTAATGTCAGAATTGAAGAAAAATTAATAATGCATCTTTTTTACCAAGATCAGAGCCCCTCGCTAAATCTGCTAAATATCACATGCTTAAATAGGGAAGTTTTTGTATGTTAGTCTCACATGCAAAACTTTGAAACTAATCGATCTCTGATCGATTTTGATCCTATTATTGACATTGGCGATAATCACTAGGTTTCTCCATGAGTTTTATGGTTCACTTATGATCGAGATAATAGAGAGTTCCTAAAACGATAGGGAGATAGAGATGAATCGCCTAATCGTGAACGTAAAACACTACTGCGCATGTGCGGGGAGATGAGGCGCCTCATGTCCAATAAGACAGATTCAAGACCTATGTATGTATAAGATGCTTTATCCCGAACCTATCTATCTCATCTCTTCTTCCCTATCGCAAAGTAACCTTACACACGGATAACAGTGATATTAATTTCTTGTTGGGATTCATGAAAACTGTACCTATTCATTTTCTTGTTCATAAATTTTCAAAATCTGCCTTTGCGAAACCTTTTCGTAAATAAGAAAAGAACTAGGAAACTTAGAAATGCTGGAAACTGAACACATGGGGTAGGAGGGAAAATCCCGTTGTGGTTCAGCGTTACTTGAAGATAAGTAGCGTCACTTTATAAGTCAAAACACTAATTCGACCCTATTGACTTTATCAGGTTAGCATCCGCTGTGGCTCGCCCCAGATAATCCCCAAGCACCTTATCCCAAATTAGGTAGGTAGGTACTCATCGTTTAGGAACTCTCTTTAATTATTGAAACGTGTGTCTTCCTAATTATTAGAAAGACAATGTACCTTTTTTCTGTAGGATACATCAAAAATATTAAAATAATGTATAACGAAACATCTACTTTATCGCATAATGAAATAAATATTCATATCAAACCATATTTACCTACTTGGGTAATACCAGTTACTACTAGGGAGAGGAGTAACTGTAGTTATTGTTACTGCGCATAACCAGCACGTGGTGACGATCTCTCTGGAGCCAAAACCAATTTTCATTTTGACCTGCAAACGAAAATTTCCAAATTAGGTTGATAATTCAAGTGAGTAACAAGTAATTGTTGTGTGTATTTTATTTAAATCATAATGAAACAAATTTTATACCTGATGATCAGAGTTGGGCAAAATGTTGTTAGTTGCAATTACAATCACCTAGTAATTTCTAAAATTGCAGTTACATTCAATTTTTTGAAGTGTAAACTTCTATAGGCGCATCGCGTCGGAAAATTTAGCGGGGTGTGAATACGATTTTACCGTCACGTTTTTTTCCGTCACGCTGTTTTGACAACCAAGCCGTTGCTGGGGAAATGAAACTTCTTTATTTTTCACCGGACAAAAATCGTTCTCCACTCGTTGGAAAGCTCTCGATTTATCACGCATTTCTTTCGTACTTGTTCTTCTATTCATGTCGTAGTTTTATATTTATTTATGTTATAAATGGATATAGTAAACAATGCCGCTTGTTTTGTTGTCACTTGGTTGAGAAGTTATTCTTGCTTATAGTAATTGTAGACGCGCACAATAACAGAAAATTACCTACTTAGGTACTCTGTTCTAATTCGGATTTTTAAAACATTTATGTCTTAGTTTTAAATTTATTTACATTTACGAATTAGCGGGAAGAAAGCATGTTCCATGTTTTAGCATTTTAGCCGAAGGCTCATGGCGGAAAGTTACCGAGGGTTCAGGGGCGGAGCCTGTCCACTTTTACTTTCCCAACATCCCAACAGAGTGGAAAGTAATGTCCAAATCGTCATAGAAGTTTACACTTCTCCCGTGTGGTCTTTAGCACACCTGTTTTTTTAAAAATAATAATTAAAATTCCGCGTCCCGTCCAGAAGTGTCATTAGTGGCAATCAACAAGGTGTCAAAGGGACACAGCAAGCTGCAACGGGCACCATTCCTATGGGAGCTATGCTGACCGTCTGTCACTAAACGGATTGCCATCACGGACTCCACTGTCAGAGAAACAATGATAATAATAACCCGCAAAACGTGGCATCGCCGCACTCTGCCTCAAGGGATACAGCGATGACCACTTTGTAACTCCTACAGCGGATAAAAATTCTCCATAATAAAAACTAACTGCGACCAGATAATACTTAGAAATACGTAAATACTATTGATAAATATTCAATGATAAATACTACACATCTTAGTTAAATAAAGATATGACTAGATGCACATGAATAAATATATCACAGATCAGAATATCACAGTTCGTTGTAAAGCTCAGTGGTTTTCAGGTATACCAACAGGAACTGGACCTTCTCTGGTCCGGACAGAAAATCCACCCACTGAGGGGGTGCATGCTGGACTGGGCAGTCCTCCAAAAAGTGGCGGATAGATATAAATAACCCCCACATCTCCCACAGACAACAACATCACGAGCTACTGGATATAGGTGGTGTCTGCGAGTAAGACTGGTATGGCTAGTGGGTACCCGATTGACCACTTATTCGGTCCCTCCTTGGAAGGTGGGTCATGAAAGGATCAACCGGGCAAAGGTCCTGAAGGACTCCACGCAGACCAGTGACCTCGCCCTGCCATTGCTCGAACCAGATGGAATTGGCTTTACGCTGCATGTAGGAGATTTGATCCTCAATGCGCATAGGCAAAATTTCGAAGGAGTCATCACCAATGGCTCTCCTTGCTAGGGCATCAGCACACTCATTGCCGTAAATACCCAATTGGCTTGGCACCCATATAAAAGTTATGTTTGTGCCCAATGTTGTGGCTTTAATTGAAATTATAATTGCAATTACTTGACTCAAAAAATTCATTGTAATTGGGATCTACTATTACAATTACTTTCTGAATGCAAGTAATTACAAATACATGTTATTGTAATTACAAATTTTATATTCCAAATACTTACCTAGTAGAAATGGATCCAACGAAGTTGAAGTATTTATTTATTTATTTTATTTATTTATTTATTTATTGGCATCAAAATAATACATGTGAACTACATAGGTATATACAATTAAAAAAATAAAAAGAAAATTGACGACAGTACGACTGATAGGTAAATAAGAATAAAACTGACGCCCACCAGAAAATAAGTTCCTAAGAACTTGTGCTAACTGGTAAAGTCGCAAATCCAAGCATAGTCGTCAAATATTAACACTAAATAACAAAAACTCTCGAAAACCTAATTATTGAAAGGGAAAAAAAAAATAAAATAAAAATAAAATAAATAAATAAAAGCACTAAAACAATAAATTTGAAATAAATTTCCATGAAAAACAAAAATTCACTGAAAAGAAGGCTCACTAAACTTAAATGTACAATATTACTACCTTCTTAAAACTTGACAAACTGTGAAAGTAATACAAATTAATATTATTATCAAACAGAAATTTTAAAACAGTAACATATGCACTTCTCTTGTAGAACTCTGTATGAACTCTTGGCAATACTATTCCCGAATTAGAATAGTTTGCAAGTGATTGCATTTGTTAAACCTAAGAAATGCATATGGGCTGAGAAATAGGATTTTCAGCTAACAAATTCAGTCAGAGTTAGTAGTTAACTTTTTGGGATTATTGAATGAGAAACTCTAGCTGGTTTTTTAAATATTTTAAAAAATTTTTTAAGGTCAGTTTCATCCGAGTTTAAGGTCTCAACACTTTTTTTTCTCTCTTTTTCATAAGGAGAAAAATATATATAGGTATGAGTATTTAAAATTTAATTACTTTGCAATTACAATTACTTGTAATTTTTATTGTATTTGAGTTAGTAGCAATTCGATCATTGTTACTTTCAAAATGTTACTTTCCATTATTTGAACCTAGGGTACCTAGATGCACCAGTAGTAGGCACTGCACCAGTAGTAGGCACTTGTGACTTCAACTCCTTAAAATAAGTTATTGGAACCACTAAAATATTTGACTTTGGCACCGTTTTATAGGTCAGCATGTGCTGTATTTCTTCTATAATCATCTAGATGACCGAGGCAGCCTTGGTTACATTATGTCACCTGTTGACAAAACAATCTCCATGAGGTTGTCTGCCTTAACAAATCTGCTAAGGATGTGAGTTTAGATTTTAGCATTTTAGCCCCAATTTGAGGCAATATTGGATCTGTTTTTTGTTTCTTGTTATCTTTTATATACCCTTGAGAAGATGTAGAATGTTCCTGTACCTCTAGAAGTTTTAATTTCGGCTAAAATGAGGTGCCTACGACTGGGTATATAAAAAATACTGAATTTTCCAGTGGTAGGCACTTCTGCCTACTTTTGGAAATACCTTCTTTTTTGTTAGCAACATAGTTTTCATCAGTTATTAATTTGGAATACGACGGTATCTGAGGTTTTCTCAGAAAATGAGTAGTTCCAATAGTTGGCAGGGGGTGCCTACTTCTGGATCCCGAAGGTGCCTACTACTGGAATAGGTTTTTTATCTCAGAACTCCACATGTTAGGATACTGAACGTTTACTACTGATGCTGAAGTACCAATGTGATACTTTGTCGTTTTGTGATGGACTGAAGTTTGTTATTAATCAATACCTAGTAGAACTCCATTTTATATTTTGTATTTTTTTAATTTTTATTTTGTATCACGACTATTATGGCCTATGTATAGCATTTTTTTAAAAGAATAATTCAATATGAGGGCTGAGAAATAATGTAAACTATGATGTTTCAGGCCTTGGTGTATTTTCGATAAATTTTCGTTGAGAGGAAATGTAATTAATAAAATTAGTTCATTGAGATTCAACTGCCTACTTCTGGAATTTCAATGCCTACTACTGTTTCATTTCCCTGCCTACTACTGGAGTTTCAATGCCCTCTACTGGTGAAAAAACTTGCATCCGGCTTTTTCAATTTAAAAAATCATAGTCGTCTATTATTTAGACAATTTAAATGTAATTAGCTTTGAGAGGAGTTAGTTAGTGTTCAACAAGCATTGGAAAAATGACATCGTGATACACAAAAATCGTGATTTTTTTCGTTAAAGTGCCTACTACTGGTGCATCTAACCTATTTGTTCACATTACTTCTCAATGTTGTCAAACAATTACTCGTGTAATTGGAGATGTAATTATTACTCGTGTAATTGCTGTTGATGATGTTAGCAGTCATGAATGAAACAGGTATTCATGTGAAATTCTAGGGGGTTCGGCAAAAGGCACACGTGGAGCAGCTGAAGTCTCTACTTATGAATGAACGATTTGCCAAGAGAACGACTCATTGATGGCTGCGAGTGTACGCGATACGCTCGTAGTGGGTGTGGGAGGGATACGGCGGGAGGGGACTCCTACAACTGAAACCGTAATGGCCGACCGGCTCCGAGCTCCTGCCCCTTCCTGGCCCCCTAATCTCGTCATCCGTCTAAGTTGGGGTAATGTGGGACGCTAAGGTGCCAAGAAAGAGTAGTTTTCCCCCCCACGGGAACCCCCTTGATCGGTGCAGCGGACGCGTTTCCGTCGGTGTCGAAAAGTGGGGAGACTTGGGCGATCCGTGCGGCAACCCCGCCGGAACCTCAGCGCTAGCGACGGCCCTCCTCCATTCGTCACATCCTTATTTCAATAAAGCCGGTTCACAGGTCTGATGAACCTCCAAAGCGAATCATTCGTGTTTACGACTGTATCGTCCACTTTGTCTGCCTTTATCATTTACTTTCATCTGCATAGACTTTTTTGCCATTTTATTCAACTTTTCGTGGAAAGGGCCGTCGGCACGGCAGCACTTCGGGGTGGGGATGCATTTTCTTTGCGTTTCAGAGGGTGTAAAACACGTTTACAATAGTCGTTCATTTTGAGATTTCTTTATATCTACTTATATATTTATAGACAACAATTTGTGCTCACTACTCCTCCGAAACCGCTGGTCCGATTTGGACAAAATTTTGATGTGTTACCAAGTTGGAACTTGTGCCTCGCTGACTTTGGTGAGGATCAGCTGACCACAAGCCATCATATCAATCATAATGAAGACAAAATCGTGCTCAAATCTCTTATATTTACCGTAGGACGTCGAAATTTGATAGGCTGCCTCAATGGGACAACAAGAGACGAGCAAAGTGGGGAGCGCCATCCTTATTAGCTAAGTGAGCTAAAATCTCTCCTATTTACCGTAGAACGTCGAAATTTGACAGAGAGCCTATCTGGGACATCAAGGGACGAATGAAATAACGAGCTCCACCCAGCGCTCCAGCTGATCGATTCGAAAAGTTGGTACTGCTTACGCAAACTGCGTGTTTTTTCTTTTAGCATGGAATATGCTTTAGCCATGACCTAGCGTTACGTTTTGTGTTACGAAAATGCGACCCCAATATAGCGTCATATGCTTTTTAAGGGCAATTGCTTAGGAATCATCGTTATAAAGAATAATAGCTTCGTTAATTCTCGTCATAAGAAATTAGTTTTCCGAGAAAAATAAGGCACTACATGTACTAAAAAGTAGTAAGTAATAGTAAATAGTAAGTACGATACAGGGTGTCCCACGTTATATCTGGAAAACTTCACCCACGTATTTCGTAACTAATTTCCAATCGAAAGTTCCTCATTGAGATTTATTTTTAAGCGCATTGATTTCGAGTTATTCAATTTTCAAGAATTTTTTCGTGTTTCTGACCTTGTTACTAAAATGGCCATGACTACCTTGATTTTAAAGTAAACAAAACATTGAGGATGCCATTGGAAATAGCGTTAAATTTCCTTTTGGATAGACTAGACTATGAGGTAACGTGCTAGATTATGAGGTAACATAGTCAGGAATCTACCCCGAAGTGAAAAAATTTTCAAGAATGGTGAACTACGTATTAACCCGCTAGACGGCATTCCACGGAATTCTCATCGCTACTGGAAAAACTTTCGCGAACCGCCAGCTTTTGAACGGTCTAGTCAATTTTACTTTTACTTTGTTAATTGAAAAAATTTGTTAATTGATTTGTTAATCGAAATTTGATAGGGAGCCTCTCCGGGACAACAACAGACGAGCAAAGTTGCAACTTTTTGGGACAACAAAAGACGAATGACCTTACAGGCTCCATCCTGATCAGCTGAATGTTCTAAAATTTAGGTATGTCGTCTGTCTGATTACAATGAAATTTGATAGAAAGCCTCTCTCGGACATCTAGGGACGAACCACCCTGAGCTCCAGCTGACCGATTCGCTTGGCGTTTTTTGCAACATGCTTCGCGAACCATCAGCACGTAAACAGGAAAGCATTTTGTAAACAAATTTCCAGTGATCAAGACAAAATGACTACTAACCATGGCTCACCCAGCGACAAATAATCACCCAAATTTATTCAGTGAAACTTGACTTTCGCGTATCAAGCTTGAATTTTCACCTATCAATTCTAAAAGTTGGTTCTTCTTACGCAAACTACGTAAGTGTTTTTCGTATTGCACTCTTTTTTTGTATGAAAAGTTCTTCGTACATTTATTTTACCTCATTTGTACATTTAATTACCTACAGTTGAAGTTCTTTGAGTGCGAAAATCAAGTTTTTTGATCAAAATTAGGTATACTCCATGACATAATCGAGAATTTTGCCTCTTAAGTGTCTGTTATCAATTGCATAGTTGTTGGGCAACCTGCAGAGCAGTTTGTATTCCATTCGCAATCTTTAAAAAAAAAAAAGCTCAAATTTAGACACATGCGATTTAGGGAAGATGAAGATGGAACATACACGGAGTTATTTTTTGGGGTGGTAGAACACACAGAATAAGTTTGGTTGAAATCCATAACCGTGACCTCCCCTTGTTAGTATCAGCACCCCGAAAACGCTCTCCAAGTTTCACTTCGTTATCTCAAAAATTGTGGGGAAAAATGGTGGAAGGGGGTTACTTTGGGGACACCCTGTATATTCTAAAAATTACAATGGCCAGTCTGCTTCAAGGACTTTGCTGTACGATTACGAGTATGGGGCCATCTCGGCGAGTCACCGGCCGTTCACACATTTCTGCTCCATAGAGTGAATAGCAAAGAAATTATCTTCGGAGCTCGCAAGGCAACACAACAATAGCGGTTGTTACGGGTCATTTCAACATGGGACATGTTTTTGCCATCATAACCCGTCCAAAAATGACACGAAAACGTTATGCTCCTATTTTCTTATGATTATCGCTTACAGCCAAATCGCTGCTACGAAACTGTATCTTAGGGATTTATCAGCGTACCAAAATCGTTCGCCAGTCGTTGGAAAGGTCTCGATTTACCTAATCGTATTATGGTAACCACTGCACAGTGCGTGGCCAACAATCTGAGGAATGAGCATGGTTGTCTGAATAATAAATTGTTTACATACAGGTGACCATTCACAGTTAATTTTGTAAACATGACTGCAACCACTGTTAGACTGGAAAGAAACGTAGAAGTTGAAATTTGATAGGGAGACTCTCTGGGACATTAAGAGGCGATTGGAATGATGGGCTCTTTCCTAATCAGCTGAGTGACCTAAATTCTTTCCTCCCAAGGAACATGTTCCATGCTCTACCCAGATTTAGTGCTAAGAACTAATTTTTTTGACATTTTATGTCTTTGCTATGGCACATAAACTAAAAAACGTCACGGAAATCGAATGACGAAAATTGCTCACGAAAATGTTCTGATGATTTCCGCTTACAACCGAGTCGTTACTAGGGAAATGGTACTTCGTCATTTTTCATCCCACAAAATTCGAAAAACAGTGATTCGTTGGAAAGCTCTAGATTTATCCAATACTGCGAAGTGCGTGGCCAACAAGCTGAGCTATGAGCATGGTTATCTGAATAATTGTGTACACTCAGGTGATCATTCTCAATAATTGATATTGTGAACATGATTGCAACCGCTTGTTAATTTCTCATGATTTCATTGAGCTGGTGTTTCGATGATTTGATTCATAGCAGGTGATCCGAACATTGCGAGGAAGGTTTGATTTGTGAAGCGGTGGTTAAATCATTTTAATAGGTAATTTCTATACTATTCACTCAAGGAAGCTGTAATTTCGTCTGTACCCTCTTTAGGACATTTACTTGACGGCGCCCAGGGTCCGGATGAGCTGAGTGTCTCTTTTCTATGCTTCCTCTATGCTTTTTCTATGGTAATTTCTATGCTTTACACTCTAGGAAGCTGTAATTTCGTAAGTAGCCTCTTTAGGACACTTACTTAACGATGCCCAGGGTCCGGATCAGATGAGTGGATCTTAAAGCTAATTTCTATGCTTTACACTCTACGATGCTGTAATTTCGTATGTAGCCTCTTTAGGACATTTACTTGACGATACTCAGGGTCCGGATCAGCTGAGTGGCTCTTAGAGCTTGCATACGAGTCTGCAACAGATACGAGTCTGCAACTAAAGACATAAAATGTCCCAATGTGCTGCAGACTCGTAAGCAAGCGTTTCGTTGCATTGATTTAACTTTCCATTGTGTACAAATTTTGAGTTCAATAAAGTAGTTATCGTTCTGTTATCTCGGGAATTTTCATTATTATTATTTATCAATTATATTTATGGAACTGATTTGAAATTTGAGCACTTTCAGTGCAATGAAATTTTCTTAATAATATTCTAATTTTTATTTTTTACTTTTTTCACAAACATCTAGAAATTTTTTATTATCTTTCTCTTTTATTGGCTACAACAATGATAATATATGAATTATGTAGACAATAATTGTCTTATGACCATCATGTCTTGACAAATATATACGATTTGATTTGATTTTTGTAACTTTCATTCTGAATTTAGAGAAATTGTAGGCTGCAAGTAGATGTCGGGATCTTCACTTTCATCATTTTTTCGTTGCGTTGTAAGGTGACATTTTTCGACATGAAGGTCACCGTAAAAACGTATTCTGCGTTGAAATATCCAAACAACAACCGCACGTGACAACATCATGTAGGTGTAGCAGTAGGGTCCCAGTAATATATTTCGAGGAATTTTGATGTCCACCAGCTGATGTGGGTCGCTGGACAGGCGCCAACTCCAATAAGGAAGAAGGAAGCGAGGTGGAGAGGTGATTGCAGTCAAATCTGGGGCCTTACTTTCTTTCTTGTTTACAAACACAGCACAGCTTTTGCACGAGAGCTGGTCTGGTCAAGGCTGCCCTCTCGAGATCGTGGCCGCTCCAGGAATAGCTCGTGTGGTACAGATAATATGTACGTCTGTCAGTCTGCTCTTTCCTGAGTAGAGGAAATAAGTACGATCGGTCCAGCTTGCAGTTTTTCTCGTTTTACAGGTTACAAGTAGAATCGCCTCAACCCAAACAGATTGATTTGAGAGTCCTATTACTACCGGTGACTGGAGTGACCAAATAATGTAGTTTCTTGTCTACCTCTAAGGCTATGACATCGTGCAGGAGATCAAAAGTGTTGTTATACTCCGAAGCAAAAAGTTCTGGTCATGCAGCGTGATCGTATGAGCGAATTTTCTTAAATTATCGTACTATGTTATGTTACATTGTTTTGAAAATTAAGGACTTTGAGGGAAAATAAATCGTTTACTATCAATTTTATGGCAAAAAACTCGTTCTAAAAAATATTCTGCAATTCAAAGAGATTTTGAATTCTGAACTTTTTTTGGAGTTTTATCGATTTTTTAGCACATTTTAATGAAATTTAAATACACTTTTCAGCATACTTTTGCACATAAATTTTTTAATGTTCTATTTTATAGTTAATAAACTTTATTTGAGTAATATTCTGCTAAAATATATAAATTTAACGATTTTGAGCAGTTTTTTGCTATTTTTAGTGATATTTTCAGCATTTTTTCTGAAATTTGACTAAATTAACGTGTTCAAAAAATGCTGGCCAATGAACTCGTCCTTTCGTTTGGAAAGCTTGATTTTTTGGCGCAAGAATGGAATTTTTATCTGAATGCTAAGGAGAGTTATCTTCTAGTTCTTCTTTTTAACCTAGAATACTATGGAGAATGATGGGGAGCAATTTTGGACCCCCGTCCGCCCCACGATTCTCGTAATGAGAGGGTGAAGGGGTCATTCCACCCAATCATACTCCATAGTATTCTAAGTTAAAATAGAGAATATGCTTGTTGTACTTGAAGTACAAGTACTTTTACTTGCCACCTGGACAAGTACAAATCCTGATGTTTTTGTACTAAGGATAATAAGTACAAATACTTGTGTACTTGTACTTACTAATTTTATTTCAAGTACATTAGGTACCTACTTATAACACTGTACTTGCGATTATTTGAGTATTGTACCTGTACTTCGTAAGTACATTTTTCCCAATTCTGACACCAACACGCACTCCGATAAGTTTTGAAGATGTTTTATGCCGTTATCCTCTGGCCGCTCGTGATCTCACAGATATGGCGTTCACACCGGACGCGCAACGAACACTGAATCCTTTGATGGTTCGTCGGTTTACCGACAAGAGGCGGAACGCTCCCGAACGTTCGTGAACAGGGTTCGCAAACTCTGTTCGGCGCGGGTGAGTGTTTACACCACCCGAGCATTATTTGCTCGCCATTGTTTGCAAAAGTGTTCACGATCAATGCTAAAACCCGGTTTTACAATTTTTAGTTAATTATTAATACCATTCGTACTTATCACATCAATATATTGGTATCAACTTTGTGTAATTATTAATGTCGAACGTGTCATCAGACCGAATTTAACGCATGTGTGAGTCAACAGGTGACCCTGACAGGCTATAAATCTCTCGAGGGGCTGCGAGGCTCGTAGTTACGGAGTGCAGCAGACTGCAAGGTCCCCGCCAAGCGGGCTAGAGGGAGAGGGGTTCCGAACTTTCACTCGACCTTGGAGAATTGCCACACAGTCATCTGAGGTAACTTATGTTTCTCAGGCGTTCCAGCAGCTCGCTTTTGTCAGTTTCCAATCAGTAGGCCGATCGATCAATTAGCGGGACAAAAGATCCCAAATAGGGACGGTCCTTATCTCAATAGCTGCCGATGCGCAACCCTCAAAACTATAAATAGTAACGGTGTCACGTTCAATCAACCGCTAAATAATTTTGACCTGGATAAATATTATTT